>JAESUZ010002105.1:737500-1182474 GCA_017311185.1 Proteles cristata cristata | reverse complement strand
GAGAGGGAGACACAGAATCTGAAGCAGGCTCCAGGCTCTGAGCTGGCAGTCAGCACAGAGCCCGACGCAGGGCTCGAACCCAGGAACCGCGAGATCATGACCTAAGCGAAAGTCGGATGCTTAACGACTAAGCTACCCAGGCGCCCCGCTGTTTTATTTATTTTTGAGAGAGAGAGAGACAGCGTGAGCAGGGGAGTGTCAGAGAGAGAGGGAGATACAGAATCTGAAACAGGCTCCAGGCTCTGAGCTAGCTGTCAGCACAGAGCCCAACATGGGGCTTGAACCCACAAACTGTGAGATCATGACCTGAGCCAAAGTTGGATGCTTAACCGACTGAGCCACCCAGGCGCCCCTGGATGATTCCATTCTTGAGTCTCAGTTATTGGTATCATTTTATGTTAGCTTTTTAGTATCCTAATTCAGCTAGCAATATTAAGTATGGAGTTCACTAAGGTGTAAGTATTTTATGATTATGCATTTTGTGGTTCTAGGGACTTCAAACCTACATTAATCTTGCTCAGTTGCATTTTCATTGTATATCTTATATGACATAAATTAGCAAGCAAAAGCAAATTTAGAGGCTTACCTTATGATAAATTATACTTATAATAACAACCAGTTAAATTACAAGTTTTTGACTATCACTTCAAAGGAAAGAACAGATATTCTAGTAAATGCTGAGGTGCCAATTATGAGCTCCATGAGGGAAGAGATGCTCTTGGCACATAAGAAGCTTTAAGAAGCTTGCTTTGTTTTGTCTCAGCTTTGCTTTGATCTCATTCCTTTTTTTTTTTTCCTTTATAGCTTATGTTCCTTTATTCTTTATTCAGTGAGCATTTAGTGTTCGCTTCCCAGATGTCAAGCCCACTACTAATGGGTGAGGATACTAATGAGGCGAGACGTCCTGGAGATCAGGGCTGAGGAAGGAGACAAATAAGTAAAGAACTCTCCGGCGATGTGATAAAATTCTGAATTAATGACTGAACCGTATTGACTCTGCTTTTAACCTGTTTACTTTTCAGGATTTCTTAAATGGTAAACAGTTGAAATCTTTTGTTGAGAACAATTAAGCACACTAGAATTAGCATCTACTTTGTACCATAGACTATCCCAGACATTGCTTGTGATGGGTGAGTTTTAAGCATATGTTTACACCCCTCCCCCATCTTGCCTCCACCGAAGGGATATGTTTCTCTCTCCAGTGATCTTTAGCTTGGCCATGTGACTGCCACTCTTCCACGAAACGTTGGCAGAAATGACGTCATGCCATTTTCAAGAGTAAACAGGCACTTGCATTTCCACTTATGCCTTTGGAAGTTTCTACCATGAGGACTGGACAGTCCAAGCAGATATCATCCTTCAGATTGAAACCAGTGGGACAGAGCTGCTCCAGCCTTTGGCTAATCCACAGCTTGAAAGAGAGATGGGCAATATGCCAGCAGATGAGCGTGAGAACAAATACCATTGATATTTGATTGGCCATGGACACTGTTAACACAAAAATGCAGATAGTTCTTGTGGAAGGAACATTCTGGCAGATAATTTGCATATGGTATGGCAAGTCTTGTAGGAGCTCCGGAAACACAGAGGAGGCAGTATCTGAGGTGAGTCTAAAGGTCTAAAAGTAGTCAGGGAAGAACAGAGTAGAGTGAACTGAATTCTATGGGATTACAAAAAATGGCCTAATGGAGGGACCAGAATCTGCAAAGAAGCATGACAAATAACCTGTTTCCAGGGAAGCCCAAGGCATTAGGTGGTGCTAGTGTAGACAAGACCAGGGGAAGGGCAGCGAGTGGAGTTGAGAGATGTAGCCTCTCCCTTCACCGAGATTCAGCAAGGATCAACATCTGTGCCACCCCGCATGCTTCTCTACAGTGTTTAGGAAAAGTCACATTGAGTGTCCTTTGTCCTTCAAACTCAATTGTGGCCTTAATTATGGGGACTGAGGATGTCCAAGGACACTTACGGGAACTGAGTTTATGAGACGATGTGTGTAATTGTGAGAAGGTTTATTGATGCCATACCTAAAATAAATACTAAAATGTATTTTTGATGAAATGTATTGGTGCATAATTCATTTGATTTGATCAAGCTTTTAATACAGTTTAATTAAATATACAGACTCCACATTTCATTTGCTGTGATTGATTTGTAGTTAAATAAAAATAATGGTCCCTTGCAAAGCTCCTAGAAATATAAGATTTGGCATTGTCACATCATACTCTGCTGTGTATGAAAACAGAAGTGCTCCTGTTTTCAGGGTGCCTGAGTGGCTCAATTGGTTAAGCATCCAACTTTGGCTCAGGGCATGATCTCACAGTTTGTGGGCTCGAGCCCCTCGTTGGGCCCTGTGCTGACAGCTCAGAACCTGGAGCCTGTCTTCAGATTCTGTGTCTCCCTCTCTCTCTGACCCACCCCTGCTCATGCTGTCTCTCTCTCTCTCCCTTTCTCTCTCTCTCTCCCTTTCTCTCTCTCTCTCTCTGTGTCTCTCTCTCAGAAATAAAGAAAACATTAAAAAAAAAAGTACTTCTGATTTTGGCACCAAACTTACATAGCTTACTCTATACCCAGTAGCCCCCAGTTGTTGTGTATGTGTGGATAGGAGCCATTTTCTGGGCAGGGTATCTAAAGGTTTCATCAAATATTTTTAGAAGTGCTTCTCTTTTCCTAATGGTGCTTTTTGCTGCTACTTAGCCTCTTATCAGTGTTGACTCAGATATGCTTGTATCAGCATCTTTTAAGTAACAAAGTACAACAAATTACTTTTTATAATCTTAAATGTTTGTTTGTTTTTGAAAGAGAGAGCGTGCACAAGCAGGGGAGAGGCAGAGAGAGACAGGGTCAGAGAATTCAACCTGGGCCCTGCACTGAAAGCACAGAGCGGATGCAGGGCTTGAACTCACCAACCGTGAGATTGTCATATGACCTGAGCCAAAGTTGGGTGCTCAATTAACTGAGCCACCTGGGTACCCCCAGCATAGGTTATTTTTTAATTACCTTGTTATTTTTCACCAACATGGACCCTCTCTGGTAAGTTTTTCGAGATAAAAATTCCATAAACATGTCAACGACCATGATAAAAACATGCATAGGAGGAAGCTTTCTTTAGCAATGACTTTGTTACTGATTAGGCGTATGAATAAAATGGAAAGGCTATGTCCCTATTTATGGCAGTAAAATCTTTATCCCCCATTATTATATGTGACATATGTTTAATAATTTGATGCCTAGGGGCACCTGGGTGGCTCAGTCAGTTAAGCTTCTGACTTCAGCTCAGGTCATGATCTCATGGTTTGCGAGTTTGAGCCCTGCGTCAGGCTCTGTGCTGACAGTTCAGCCTGGATCTTGTTTCTCCCTCTTTCTCTGCCCCTCCCTTGCTCATGCTCTGCTTCTCTCTGTCTCAAAAATAAATAAATGTTAAAAAAATTATTTGATGCCTGAAATGATGAGGCAGTTTTATGTCGTTAGACTATAGTATGAGTTTGTCACAGGAGGTGGTTCTAATTCCATAGGTAGAGGCCAGAGGACTTTCCCTCTGCGGGAACGTTCAAGCCATGAGTAGAGGCTACAGGATGGTAGAAGACAAATGGTGGACATGAACACACATGTGTGTATACACATATAATTTTAAAATCTTTTTTTTTATTTTTCAAATGAATCTTAGATTCATAGAAAAGTTGCAGAAACAATATGGAAAGCTGACTTCTTTCCCTCATCCTCCTTCCCTGATGATATTTTACACAGTACGGCTGTGTAAATTTGTTTTTATAAAATAAAAATATAATTATCAAAAAAGTAACTTTAGAATTGTCACATTTTTGTTAACTACAGTATGGATCTCATTCTAATTTCACCAGGCTTTCCCAATTAAGTTCTTTATATGCAAGCGTTCCACTGAAGATATCCTATTGCATATAATTATTCCTTAGTCTTCTCCAGACTATGATCTTTGTCTTCCCTGGTCTTCGGTGGCCTTGACACTCAAAGATCATATTGTAGACTGTCCCTTAATTTGGGCTTGTCTGCTGTCTTCTCAGGATTAGAGTAAGTTTTTATACCTTTTGCAAGAGTGCCGTAGAAATGATGTTGTGTCTCAGCGTATGATATGAAGGGATTAAGGATGTATGTATATCTTATTACTGGTGATTTAGTTAATTGATGGTTTACTGAGTTCTTACATCCTAAAGTGACTGTATTTCACTTCATAGTTAAGTGTCTTGGAGGAGATTCTTTGAGACTATGAAAATCCTATTTCTCTCTAAACTTGCCCACTAATTTTAACATCCATTGAAGCACATGGTCTGGAGCATACATTACTATGGTGTTTTTACCTGTTGGTGAGTCCACTCCTGGCCCCCACTTTCTATTAATTGGAATTCTGTGAAGAAGAGTTGTTTTTCTTATATACTTAATTACCCAAAGATGTGTTTGTATCAGTAGGGACTCATGGATAGTTAGTTATTTTGTTTCTCAAATTGTTTTAGGTCTGGCCCTTAGGAACTCCTTGTTGGCTGTTCTCTTCTTTTAACCAGCTGCCTCCACACCTTTTTGTTTGTTTTCTTCTTTTCTGGCATCACGAAATGATGCCAGAGAATATCTTATATTTTCCCTGCTCTAGTCCTGGAATCAGTCACTTCTCCAAAGAGCTCTGGTTCCTTTTAATGTGAGCAATTTAGAGACCAGTATCTGGGTGGTGGTTGTACTATTGTTGCTAAGGTATCATTGGTTCAGACCTTCTCAGAAAACAGAGCTGGTGCACATATGTATGTATATTAACTCACTACACAGAACTGGAGTTCTGCATCTCTCTCTATCTATAGATTTAAACATCAGAAGTTTATTAATACTTTGTGTATGTATAGACATGTATATATATATACATATTCACACATATCCTCAAATATGCATATTTATTTCTTTAAAACTCAAATTCAACACACTTTTTTTCTTATTAATTAAAACGCTTTCATTAGACATTTTCCTGAATATTTCATGAGGTGTTTTTCCCCATTCCTTCTCTTGCATTATGACTTGTATCTGAAACAATGTCTCTCACATTTGCCTGTTGAAATTCTACCTATTCTTGGAGATTTAACTGAAATGTCAGTTCATGAATGACAATATTTGTTACTTCTGCATGTTTTGCATCCATTGTGCTTTTCTCCTATTTCTCGTGTGGTTTGTCACTTTTTCAAAACTACTTTATATACCCTTTGTTTAAAAGATTTCAGTTTTAATTTTATTTTTGTATAATACTTTCATACTAATACTATCTAGTTATTGTAATGTTTTGAGGGGACATGTGATTTCGCCCTTTGTTTCTTATCTGACGTGTTTAGGACAGTACTTGGGATACTGCAGAGGACGTCTATTGTTTGATGCTAGTCAGCATCCTTTTAAATATAAACTCTTCCTCACCCCCAGTAAATATATACATCTGAGGGCCTACTAATCATAATGCTTATGTTAAGTTTCTCTAGAGAAACAGAACCAAAGGAATAGTATAATAATAATATAATCATATGCAGTAGAAATTTTGCAATATGCATAGATCTGTCTATCTAGAGAGACTGAGAAAGTAAAAGACAGATTTTAAGAAAACAGTTCATGTGATTGTGACACATGTGAGGCTGACAAGTTCAAATCTGTGGGGTGCGGTGGTCAGAGGCCTCGGGAAGAAGTGATGTTGCAGTTTGAGGCTGATGGCCATCTGCTGGCTGAATTCTCTGTTCCTTATAGACCCCAGTCTTTTTTTCTCTCATGGTCTTTAGCTAAGTGGATGAGGCCCACCCACTTTCTGGAGGTAATATGCTTTATTCATAGTCTACTGATGTAAATATTAATCTTATCAAAAGGACCTTTACAGCAACATTGAGACATGTTTGACCAAATATCTGAGTACTGAGGTCTAGTCAAGTTTACATAAAATAAACCATCATATTGGCCATCATCCACACGTCACCACTCTTTCTTAAGGGTGGACAACTGATCTGGTCCTATTTGAACACAGTATTCCATTCCTTTGACTTAATGAATGGCTCAAGTAATAGGCATGTTACTCAAAGAGCATCAGTCAGACTCTTCACTGGGATTACTATTTGGGCAATGAGAAGAAGAGCCAAGTTTAATTATTCATGGTGGAAATGTCAGGTTGGATGTGGTCATTCTTGACCCGCCCCATGGAGAGATGTGCGTGACTGTGGAAGTTCTGATGACAAGACTGAATGATCTCTGAAGACACAAGCACCTCAGACTCCCCAGCATGTGTGGTTGTAAATTTAAACTTTTTGCATATGTTTCTTTAAATCCAGTATCTATTATTTGAAATACCGATATAGAAACTGATCTAGTTCATAGTACATTGCAAGAGATAGGCAACTAAATCTTGACTTCCCTGAGGTAAGGTAAGGCCCCTTCATTCCCAGCAAGGATGCTGTCAGTCCTTGTTACAGGCAGTAACACAGCTAATTAAGCCATCCCTTGCTGTGTTGAACTCCGATGGTTGGTGGACACTCCGATGGTTGGTGGACTGGAAGCCAGAGCTGTAGGAGCAGCACAAGAAAAATAGCATAATGTTGTGTGTTAACTAAAGCTTGAGTCATTCCTTACACTATGCAGGGAAGCAAAATATCAGTTTAAGTTTGACTTTGCAAGACAACAGTGTTAGCCTACAATTTTCTTAAGAGAGGATATACCAGCAATCCATGAGCCATGAGATTCAGATTATTGTGTCTTGTGAAGTCACAGGAGCCAAATTTTCTGTCCCGCTCTGGAGCAGAATTCAGCAAATGGAATGAAGTACAAAACAAGATGAAATAATGCCAATGGGGGAGATCCCAAGATGTCCAGAGCGTGAAGCCTTAGCCTCCTCCCAAACGTAGTCTCTTCTGTACTCCCTACCTGCCATGATAATCAACAGTCCCATTTTAAAGCATTATCCACTATGATTAAGCAGTGCAGTGTTGCCCAAGCGCCTTCGCCAAGGCTTTCATGTGACTCCCAGAGAGGTGGGGAACAAGGATGAGCATTTAGGTTGAAGCACAGAGTCCTATGCCTATTGCTAGGAGACGAAACGTCATACCAGAAGTATCGGCTGGACACGTGGGCAAGGTATCTATCTCGTCATACTTCCTAATAATAGAATCCCTGAAAGGTCCTATTGTCCAATAATTACAGATTTATTTATACTCCTGTTTCACATATTTCTCTGTTGGCTTATTTCTTTTTAACTTGTGAATTCAACCCCATTGTCCTTTGTATTTCATTTTTAAATGAAAACCGCCTTTTATTGCCACATTCCTTTTGTACATACTCTCCACAAAGCTCTCTTGTTAAAGTATAAGACGTTTCATTTCTTGTGCTGGGATTATTGTATGTGCCATTATTTAAGAGCTGAAAAAGCTGGTTTTGCTCCTTTATGATACCTTCAGAAAATTATTGGGAACTTACTTTCCTGTGAATCAGTGCTCACTTGCAATCCTGCATCTTCTGTAGGATGTGTATATAATATTTACATATGTTTTATATGACATGTAGACATTTCCTTTTTAAAACCACCACACTGCTGGAAATTCAGCAGCTTGAATTACTAGTTTTGTGTTTGTGTCTATTCTGTAGACTGTCACAGTGCATAGTATAATTTGCCAGAAATGACATTTTTCCAAGCTGAATAAGTCAAATATATAATAGCTTCGTGTTCTGATACTCACTGTGAATATTGAAATGATTATCAAAATGCTATTCAAGAATGGAGCCAATTTTCAGAACTTTGTATTTTTTGAAGATGTTCCATAAATTTGTTCTCCTTTGATAATCCACATGTTTATGTTTGCTCCTTTTTTAAATATGGCAGAGCACAGAAAGCAAATTTTAAGTTAAAGGTGCAAATCAGAGTAAATTATTGCTACTAAGTGTTAAGATTTTAAAATGAACCCCATGCCTCTATAGTTATTGCTAAGTAATAAAATCATAGTTTATTTACTTATAATTTAATTTCAATATCACAGTTATGTGAAGATATCATCAAAGCCCCAGATCTACGTCCTCTAGTTATTAGAAGTGAATAATGAGTATAACTGGAAATTCTGATCAGATCAATACTGAAATAGTTCTAATATTTAAAGTACAGGTACAATCTGAAACATACTCCTGTATCTATGAATTCCCAACTTTGGTAATTTGAAAGTTGTTTTTTTTTCTCAATAGATCCAGACAGGTATTTCCATAGGATTTCACATATATGCAAGTTAAATTCCATCAGTGTTTCTAAACATATGTTTCATTGTTTTGCAACAATGGAGAGTAATATTTTTAAGGGAAAAATTTATCTTTAAAATACTCTTCTACATACCTAGTACATGGCATATTTTTGAACAGATTTTAATATATTTGAATATTTTGATATTAACTTGACAATAGGCATATCAATATAGAAGATTATTTCAGTTTTTGATGTCTGCAGTCATATTAACTTTTTCACTGCCTCCTTCTAAATCAGGTTAAATCAATTCATTAAAGTGTTTTTTTGGAACTATATTAGGACACTAGTTTAAATAATGGGTAATAATAGGTGCTACCCATGAAAAGAGATTCTATTGTCCAATAAGCTTAGAGAATTCTAAATTAAAAATTAAAGAAGAGGATAGAACATTCAGATGTATCTAATAGAATGTTTTCTAATAGAATCATAGAACAAGCTGGTGAATCCAGTGTTCTGAAAAATACAACACCCTACATTACATGAATATTTACATTTGAAAGGCAATTAACATTGATTTTTAATATTAGGGCCTGTGCTTTATTTCTAATACATTATTTTATTCAAACGTGACAGATTTTATATAATTTTTTAAAAATGTTTTTATTTATTTATTTCTAGGAGAGAGACAGAGAGAGAGAGCGTGAGCAGGGGAGGGTCAGAGAGAGAGGGAGTCACAGACTGAAACAGGCTCCAGGCTCTGAGCTGGCAGTCAGCACAGAGCCCGACGCGGGGCTCGAACCCACGAACCGGGAGATCATGACCCAAGTGAAAGTCGGACGCTTAACCGACTAAGCCACCCAGGCGCCCCTTTATTTAATTTTTTAATGTTTATCTTTGATAGTGGGAGAGGGACAAGTCGGGGAAGGGAAAGGGAGACAGAAGATCTGAAGACAGAAGATTTGTCCTGACAGCAGAGAGCTCCCTCCCACTGGAACTCATGAGCTTTGCGGTCATAACCTGAGCCAAAGTCAGATGCTTAACTCAGCCACCCAGGCGCCCCTTGAAACTGATTTTATAGTGAAAACTAAAATACACCCTAATTGCTAGCATCAACAAATATTAAGAATAAAAGAGAAGCTCTTGAATTATGTTTGAAAGGTAAATCAAAAAATATTTGCCATTTCTTGCAATACATTGCATTCTAAACATGCTTTTTTTTTTTTAGATGTTTGTTATTGTATTTGAAAGAAGTTATCCAAATGTCTTCAAAACTGTCCTTCAGTGAAAAGAATTGGGGGAAACTGATTTTTTCTGGAGAGAGTATTTAGGAGAAGATTAGTGCATAGAATAGAATTCTGATAGCTTTGAAAAGAGGACTTTTTGGGGGCACCTGGGTGGCTCAGTCAGTTGAGGGTCCGACTTCACCTCAGATCGTGATCTTGTGGTTCGTGGGTTCCAGTCCCGTGATGCTGACATCTTAAAGCCTGAAGCATACTTCAGATTCTGTGTCTCCCTCTCATTCTGCCCTTCCCCACTCTGTCTCTCTCAAAAATTAAACATAAAAAAATTCACAAGACGACTTTTTAAAATATATTTTCCCTAGATTATAAAAATAATTGATTTTACTCATACATAGCTTTGAAATGAAAGTAATACCTGTATTTTCATCTGGGAAAAAATATGTTTAATATTTTAATAAATTTTATTTTTAAAATAGTTCAAAATAAAACTACACAATCCATGATCTGTTTAAGTCTATAATTATAGGTTGCCATTATCGTGTTTACCAATATCATTAATTCTATAATTGACTTTTAGAATCAATAGCAATTATAGATCATGTATAATCATGTATATTTGTATTTAACAAACATTTATAAAGCTATAATTATGAGCTAATTCCGATTGGAGGTTTAAATTCTGATTTTTTGCTTAATCTTTATTCTCTCATATTTTTTATTATAGGAAATGAACTGATAGGCATTTCTAAGTGTGTTCTAAGTAATGGTGGACACAGAATCATAGAGGTTAGAAATGTAATGCTTATTTTTGGAACACTGAATAGATAAGCTGTTTGAAATCACTCATATGATAAATCTTAAATGTAAAGTTAGAACTTTTATATTTTATCATGAGGAATTGTGGGTGTCAGACAATTAAGTAGAAGAATGTAGACAAGGCTTTATTTTAGGAAATTGAATCCAGCAGTAATGAGAGAATGGTGAATATGATAAACTGGGAGCAGGTAACATATTTTAAAAAATAATTGAAAAGTCTCATAAAAGAAAAAGGGTGTTCCTCTGTTAGGGGTAAGAAAGGCTGGGGTACATCATGTGGGAAGATGATGAACAGTAAAGGGGCAATGCTATGTACCTGAATGTACAGAGGAAACGGAAAACATTCTGGATTTTCTGTATGCATTATTAGAGGAGAATGAGTGTGCCTGCAGAGCAACATTATAGGAGGAGACCAAGAGGTAGATTCTCAAGAAATAAATAATATACAATATCGGCTAAGGATTGGATAGTTTCAAAAGCATTTTCACCTATATTATTTCAGAAATCAGAGCAGTCCATGTTGACGAATAATATTCAAAAGACTACACATTTTAAAATTAGATCAGGATAATGATATAGAGTGTTTTAACTTTTTAGAGAAAGGATCACGTATTTAATCCATAATGAGGCAAAAGGCATTGGAATAAATATTCTACATTTACATATTTGTTGGCTTACTCTTTTCCCCTAAGTGTCTAGGGTCTTACATCCAAGTCAGTATTGAATTTTTGTAAGCTTATTATAGCTTTGATATTCTAATTGCAAATTGCACATTTAAATAATTTTAGTTCTTTCTCAATTGGCTTTCAGAATACATTCTATAAGTGGAGTATATTTATGAGATTACAGCATGCCCACAATGATACTAATTCATATTTATCCCTATTTCCTCCCATACCATCTCCTGTAATCTTCATTCTCTCTAGTGGCTCTGACTTCTGTGTATAATCCAATGGAGTTATCTTCAGGAAATAGTCCTATAAGTCTGTTTAAGTGTTGCATCATGGATACCCAAATGCCATCTTTTCCCACATATTCTTACGCAAGTACTCACTTCTATTACCATCTTCATCCTGATGGTTTGATATTGGCATTTGAAGAACTGTGTTGGTAAAGGCATGATCTTCAGAATTATATAAATCTTAGATCACATTGCTGCTCTCCGACTTCTGAATTATTGGACCACAAACATTTTCTGAAAATCACAGATCAGCTTTATTCTTTCTAGACAATGGAGACAATAGTGTAAATCTGATAGAGATGTGAAAATCAATTTGTCTGAAATTTTGCAAATATTCAGTGAGTGTATTAGCTATAGAGGGCTGTTGTTGTAAGAAAGTTTCACAAACTAAGTGGCTTAAGTTACAGAAATTTATAATCTCACTGAGGATAAGAGTCCAAGATCAAGGTTTTTCCAGGGTTGGCTACTTCCAAGTACCGTGAGGGAGAATCTCTTCCATACCTTTCTTCTGGCTTGTGATGGTTTGCTGGTGATTGTTGGCCTATTCATTAGCTATGGAAGTATCACCTGTCTCTGCCCTCATGTTCATATGATGTTGTTTCTCTCTTTGTGTCTGTGTCTAAATTCTCCCCAAGGACGCCCGTCATTTTGAGTTAGGGTCCACCGTGACAACCTTGTTTTAACTTTCTTACAGCTCGTTCCAATAAGGATACGGTCTGAGTTAGGCACTCTAACATATGTTTTTGGGGGGGACACATTTCAACCCATAACAATGACTGCCTAATAGTGCGAAGGAGTAAGAAAGAGAAAGCCTTTGTCTTCAAGGATAAGCAAAGCATCAAGAGGAGGACAAAGTAGGAATGAGCCTAGTTTAGGAATAGTGAATAATAGCCTTCTAAGAGTCCTTGAGGTTTGAAATATGATAATGCAGTCTACAAAAGACACCCAGCACATCAGTTGCCTCATAAATAAATTTGCTTGATACAGTATGTTACTTTTTCTTTCTATTCCATCTCTTTTTCTTCCCTTCTTTTGTTTTTTAATATATCATGCATTCCATTGTTAGACTACGGAATCAAATCTGGAAAATAAGATAATTTCCCTTTAGACTTCTGAAGCCACTTATCTCTTACTGTTGCTCTTCTTGTAGTCTAAATGTCCTTAGAGCCCAAACTGATAATCTCATTTGCTTAGAGTCTAGAACACCAGTCTGCAGTGTTTCAAATAATCCAGTTTAAAAAACAAAAACAAACTTTCTTTATATTATACAGGGAAAGAGTTCAAAGCCATGAAATTCTATCTAATGATAGCCGCTGGTCTTTTTAACCTCCTCTTTGGTTCTAACCTCAATGCTAGATCTAAAACTGTCCCTTGATATATATTTTTTAATCTTTGATAACTGGTTTACCTTTATCAGTTCTTTGTTCATCTTAATGACATGATGAAATAATAAAAAAAACTTTAAGATTTCAACATATTATTGTCATGTTGAATTATTTTGGTACACTTTGAATTATATTGTAATATTTTTTGATTTTAGAATATAAAAAAACTATAAAATTCTAAGTTTTGACACATTACATTTCCACTTTTGTAAGAGAAATATAAAATCCAAAGGCTTTCTAACTTGGAAATACTTTCTCATTTGTAGTATAGTATGTATTTTTTTTTTAATGTCAAAACATTTTAGTCCTACTAAGCTGCTAAAACCTATATTGCATACTAGCAATGCTGTTGTCTAAAGCTATAATTCAACTTTTTTATATTGCCATTATATATAGCATTTATTCTTAATCATCAGGAAAAAAGAAAGGTTTTGCAAAGCTACTTGAGGAAGAAACTTTTTTTTATGGAAAATTAGAATGGTCTTTTAAGAGCTGTTCATTATTTCAGAAGCTATTTGTGTAAATATCATTTGTCCAGCTCATCCATTTTTAGAAGGAAATTTTGAAAGTGTATGAAAATAATTTGTACTTAGGACATTTTTATGAAATTCAAAACCTGGACAACTTCAATTAACCTTTTGTGGAAGTGAAAAGTTATAAAAATATAACCACATATCAATTTGCCTCGTGATATTAGAGAAAGTTCCTATCCCCTATCCCCTCTAGCCAGTATGTTCTCTAAGAATTATATTGAAAAATCATTGAGAATTTCAACTCTGCTATGTTCCAGATAGGGACATACGGTAGAATATTGGAATTTAGTTCTTTTCCAGTTGAGACGAGAAATAGAATCAATCAATAGATTGATTCAAACAAACAATAACCTATTGCTGCTAATGGTTGTCTTTCAAAAAATACAAATAAATTATATAACTTTCAAAAAAACCTAGTGTTTACTTGTGATACTGATATAAAGGGACCAAATGGTGGCAATAGACATGGGACTGTGGAACGTGGGGAATATAAAATTATGTGCCATTTTGCTGATGACAACATCCTGCTCTTTCATTCTTCTGTTGAATGGCCAAGCATATAATAACCCAATGGTCACCACAGCTGAACGGAAAGACTGTTGGGGAGGGTGTACCTTTTAGTCCTCAGGTGGCTATGGTTGTCCTTAGTGCCCCTTTGGAATGGATGAAGGTGTGAGGGACAGGGAATGGGATGTGGATACACGGAAAATTGCTAAGGGTGACTCCCTTCTTCAGAAGATAGAATGGTCACCTTAAAACGAAGCAGCTAAGGTAGACTGTGTGATGAACATAAATGAGCTATCCCGAAGGATGGGCCTCTGATTCCAAACATGTGGATGTTACTACAAGGAGCCCTTCCTGCTAGGGTTCCTCATTTAGCTATCTAAATATTTGGAGGACAGAAGCCTATAAACTGTAACCTGTTTTTATAGCTGCCATATATAAACTTAAGTGATGAGCAAAAAGTCTGAGTCATTCAAAAAAGCGTTAAGTGTAGGAAGGTCCAATAGTGAAGCAATGCCAGTGAGTAGAACTGTTCAGGTAATAGGTTAAACGTGGTAGAAGGATGGTGGGATTGCTACGTACAACCTGCATAGCACAATCCTGCGTCCTGGAGAGGAGGGAATATAGTCTGGCCCAGGTGCCTGCTTCATAAAAGAATTTGCCAAATCGTCTGCATTTAGTCCAGCTCGGATGAATTAAAGTGCAGTGATGCTGGAGGAGATTAAGAAAAGAGGTGTAGGAAGCAGCCTGCTGAGTTCATTCCACCTGTGAAGGTGGTGACGGTTTCGAAGTGTAGAGAACAGTGCCTTTGATGGCACGTGGGAATGCTTAAGTCATTCTTGTGAACGGTGCCAAACAATGGTGTAGACACATCTGCATTTACAAGGCAAACTTGTTGCATAGTAGGATTCATCATT
This sequence comes from Proteles cristata cristata, assembly GCA_017311185.1. Lineage (NCBI taxonomy): Eukaryota > Metazoa > Chordata > Mammalia > Carnivora > Hyaenidae > Proteles > Proteles cristata. The sequence goes on along the minus strand of JAESUZ010002105.1, from coordinate 1,167,917 downwards.
AAAGCTGGACAGATTGATTTTTCTAGAAATTTCTTGTGGAAATTTAAATAAGCCAAACCATTCCTTCACTTATATGCCCTAATTTATTCTGAAATAGCCAACATACTTCTCTGCTCATCAATTCTCATTCTGTAAAGTGCTTTCTATTCTTTTGTCTGAAATGCATGAACATAGTATTAAATACAGGCTGTGTATAGTAGTTAAAAATTATGCTGTATCTAGATCTAGCTATCTAGATATAGTTAGTGGCTCAAATTTAGATTTTTGCCAGCTTCAGGTAATATACTTAAAAATCTAATTAACCTATTACTCATACTTACTAGCTTATAAAATATTCATTTTAACTCTCATTTTGTAGTATCTACTTTTAATAACAGTTTAAAACAATTAAAGATGTAAAAGGTAATTTTTAAACTGTAGAATATCCTTATTGCTACACAGTTTTTCATTTAAAATGATAATCGTTTGTTTAACCAGTGTTACTGTTTAGAATTTGCCTGATAGATTGCTATTTAAAAAAAAAGATTCTAAAGATGGATGCTTCATTTCTAAATTTCAAATACGGGAAGAAAGGAAAAAGTCTTTTATATATTTTTATTTCAATATGTTTGTATTTTATTAAATACTACATTTTAATTACATCAATCTATGCTCCTCTACAAGTAATCTAGCCAAGGTTTTCCTAGACATTAAGGGGGAAATGGCCACATTAATAATGTTTATTTTTAATATTTTTCTTTTATGTAAGTTAAAATGATCATTGACATGAGCATTCTAAAAACATGAGTTAGATAAAAATATTTATTATTAAACATATGACAATGTTTTGTTCATAAATATTAACATGTTCAATGAAGAATTATCAAAATGTCAACTTCTTTAATTGATCAAATTTTGGGGGAACTTAACTTTGATGTGTAGCAATAGTAAATGTAGCCACACAGTCATAGACATTGCTGAACCCAACATACCTTACCCCTGTGAACGTGGTGAGGGCCTCCGATGGGCAGCTAGCATCTCAAAAAGAAAAAAAAAACAACAACAAGGACTGAAGTGAGCACATTTAGTTACTTTCCTTGAACTCATAAAACTCATCGACCAAAAAAGGCATTCTTGGGTGATCAGTCAGTTAAGTGTCCAACTTCAGCTCAGGTCATGATCTCATGGCTCGTGATTTCGAGCCCCACGTTGGGGTCGGTGCTGACAGCTCAGAGCCTAGAGCCTGCTTCAGATTCTCTGTCTACCTCTCTCTCTCTCTCTGCCCTTCCCCACTTGTGCTCTGTCTCTGTCTCTATAAAAAATAAACAAACATTAACAACAACAACAAAAAAGGCATTACTTATATCTTATGAAGGAGGGAGGCCCAAACCAGAAGTGTTACTCTAGTAGAAAATTCTCCCACATGAGAGGAAACATCAGGAATATAGAATATACATTCTTATTCTATGGTTTCAGGTTTATGATAATAAACACAAATTTACTGTGCTCATCATTGTTTTTTCAAGAAACATCAATATCAATGGAAATAACGTCAATTTTTCTCTTTTAGTCCATTTCATAGGCTCTTCCTTTTAGAGGGAAGTTTGAGCATGTAAAAACAGTGATACCTTAGTTACATACAGACTTTTTTTCTGGAAGAACAATAAGTGACATTGTCCAGTGCATCTTGGTTTTAGGGATAAGAAAGAAAAACGTTTTGTTCATCTTCTTTTGTAAAAGCATCAGATTCCAAGAGCATGTTATTTATTATTTTTGAGGGAAGTTCTTAAAGTATCATCTTTAAAAAAATAAGTGCATCATGAAGAATTCATAGTTATGATAGTACAAAGCTAATGGCATTTGATAACTTTTTCCAAGTTCCTGATTGAAAGTAAATAAACGAAAATAATCCAAAGCCTCTCCAGGGTTGGCAACTTAAAGTTTCTGGGCTAGTGTTAGATGATTATAGTTCATCAAATGTGTTTGAAGTAAATTATCAGGCACTAGATGTTTAGCTACTATTTTAGTTATTTACTCAGCGTGAAGGTAAATGTGAACTTGAACAAGGGAAGTTGTGTATAGAATTGTTGAATCACTGTATTGTACACCAAAATCAGTATAACCCTGTATGTTAACTATATTGGAATTAAAATTTTTAAAAATAAAAGAAGTATCATCTTGGATTCTCTCAAACTATTTCCTGAAGTGCTATTGCAGACTAAAGATATTCAGACTATCTGAGATCATAATGGTTAAAAAGAAAGCATTTTTCTAACATACATTGTGTTTCTGGTTTTAATAAAGTATAGTTAATATTTCATTATTTGAATCTTCATAGTGTGGTAAGGTGCTGGATGTGTTACTTCTGTGTCCATCTTTGAAAGTTCACATATACAATTTTACTGGTAAAAAAAAAAAAATGTGATCCGAGTTAGTTAAGCCCATAGTGATCTCGAATGTGTGCCGTTAGAGGTGCCTTGATTGCCTTTTTTTTTAAATCAAAGGTTCTCTACCCAGTATCATCAAGAGACATAAAGAAAGACGCTGAATATAATCTTGCCACTCTTTATTTATGGTGTGTATTAAAAACCAGTGAGACAGCAACTAACATAAACTAATTTGAAACATTTCTCTGAATTGTCCTAGAAATATCCTAACACTCATTTTCATTGGCTTCATCTTTAATTTGCATATTATTCATAAATTCTATTCATATGGGGTGATATGCAGCCTTATTTTTGCAAGTTAGCCATTAATGATGAGCCCTCATTCTGCTTATTTTTTCTTTCTCTGTGTGCTTAATGATTGCGGTCTGTTTCATCATATTGTAGCCTGGCATTTTACTGTCTCATGTTGCCATTTTTGAAAACTGTAACTTCTCACATTTATTTTACTTCTTTTTTTAAATAATTCAAGTGATATGGTTAGAAATCTATTAAATATTTATAGGAAATATTAATTATTGATTCATATTAAGCAAAACCAATTTAATATTTCCTCTCTCCTCTTGCCTGAAATGTCGCTTTTCCTGTGGACAGCTTCCCACACTATACACTTCTTTGGGGGCGTGTCGTTCACAGACACAATTCCAGCTAAACTCGTTAGTGTGCGTGGGAGCTCTGTGTCTAACCTATCGGGAGCTCCAGCACCGGATCTGAAAGTGCCCAACGTGCGCCGTCTTTTATGTCTTGCAGGGGTTTCACACTCAGCATGTCCACAAATAAACTCAACCCTTCCCTCAGGCTCACACTTGCGGCTTTCTTCTTATTCTGTGCCTCTAATGTCCACACCCAAACAAATCCAGGAATCTAGGGATCATCTTTAATAACTCTCTCTCAAGCCACATCCACAATTAGTCACTACACCCTATAAATTCTATCTCGTAAGTGTGCCCTCATCCTTGTATGTCATCACCCTGGTTGTAGTTCCAGAAACTCTTACTTCGCACGTGGATGCCCAGCGTCACCTCCTCGACTGGCAGCTTCTCCGCACACCCAGGGTGGCACTTTGCATGGCTCTCTGTGATGACATCTTTATAGGTGAAAGGCCATTTGCTTCTTCATGGAAGAGAGAAACCTGTACTGTGATGAGGTGGTTATGGTCTGAGGACTTTTCTGGAGGTGGTGCTTGGGTGGCAAATACTGAGTTGCCAGCCCAGGTACCAAGTTGGCACTGCATCTGAAGACCCAGTCTTTCAATGTCATGGCTCCTCTCCATTAGGGACAGAACTGAAAGAAAAGACATGCTGATACTGATCGCTTCTGTTCACCCTCGCAAAGGAGCAGCATTTCCTGCTTGTTTCCAAAGGAGGTGATTTAAAGAAAATAAAATCTTCAACCTCTAATGTACTGTAATTGTGCTGTAGCCTTCTGATTTTTTGCCTTCTAGTATTTTCTGGAGAAATTGCAATTAGGCAACTGGTTTCAGTGAAGCCCAAATTGTTAAGTAGACTTTGTCACATAGGGGACTAAAAAGAGCCCTTTTAAAATGAGGAGTCCTCAGGCAGGCGGAGCTCAAGAAAAGTATTAGTAAAATACGATTGTCTCATCCATTTCTGCCATACCCCCATTCCTGATGGGCAGTGCAGGGATAGTAATTCTCGTTTCCTCTTAAGCAAAGTAGCATCATTATTTATTTGCCTTCAGTACCTCTAGACATACACAGAAGCTGTGAGTGCAAGGGAATGAACCTTTGGGCACGGACAGGCAAACAGTGTTCCCTTCAGTTCTAGGCAGGAAAACAGCCATTTATAGACTAGACTCCAGAAAACTAAATGTAAATGGAGGTTGGATGCTTACTCCAAGGTATCTCTAATCTGATCAAAATGCCCGCATTAGTGACACTGATTAGGGATATGGGATACAAAGTTGTAGTTGGGAAGACCTTTGAAGGGGTATCAGCTGAATGCCTGAGTCCTCATCTAATGTACCATATGAAAGAACCACCGTCATATATTTGCAGCTCAACAACCATCTAGTATTACAGAGAATAAGAGCCACAGAAGAATACAAGCTGACTTTTGATGTACGGCCTTGAAAAAATTGGTGGGAATATGTACAAGGAAGGAGAAGGGTAAGGTCGGAAAATGAGAGAGAGAGAGCACACAATGCTCCTCTCAAAATGCCACAAATACTTCTAAGGAGAGGCTTACATCTTTGTTATTAACAAAGGTTATTAACTCCTACCTAATTTATGACTTAGGGGGTTCTTGAATAGTTGGGCTCCAAAACATAAAGGCAATGAATTTTATAAGCCATGTATTCTATGAGCTTGAAATGATGTCTTACAGAAATTACTTTACAGGAGTGATTTTCCAGGTAAATCATCAGGCCTCACCCTGTGAATGAGATCTTATTGTAGAAAATTGAATTTTCCAAGAAGTGTGGTAGGTGAGAGAACAAAAGAGATATTGTAGCTGTATTTCAACAAACATATATATATATTTTAAATTTTAACTCGAGTATAGTTAACATGCCGTGTTAGTTTCAGATGTACAAGGTACTGACTCAACAATTCTATTTGCTACTCATCATGGTCAGTTTTTAAATTTTCTTTTATCTATTTCACCCATCCCCCTATTTACCTTCCTTCCTTCTGGTAACTATCGGTTTGTTCTCTATAGTTAAGTATCTCTTTTTTGGTTTATCTCTTTTTTCTCTCTTCATTCGTTTCTTAAATTCCATATATGACTGAAATCATATGGTATTCTTCTTTCTCTGACTTATTTCATTTAGCACTATGCCCTATAGCTCCATCCATGTTATTGCAAATGGCAAGAGTTTATTCTTTTAGGGTGGAGTAATATTCCATTGTGTGTGTGTACACCACATCTTCCTTATTCGTCTCTTGGTGGACACTGGAATCACTTTCATAATTTGGCTATTGCAAATAATGCTGGAATAAACATAGGAGTGCATAATCTTTTCAAATCAATGTTTTCATGTTCTTTGGGTAAATATACAGTACTGGAATTATTGGATCATATGGTACTTATATTTTTTAACTTTTTGACGAATCTCCGTGGCCTTTTCCACAGTGACCCCATCAGTTTGCATTCCTACCCGCAGTGCAAGAAGGACCCTTTTTATCCACATCCTTGCAAACACTTGTTTCTTGTGTTTCTGAATGTAGCCTTTCTGACAGGCGTGAAAGGATATCTCATTGGGGTTTTAAGTTGCATTTATATGATGATGAGTGATATTAAGCATATTTTCATGTGTCGACCATCTGTGTGTCATTTTCAGAGATATGTCTGTGTCTTCTGCCTATTTTTAATTGGTATATTTGATTTTGGATATTGAGTTTTATATGTTCTTTATGTATTTTGGATACTAATCCTTCATCAGACATGTCATTTGCAAATGTTTTCTCCTATTCAGTAAGTTGTCTTTTAGTATTGTTGTTTCTTTTGCTGTGCAGAAACTTGTACTTTGATGTAATCCCAATAGTTTATTTTGGGTTTTGTTTCCCTTGCTTTAGGAAACATATCTAGAAAACTGTGGCCATGACTCATGTCAAAGAAGTTACTACCGCTGCTCTCTTTTAGAATTTTTATGTTTTCAGTTCTCACATTTAGCTCCTTAATCAAATTTGAGTTTATTTTTGTGTATGGTATAAGAAAGTGGTCCAGTTTCATTCTTTTGCATGTAGCTGTGCAGTTTTCCCAACACTATTTGAAGAGACTGTTTTTTCCCATTGCATGTTGTTGCCTCCTTTGTCAAAGATTAATTGACTAGTAAGACGTAGGTTTATTTCTGAGCTCTATATTCTCTTCTGTTGATCTATGTGTCTGTTTTTGTGCCATTACAATATTGTTCTGATTATTGCAGTTTTATAGCATATCTTGAAATCTGGGACTCTGATGCCTCCAGTTTTGTTCTTCTATCTAGTTCAGGGTTAGTTTGGGTATTCATTTGTGATTTCCTACAAATTTGGGGATGATTTGTTCTAGTTCTGTGAGAAATGCTGTTAGTATATTGATAGAGATTGCATTAAATATGTGGACTGCTTTCGGGAATATGGACGTTTTAACAATATTTGTTCTTCCCATCTATGAGCAAGGAATATTTTTGTGTTGTCTTAAAATGGATGCTTCATCAGTGTTTTATAGTTTTCAGAGTACAGGTTTTTTACCTCCTTTTAAATTTATTCCTAGATGTTTTATTATTTTCAGTGCAATTGTAACAGATTGTTTTCTTAATTTTGTCTTTCTGTTACTTTATTATTATTGTATAGAAATGCAATACATTTCTGTATCCTACATCCTTTCTGAATTTGTTTCTCAGTGCCAGTAGTTTCTTGTTGGTGTTTATAGAAGTTTTATTTCCTACTTACCAATTCAGAGGTTTTTATTTCTTTTTATTGTCTGATTGCTGCGGCTAGGACTTCAGTACTCTTGAATAAAATGGTGACAGTCAACATCCTTGCTTTGTTCCTGATCTTAGAGGAAAAGCTCTCAGTTTTTCACCATTGAGTGTAATGTTAACTATGGGTTTTTCATATATATGGCCTTTTATTGTATTGAGGTATGTTCCCTCTATCCCTTCTTTGCTGAGGGTTTTTATCATGAATGGATGTTGTACTTTGTCAAATGCTTTTTCTATATCTACTGAAATGATTATATGGTTGTTATTCTTTGTCACATTGATGTGATGTATCACATTGATTGATATGCAAATATTGAGCCACTCTTGCATCCCAGGAATGAATCCCACTTGATTGTGGTGAGTGATTTTTTAATGTATTGTTGGAGTTGGTTTGGCGGTATTCTCTTGAGAGTTTTTTCATCTTGTTCATCAGAAATATTGACCTGTAATTCCCTTTTATGTAGTGTCTTTATTTGGGTTTGGCATCAGATTAATGTTAGCCTCATAGAATGAATTTGAATTTTTCCTTCTCTTCTATTTTTGAAATTGTTGGGAAAAAATAGACATTAGCTCTTTAAGTGTTTGGTGAAGCTGTCTGGATTTGGACTCTTGTTTGTTTTGAGTTTTATTTTTTAATACTGATTCAATTTCATTGCTGGTGATTGGTCTCACATTTTCTTGATTTTTTTCCTGATTGAATTTTGGGAGGTTAAATGTTTCTAGGAAGGTATCCATTTCTTCTAGGTTGTCCAGTTTATTGGCATACAATTTTTGATAATATTGTCATATTATCCTAGGTGTTTTGTGGAGTCAGTTGTAATTTTTCCTCTTTCTGATTTTATTTGCATCCTCCCTCCTCTTTTTATAAATAGTCTTTTTAAAGGTTTATCAGTTTTGTTGTTTTGTTGATCTTTTCAGAGAACCAGATTCTGGTTTCATTGATCTGTTCGTTGTTTGTTTATTTGTTTCTACTTCATTTATTTCTGTTCTAATCTATCATTTCCTTCCTTCTATCGCTTTGGGGTTTTATTTGCTTTTTCCTAGCTCCATTAGGTGTAAGTTTATGTGGTTCAGTTGAGAGTTTTCTTGCTTCTTGTCCCAAAGATTTTGGACTGCTGTGTTTTCATTTTCATTGGTCTCCATGTTTTGTTGATTTCCTCTTTGATTTCTCAGTTGATCCGTTTATTGTTTAGTACCAAGTTCTTTAACCTCCATCTACTTGTGCTTTTTCCAGATATTTTCTTGTGGCTGATTTCTAGCTCCATAGCATTGTGGTCAGAAAAAAGATGCATGCTATGACTTCAGTCTTTTTGAACGTGTTGAAACTTGTTTCATAGCCTAATATGTGATCTGTTCTAGAGAACGTTCCATGTGAGCTTGAAAAGAATGTGCATTCTGGTTTGTTAGGAGGGAATATTCTGAATGTATCTGTTAGATCCATCTGGCCAATGTGTCATTTGAAGCCACTATTTCTTTGTTGATTTTCTGTTTGGAAGATCTATCCATTGATGTAAGTGGGCTGTTAAAAGTTTTTAATGATTCTATTATTATTATTATGACCACAGTTATGTTTGTTATTAACTGCTTTCTGTTTTTAAGTGCTCTTATGCTGAATGAATAAATATTTACAATTCTTACATCTTGTTGGATTGTTCCCTTTATGACCATGTAGTGTCCTTCTTTGTCTTTTATTACCGTCTTTATGTGTATGTTGTTGATGTAAGTATTGCTATGCTGGCTTTCTTTTCACTTCTGTTTGCATGATAAATGTTTTTCTGTCCCTTCACTTTTAGTCTGTGCGTGTCTTTATGTTTGAGATGAGTCTCTTGTAGGCAGCATATAGATAGGTGTTGTGTTTTAATTCATTCTGTCACTATAGATCTTTCAATTGGAACATTTAGTCCTTTTAAATTCAAAGTAATTATTGATAGGTATGTACCTACTGCCATTTTCTTACTTGTTTTATGGGGTTTTTGTTTGTTTTAGTTCTCTGTTTTTTTTCTTGTCTTGTTATTTTTTTTCATGGTTTTCTAGGTTTCTTTAGCAACATACTTGGATTCCTTTTCCTTTCTTTCTTGCATATGTATTACAGATTTTTCCTTTGTGTTTACCATTACATTTGTATGTAACACCTTCTGCATATAGAAGTGTATATGAAATTGATGGTTGCTTAAGCTTGAACCCATTCTTTACCCTTCTCCACAAACGTTAATGGTATATGGTATCATACTTTACATTGTTTACTTTATGAATCCCTAGAAGTGTATATGAAATTGATGGTTGCTTAAGCTTGAACCCATTCTTTACCCTTCTCCACAAACGTTAATGGTATATGGTATCATACTTTACATTGTTTACTTTATGAATCCCTTGACTATTTTTATAAGTATACATAATTTTACTGTTTTTTTTTCTACTTTTATTACTCTTGCTTATAGTCTTTTCTTTCCACTCAAAGAGTCCTCTTTAATGTTTCTTGTATGGTTGGTTTAGTGGTCATCAATTGTTTTAACTTTTTGTGTCAGGGAAATTTTTAACCTCTCCTTTTATTCTGAATGACAACCTTTCTAGATGAAGTATTCTTGGTTGCAAGGTTTTGTTGTTTTTGTTGTTTTCCTTTTAGAACTTTGACTATCATGCCCCTCCTTTCTAGCCCTGCAAAGTTTCTGCTGAAACATCAGCTGATAGCCTTATGGCGTTTTACTTTATCTTGCTGTTTTTAAGTCTCTCTTTGTTAGTACTTTTTGCCATTTTAATTACTCTATATCTTGATGTGGACCTCCCTTAGTTGATTTTTTGAGGGATTCTCTATGCCTTCTGGATCTAGACATCTGTTTCCTTCCCCATATTTGGGAGGTTTTCAGCTATTATTTTTTCAAATAAATGTTGTGCCCCCTTTTCTCTCCTCTCCTGCTGGGATCCCTGTAATGCAAATTTTATGATGTTTGATGGATCATGGAGTTCCCTTAGTCTATTTTCATTTATTTATTTTTTCCTTTAGTTCATAATAATTTTTTCTATTATTTCTCTAGGGTGCTCATCTGTTTCCTCAAGTCTACTATTTATTTCCATCTAGTGTATTTTTTTTTAATTTTTATAAATGTTTTTATTTATTTCTGAGAGAGAGAGGCAGCATGAACAGGAGACGGTGAGAGAGGGAGACCCAGAATCCCAAACAGGCTCCAGGCTCTGAGCTAGATGTCAGCACAGGGCCCGACACGGGGCTCACACCCACGAACTGTGAGATCATGACCTGAGCCGAAGTCGGACACTTAACAGACTGAGCCACCCAGGCGCCCCTAGTGTATTTTTAATATCATTTACTGAGTTCCTCATCTCTGATTAGATTTTGTTTTCTATCTTGTTGAGTGTCTCACTGTGGTCTTCCACTCTTTTCTCAAGGACAGTGAGTATTCTTATGACCATTACTTTAAATTCTCTATCAAACATATTACTTCTCTGTTTAGTTTAGCTCATTTGCTGTGATTTTGTCCTGTTCTTTCATTTGGGACATATTCCTCTGTCTCCTAATTTTGTCTAGCTCTCTGTGTGCATTTATATGTGTTAGAAAAGTCTGCTACGTCTCCTGCTCTTGAAAGTAGTGGCCTTATCAAAAAGAGATCCTATAGTGCCCTACAGCACAATGGCCCCTGTGCCCAGAACCTGACACTTCAGGGGAATCTCATCTGTGTGTTGTGTGTCCCTACTGTTTCTGCAGAGCCACATTTTTTAAAAAAATTTTTAATGTTTTATTTATTTCTAGGAGACAGAGAGAGACAGAATGAACAGGGGAGGGTCAGAGAGACAGGAAGTCACAGACTGAAACAGGCTCCAGGCTCCGAGCTGGCAGTCAGCACAGAGCCCGACGCGGGGCTCGAACCCACGAACCACGAGATCATGACCTAAGCGAAAGTCGGACGCTTAACCGACTCAGCCACCCAGGCGCCCCATGGGCAGAGCCACATTTACCTTTAGTCCAGTCATCTGCAGTGGCTGTCTCTGCCTATTGTGGGCAGTGTTTAGTCCCTGTGGGGGTAGTGACCAGTCTGGGGCTTCCTTCAACTTGCGTTGAGTCAGACCACACATTTGGCAGAGCTGTGGTAACCTTGAACTGCAGTATGTTCTCCCTGTGCAGTCCTCTGGGAAGCTTTCATTGGTGGGTGGAGCCAGCAGTCATATCCGCTGTCTGCCCCCAGCCCACTGCTGAGACCACATTGGGATGGGTGTGTGTGGTTACCTTCCTTTCTCCTTGGTGCAAGAGTCACTTTGGAGTGGGGCTGGCCCTTGACAGGACTGCTTCCACACTGCTAGGCCTGTGGCACTGCTTTGGGTGACCTCTGGCTAAGGGCACAGGGAAGTGGGCAGGTCTGTAGGAGTGGGACACGTTTTGCCAGCAAAGCCCATTGGGTGTGGGGGGTCCACTGTGAGAAGGGCCTTAAAGCTACCTTTAAAAACTGCCATGGTTGGTGGGTCAGAAGGGGTGGATCCACAGAAGAACTCAATGGAAGGGTGCAGTGGTACAGCGAGCCGGGTGGGGCTGCGAGGCACCTGGTATTGGCGAGCTGGTTGGGAATTGTTGGAGCCGACCAGGTGCCTGTAGGTGTCTGGGTATCTAGGTGGGCAGGGAAGGGGAGTGAAATGGTTCCTACCTGTTCTTTTGTTCCTGGAGAAATCTCCCAAAGATCCCTGCGCCTCCAGCACATGCTCTGGGATTGTTGAATAGGTCTCCGTCCTGCACACTCCAGGAGTTTTTCAAAAAGATACATCTATGTTGCATAGCCTTGAGTTTGTTGTGCTGTCTTTTTCAGGGTGGGGACTCCACTCTCTCAGCTCTCCCAGAGCCCTGCTTGCTGATGTTGAAAGTTTCACATATTAAGCCCCATTGATTTTTAGGCTTCTCTGGTTTTCAAGGGAAAATATTGGAGAGTCATCTTCCTACTGTGGGTCCCCCAGGCCCGGGGTGCCTGATGCAGGGGAAGGGGTCTCTTCTTCTTCAGTCTCCATGCCTGCAGCATCCCTCCCTCCTGGGGACAGTCCATTGGGTCCTTTTGGCTCCTGACCGTGTCTCTACACTACCTGCTCTCTTCAGTGTGGCCCCTTCTCTACATTTAGATGTCTGTTCGGCAGTCTTTGGGCCATTTCCTATGTTACTTACACTGATGTGTGTGTTAACACCATCTTTCCTGGGAGTCCTGCAACCAATCATTTTACATTATCCTCTTTATCTCTTAAAAAACAAAATTTGTGACCTTTGGATACAGGCAGGTTCAACTCATATTTTGCTACTGCTCTCATTTTGGCTGCAACCAGCATCCTTTTTTAATCATGGTAATTAAGTTGGCTGATAGTAGCCCTCAGTATCCTCCTTGCAGGAGTTATTTTTTTGTTGTTTGCTTTGTAAACTATGAAATATTAATCAAACATTTCTGGAATGCACCGCAGGGGACACGTGAGAATAGAGAGGGCCTACTTATTTCTTGATTATAATCTTTCCATTCTATCTTCCTAGAGAGGAACAAAATATAGTACTGGAAAAAGAAGGGTCTTCAAATCTGAGTGGATCCAACTCAGTACTCTTAGGTGATACTAAAGGGACCTGTGACTTTAACTTCTGAGTTTGTCATTTAGAGAAACTTTACTTCATTCTCATACAATTCAGTATTTATCCTCTGTACATTGGAAGAGTAAACCTGTTGGTTACTTTGTCTCTTTTGACCACCTCTCTTATTACATGATTATGCTTGAAACCCTCCACTTACAACCTTGAGAGCATACTGCATTTTCCCTATGTCACTCTCCCACCACTACCTCTCCTGGAGAAAGTTCAGTTGAATTTAGTGACCAGCTGCCATTTACTTCTTTTTTTTTTTTAATTTTTAAAAATTTTTTAAGCTTTTTTAAAAATTTATTTCTGAGAGAGAGAGAGAGACAGCATGAGAAGGGGAGGATCAGAGAGAGAGGGAGACACAGAATCTGAAACAGGCTCCAGGCTCTGAGATAGCTGTCAGCACAGAGCCCAACACGGGGCTCGAACCCACGAACCATGAGATCATGACCTGAGCTGAAGTCGGCTGCCCGACCAACTGAGCCACCCAGGCACCCCCAGCTGCCATTTACTTCTATGTTATGGACATTCAGTTGACCACCAAGTTAACAGACATTAAATAGCTGACTGTGTTAGGTGTACAGATTATTGTAAGATTTTACAACCATAGTCCTGGCTCTGCACTCTGACTGTGTGTGTTTTTACACTAATCACACTTTTAACTTATACTAATCATCATCATTGACATACTTTTTTATCTGAAATTTTTCTTGAATAATCACAATAAAAAAATAAGTGAAAGTACTTTTTCCCCTTTCAAAAGTGGTTTATTATTTTTCCTGCTTTTGAATTAAACTAATTGTTTGACTAAATGGACCAGTTTTGTGAATGATGAAAAGGGGTATTGCATCATTCCCAAAGTACAACTTGTAATAACTAAAGGCATGATCATAAGATATCATCAACTCCTGTGTTCAGAGCTGTCCTTGAATTTAATAAATACTAATATTTTGATATTAAATTTAAATTTAAATTTTAGCTATTGGGTCACTTAAGACTGGAATATGTCTAATACTAATTCTAATACTAATTAGTAGGAATACTACTAATATGATTTCTGCTTTCGAGTTACTTTGAATGCTGGAATTACTTATGAAATTTAAAGAGGTAGATATTCTGACTTCTGTTACTTTTTTTTTTTTTTAATGTTTTTTTTATTTATTTCTAGGAGAGAGAGAGAGACAGCGTGAGCAGGGGAGGGTCAGAGAGAGGGAGTCACAGACTGAAACAGGCTCCAGGCTCTGAGCTGGCAGTCAGCACAGAGCCCGACGCGGGGCTTGAACCCACGAACCCACGCTTAGATCATGACCTAAGCGAAAGTCGGACGCTTAACCGACTAAGCCACCCAGGCGCCCCATTCTGTTACTTTTTAAAGACTCCCTTATTTGTGTGAAGCCTGGGTGGCTCAGTTGGTTAAGCATCTGACTTCAGCACACATCATGATCTCATGATTTGAACCCCACATCAGGCTCCATGCTTATAACCTGGAGCCTGCTTCAGGTTCTGTAAATAAATAGATAAATAAATAAATAAAATTAAAAAAGGATTTTTTATTTGTACTTTTTAAACAGTCACAGTATATCTATAAAAAAGCCAATAATCATCTGAAATTACTTTGTTTCTTTAGGTTATTTTGATAAAAGTAGGCTGATTCTTTAAAGTCAATTATGTACATTGATTATGAGAGGTAGTAGCAAAACTGTTTCTTACTTTGAAAACTCTGCTGCTATTGCTTTTTTATATTGTATCTGAATAGTCTGAAAATGAGTTTTGTCAGAAGGGATTCCTTCTTATATTCTTCCATCCCACACCTGATGTAGAAAAGCAGATAGGGGTTAGAGAGAACCAGCTTAGGTCTCTTTCTCACATATTTTTGCTTCATTTCTTCTCAAAGGCAGTAATCTATGTCCGCCTCTGGGTAATCAACCTCCAAAGAATGTATGTTATGCCTGTGATAACAGCAGGGCAAAATAACTCACTTTACTTCTTTTCTGTTTTAACTTATTTTGGGATTTTCCTACACTCTCCACACATACGGATAATATATTTCATTGGGCATATGTAATTTACTGAGCTTTGTTATTACTATGAAACCCAATTATTGAAGAAAAAGAAAGATTGCTCCCATAAATATTCTTGTGCTAATCTTGTTTCAGACTTGCATTACAGGTACAGTGCCAGGCGTGATGCAGGCTGGATAGGTGGAAGGAAGGACGACATTTTGTCTGATGTAAGAAAGATGTTTCTAGAATCAAGGAAATTCAAGAAGCAGCTGGTGGTATTTTTTTATTGTTAGCTGTTTATTTTGATTTGTCTTGTTAATGATAGAGTAGTAAAGAGATAATGAAAAGTTCAGAGTAATGTGAATAGCTGCATATTTATTAAATAAGAAGAGTGGGTGTAATAAATTTAAAAATACATTTTAAATATTGGGTTTCTGAATCTGATAGTTGGAAAGGCTGTACACCTAAGAAGAGTTGAATGTTATAGACAGATTCACAGAGATTGAAGTTTATATTTAGAAGTATCTTAATCAACATTTATAAGTATGCTCTACAAGTACTTTATTCATTTATTTTGTCACTAGCACATGTGGCTGTATAGAATATTGTACCTTCCTTGAAATGTTCAAATGACTTGCTTTTTATACCCTTAATTACAGCAATTTAAGTATGTATTTATATATATAGCTGCTATCTAATGACATATATTAATTGAAGGAAGTCAAGAATAAAAATTCTGAAGCACTTAGACTATATAGATATGTTTAAATATACCAAAGGAATCTTGTTACATATTTCTTCCAGCATCTTAAAAAATGAAACTTCAGCTTAAGCAAGACCTATCCATTGCACTGAGGTTGCCCCTCTGAAATTTCCTACAATAGCTTATTATTTTGTTTGGTTTGGTTAAGATAAAATGTTCTGAGTATGTGAAGAAATTGATTTTGTTATATATATTTTTACTGTATTCTTCTCCCTTGTCCCAAAGCAGATAATTTGTGCTCTAAGTGCCTTATAGTGGTGGATGTTTGTGTGTTCATATGACTTCTGCAATTTTTCTAGAGACACAGGTAAATATTTCTTCCAATACCACTCAAGCAGAGTTAGAAGCAAGTAATGACAATTTAAAGATAGGACTAAGAATGGAGTTTTATCTCTTTCCAATGAGAGAAATAGAGGGAAGTGGACAGGAAACTATAAGATCCTCAAGAGTAGGAAGGGACGTAACTGTCTATCCCACCACCTACCTATTTGTCCAGAATAATACAATGAGATTTAGACTTGTTCTGTGCCATTGAACCATCCTAAATAATGTTACTTGCTTTCAAGTTACCAACCATGCCTTTAAGGCCAGAAAATTCTTTGTTCTAAAATAAGTATTAGGAGGATTTTGGCTTGATGAAAGACAATATATTTTTGTCAGAATGGTTAAGCAGTCTAGGTAATTTCCATACTAAGGATATGGGCCTGAGTAGCCCAGATTGGGGTTTTGCTTTGAAGAGAGAAAATTGGTTTTGAAAGGACTGAGAGCAGTGAAGGAGAACAAAAACCCTGCTTTGTAGCTTCTGTGAGGGTGGGAGGCCCATGATCTTGTGGTTTGAAAGAGTAGACCTTGAACTCCTACGAGCCTTTGGTCAGAGCAGCCACAGCCCTGGGGGTGGGGAGAGGTCAAGCCTGAGGAAGCCCATGAGAGCCTACATTTAGAATCAGCCAGATGGGGCTGCATGACAGGTATCTTGTACAGAGAGTATGATGTGTGCAACACTTGCACTCTTTCTCCAATTTCTGGGTCATAGAGTGGAATTAAGGCTCAAACATGGTTGAAAGTGCATTTTTTTTTCCACAATGGAGCTTTCTAGTCAGAATCAGACCTAGAAAAATAAACTAATGTGGTGTTTCTAGCTCCTTAATATTTGGCAGGATAAAAAAATATATCAATGATAACCTCTATTAGGGTTAGGCTGGGGGACTGTGTATGATGCACTAAGCAACTTATCACAAGGGTCAGGCCTTATGCAGTGTGGGTAGTTAACATGCCTGTGCAGAACTGCTGACGTGTAAGATTTGAAGCCGGAAGTCATTAGCAGGTCAGCAGTTAGGACATGTGGTAGGGATGAAAACATACAAGTGGGAACCTAAAAGGTTAAGCTGAAATGTGAAAGGACAAGCTGGAGCCTCTCTTTGTTTCTCATCATCTGTGACCTGGATGATGTGGGTGACCTGCAGAAGCTTGTAGCTTCCCCCACAGAGTTGGACAGTGCCTAGCTGAGGACTCAGGGAAGTCAAAGAATATCTCGTGAGAGTTAGAAGGTGATGTCACCTTCAAGCCTAAGTCATGTCTGTACAAACAAGGCAAACTAACAGGTTAGCAAAAATGTGTGCGAGTTGTCACAGCGTGTGGCCCCTACACTGAACTTTGGTTCATAAAAAAGGCTACTACTTCAGTTCTGACTTAAAAATAACATACACAGTTTTCTTAAATCGAATCCTAATCTGGAATCACACATGAAGGAAAACTCCAGTAGAATACAGTTACAGCTTCCAAAATTGTCCAAGGACAAAACCATCCTGGTCAATTTGGCCTTCCATATACTTCTTTTGTCTGTACTGAATTTCCAAATAAACACAAAAGCAAAATTATGTTCTCACCTCATATGATGCAACTATCCCTCATACAAATGAAAAACATGCTTATTATGCCCCCAGAAGAAATTAGATGGTCCCTTTATTTGTTTGAGTGATGATCATTCTTCTGTAGGCTGACTCCGACTCTTCCTCCTTTGATATCCTGTTTCTTAAATGTTATATCTTTAAATATTAGTGCATTTAGAATGTCAAGATAAGGAAGAGGAGAGAGGAAGAAAATAATAAGTCAGTCTGTGCACAAAGATGTTATATCAAAGAGTGAAATATTTACCTCTTATAGACCTCGTTTTTATGTATGTAGTTCTAACTGGTATTTAGAACTCTCTTTTTCCATAGTCCATTCTATTTACCTTCCCCCTTAGGAAGCACCTTAGTCATTGATGAATCTTTGTCTGATCAGGTAACTCAAACCTTCATAGCTGAGGAATCTGATTCATTCACACCTGCCTATGTTGAAATGATGCAGGCTTTCTATCAGCTTTTTAGCCTAGGATGTGAAAATGTTTATGAGTGGCCTGAAGATATTTCTTGCCTAGTAGGTATACTCATCACTGTTGGAACCAAATTTGCCTTTGAGAGTCAGGGTCAATCATTATAGCCATCAGAGTTTTATTTGCCTGCTGACTAACTGGTATGAGGAACTCAGGTGGCAATTCCAACTTCCAGTTTAATAGACTATTCCTGTATTTCCTGGTGAAAGCATTCCTCCCCTGGGAACTAAGACTGCTTACCAGCAGAACCCAAAGAACATTTTTACTAATTGCTCAATAGAACTAATAGAATAACCACTTGCTGTTTCTACCCCTTAGTTCCTAGATCCATGAATCTTGGTCATGGGAGAAACAGTATCATATATTTCTTGCTGATTTAGAGCCTAGATCACACCCTAGAGGACATTATTTCAGGTTCAGAAAGTGTTGCCACTAGCTGACATGGTAAGTAAATCTCTAGAAAGCTATCCCACTAGTATATCCAGTCAACTACTTTTGTGCTGATTTGATCGAAAACATGCTAAGACCGATGAATTCCATTAGTAAAGGCCCATTATTTCACTCCATTTGCTGTAAGATTAGTTTCTTGGTCAGAAGCAATGCTGTGTGGAATATCAAGGTAGAGACATTGTGTAATTTCATGGATACTGGTTTTGGCAGAAGCATACTGGACACAGAGGCAAATTCACAGGCAGAGAAAGTACCTATGCTAATGAAAGCAAAGATCTGTTCTTTCCATGATAGAAATGGTCCAGTGTAGTCAACCTGCTCCATGGACTGACTCACTCCCCAGAGAAATGTTGCCTTATCAAGGCTCAGTGCTCAGGCTCTCAATAGTGACTGTAGCTATTCTGGCTATGAGTGGAAGCCCATGATTCTGAGTCTGTGTATAACCTCTATATCTATACCACTGGCCACTGTCAACATGGATACATTGTACAAAGATAGGAGAGAAAAAAACTGGCATCAAAAGAATGGGTCTACTGGTCCATGTGATTATTATGCTGCTTTTCTGCTAAGATTTCTCTTTGGCAAACATTTGTATGGAGTGCAAATTTATTCATATTCTCTTTCAATACAGAGATCTCTATGCCCACCCTTTCTAACGATTCTTTTATTCTCTTTTCATTCAGTACCAAACTATTAGCCATTGCACAAGAACCTACATAGAAGGTATGAGGCCATACCTTCTTGCAGGCAAAATAAATAATCACATATGCTGCTTTAAGTTGTTAACACCTGTCTTGGGCACCTAACACCCTCAGGTGTACAGGTAGCACTGTAATGCTGTCCTTCGAAGTGCTGTTAGTGTGTGATGTAGACTTTTCTGTGACATAGGCCCATATGTTTTTCTTCTTTTGTAAGGTGTTCATATTATCTTTGCTCACAAATTATAGCAGGAATACAGGCCATGGGAATTTGAACCATGTACTCATGCAACTTATTCACGCTGTTAGAACATGGTAGGGATGGATATAGCCTATTTTACTTCCATTTTATAAGGAAGATGGAGTCTTTCTCCATGAAACTGTAACTAACCCAGCACAAGACTCAGATGAATTTGGGTGGTGATGTGAGAGGATCTCTGGGTCTGGGTGGTGCCCAGGCTGATAAGTGCACTAGCAGATCACTGACAATGGCATGAGCTACCTCAGTGCCTGATAACCGTGTGCAGAACTTCACAGCATAAAAATGTTCATTATATTTTATCTCTTTGGCATTTCATATCTAAATTTGACCTGTAATCATGTCTTTCAAAATACCATCTCCATGTTTTTCCATAAAATCATTCCACTTTCCAAGAGGAGGCCAACATTCTAGGCAGTATATACTCCAGTTTTTTTCCCTTCAGTTATCCTGCTAGGGACTTGCATTCTTTTGAATGCTGTCATGGCCAAACACTGCCCAGTATGTCCCAAAAGATCCGCGTTACTCTTCGTCTAACTGAAAGCTAACCGAAAGGGTTAGACTGCCAGAAATAACATCGTAGGTCTTGAACAGAATATATTTCTACAGGGCAATAAATACCATAATACTCTTCAACCAACACGTGCTGTCTTCCAGGGAATTGAAATACGTGTGTCTGCCTGTCATTCTGTTGTCAACCACAAATAGGTCCTCACTTCCCCTCCAGTACAAGGGGTCAGCCAGACTCCTTACCACCCTAAAAAAAATGTCAGGGCTGGAAAGAATGGTATGAATTTTCAACCTCAAGCTTATCAAAGTGAAATGATTTCCTCAACATTAGCCAGAGAAAGAATAAACCTAGGAAGGAGACGCTGCGACTCCTAGGCCAGTTTTAACCTCCGTATTATCTCATTTCCCCAAAAGAATTTAGTTCCCTGTCACACCTACTAACTTCTGATGCATTAAGTGCTCAGGGCATAGGATGTATGTCCCCAACTGTAACATATGAAGGAAAGAATATTTATTTTTGGATCTAGTTTATTACGTATTTTGTAATATCTAGATCTTAAAAGGTCTCAAGCCACTTTAGATACCTGAAAATCTTCGCACGTCTTAGGAACCATAGAAAGCCAAGGAACATTTCTCTATTTTGAAGATCAAAAGTGTCATCAATGCAGAATTCCTGGATTTATTTTGTGTACTTGTACAACTGTAGTTGCTAGTATATGGCTCATAAAGTTCTTGGTCATATTATAAATTTGAAATGTGACAGTTGGGCCTATAATGATTTCCCATGAATGAGGGCAAGTCTAAAGGCAGTCCACGATTCTTTTGCCTTTCTGTGCTGCTATGGTGAGCTGGTCTGCAAATGGCACCTTCTGTCCTTAAGCAGCGCTCTTGTGTTCTAACGGGAAGAATGAGAAGGGCAGAGATGCAACCAGCAGAGCTTGCGCGCTGGAAAAGCTTCCCCAGAAGCCTACCAAGGACTCTGTTAGGCATCTCATTAATGAGAGATCACGTTCATATGGCTTCCCCTAGCTCAGACACAAGCTGTCATCCTCTCTCTATCAAATTTATATATTATCACATATGTTAATGGTGCTCTGAATGATATTTGTAGGTAAGAAAATGTACAGTGTGAAATGTAGGCTTTTATGGGCAGTCCGCCAACCCTTACCAATTGAGCCTGCAACGCCTAAAGATTATTAGGATGATTTATGGGGCGCCTGGGTGGCTTAGTCGGTTAAGCATCCGACTTTCGCTTAGGTCATGATCTCGCGGTTCGTGGGTTCGAGCCCCGCGTCGGGCTCTGTGCTGACTGCCAGCTCAGAGCCTGGAGCCTGTTTCACTCTGTGACTCCCTCTCTCTCTGCCCCTCCCCTGCTCACGCTGTCTCTCTCTCTCTCCTAGAAATAAAACATTAAAAAAAAAATTAAAAAAAAAAAGATTATTAGGATGATTTATTCTATAAGAGGGCAGACTCCATGTCTTTGTTACTGTATCTCTGAAACCTAGGAGAATACCTGCTTTATAGTAGGTGCCAAGTACATATTTTTGAAGAAAGAAAGAAGGAGGGAATGGATGCCTATCTGAAAGTCATAGGCCTCCAGCTTCTAACAAGGCATAATTCTCTTTTTTCTTCATACTTCAAGTCTTCCAGATACTCATGTTCCACAGTGCTATGATAGTGATACCAATGGGTCTCTCCTTTCACTTAAAGTGGCCAGGTGAGGCATGTATGAGAATGTACTCAGCATGTTTACTGTGTGGGTTTGGGGATGAATGCTTTTGGATCAGCATCTGAACTGAGTCCCTTGGCTATCAATAATTTGAATAGTTTCAGTAATAAAAAGGCATTGAATATTAATAAGTAAATTCATCTGCTGGAATTGTTAAATATTAGTGTAGGAAAATGACCTTAGAGTTCATTGGCTGTTTATATAGATGAAGGAACAGACTCCTATTTAGCAAGCATGTATTTTGATTTACCTACAAAATTTTCTAGTTTTTGCTTGTGCGGTAACTGATTCACATCGAAAGGCTTCTGGTTGGCAGGGCATACCATATTCACCCTACCCAAAGAGGGCCTGCCAATGTTTATGGGATCACAGTGTCCAGAATTGCAAAGATAATTTGGGTTTTCCAAATGTTGGTTTAGCTGTTCTTCCTTCTATATTGTACTGACTCTATAAGTGAGCATTCATTAAAAATGATACTGAATGAAATTCTCATTGGGAATTTGTTTAAAATTCCAAATTCTTGGGGCACATGCCAATGAGAATCTGATTCAGTGTCTGGGTGAGGCCCATGAAACAGCATTTTTAACAAGAACCCTGAATGGTTCTGATGCAGGTGGCACACAGATCAAGACTGAAACAATAAAATAAATGAAATGAGGCTTAAGTTTTACAGCTCCTAGAAGAGCTCATGAAAATCCTTAGCAAGTAGAAACCTGGAAAAAACATGACTGAATGAAACTAAAGACAAGTGTTTTCCTGATTAAAAAATCAAAAGCACAATGTTTAAATATGAATAATCTTGCTAATGCTCACTGTGATAGTGCACACGTCTAATGTGCTTCATTAAGACATATATTTTATAAGCTCTATACCACTTGCATAGATAATTTATGTAATCTAATTGCACTGGAACTGGAATTTTCACTGCAGAATACCAGCTGTGGCTGCTGTCCAAAGGAGAGCGCCGTTCCAGGAGCTCAACGTTTGCTGGTTTATTTCATGTAGCATTTTCTTGGCTGCCCAAGAACATATTGCATCCAGCATTAATTTCTCTCTTAAATATTTAACTTAAATTAGAATTTATTCTGATTTTTTGCCTTGATACAAAAGAAAAAAAACTAGAAGAGATAGCTAAAAATAGAGAAAGTAAAAAAAAATCATTCTAGTTCCTTTAGATATATATACTTTTAACTTTCAGACTAACCTTGGGGGAGAAATTATCTCCATTTTATAGGAGAGAAAAAAAATGAGACTCAGGGAGATACATAAATGCGTGTCTCATTGAAGGAATTAAAAACTAAGTCTGACTGTTCCAAAATGTGATTATTGTGGTCTCTCTGCATTTTGATCTCTTCCTGTATCTCTAACCTATCTCTCCATCCACCCATCCTCTTGAGTTTTTCCATATATCTCCGTAATTTCTACTTTCCTACGACTCATCTATAGAGCATCATTCTCTAATTGAAAATAGGGTTGTTAGCAGGTGTTTTGAAATTTTACTGTAGGTTTTCTACCAGCTATCCTAACTAGATGCTCTGTTCTGCAAAGAGTAAAAGATTTTTAGAGTAGGATTGAGAGCTGGATGAACCATCAAACTCTCTCCTATAACATATGAGAAAGCTCAGGCCCAGGAAGAGTAAGCACCTTTTTTACACTGGTATATTAGGTTATTGACAGAGCTTGAGTATAATTAAGCCTTTGACTCATAATACATTTTTCCACTGGAACTTTAGGTTAAAGACTAGTAGCTAAAAATTGAATGAGCACTTCAAGGTAACTAAAAGGAGAAAAATCTATTCAGAGAATCAGTTTGTTTCATGGGATCTTTAGAAAAAGAGTGAGTTTACAAATTGTGTGCAATTGCAAATTCCAGAAATAATATGGTGCTTTTTAGAGATTGATGCTGGTGTGCATAGAGCAGGCTGCATTTCTGATTGAAAATTGCCCCACTCTGAGATACGTCTAGCAGATTCTGCTAAGAATTTCTTTTCTCTAGTGTTAGATTTATTTATTTTTTTTTAAAGTTTTTTTTTTAATGTTTTATTTATTTTTAGGAGAGAGAGAGAGAGACAGCGTGAGCAGGGGAGGGTCAGAGAGAGAGGGAGTCACAGACTGAAACAGGCTGAAACAGGCTCCAGGCTCTGAGCCGGCGGTCAGCACAGAGCCCGACGCGGGGCTCGAACCCACGAACCGCGAGATCATGACCTAAGCGAAAGTCGGACGCTTAACCGACTAAGCCACCCAGGCGCCCCTCTAGTGTTAGATTTAGAATAACCTACTCAAAGTATGTCTAGCATACTAATACAGCATACTTGACATATTAACCATTTTTGTTCTTTCAATCCACAAACATGGAATGTTTTTCTATTTCTTTGTTTCTTCTTCAGTTTCCTTCATAAGTTTTCTATAGTTTTCAGCATATAGATCTTTTACATCTTTGGTTAGGTTTATTCCTAGGTATTTTATGGTTCTTGGTGCAACTGTAAATGGAATTGATTTCTTGATTTCCTTTTCTGTTGCATCATTGTTAGTGTATAGAATTGTAGCCGATTTCTGTACATTGATCTGCGATTTTGCTGATTCCATGTATCAGTCCTAGCAGATTTTTGATGGAGTCTGTCTGGTTTTCCATGTAGAATATCATGTCATCTGCAAAAAGTGAAAATTTGATTTGGTTTTTTTTTTTTTGGCCAGTTTGGATTCCTTTCATTTCATATTGTTGTCCGATTGTTAATAACAGGACTTCCGACACTATGTTCAACACCAGTGATGAGAGTGGAGATCCCTGTCGTGTTCCTGATCTCAGGCAGAAAGCTCTCAGTTTTTGCCCATTGAGGATGAAAAAGCCTATGGGCTTTTCATATATAGCTTTTATGATGTTTAAGTATGTTCCTTCTATCCTGACTTTTTTGAGGGTTTTTATGAAGAAGCAAAGCTACATTTTGTCAGATGCTTTTTCTGCATTTATCGACAGGATCATATGGTTCTTATCCTTTCTTTTATTAATGTGATATATCATTTTGATTGATTTGCGAATATTGAACCAGCCCTGCAGCCCAGGAATGAATCCCACTTGATCATGGTGAATAATTCTTTTAATATGCTGTTGAATTAAATTTGCTAGTATCTTGTTGAGAATTTTTGCATCCATGTTCATCAGGGATTTTGGCCTGTAATTCTCCTTAATGTGGGATCTCTGTCTGGTTTGAGAATCAAGGTAATGCTGGCCTTGTATAATGAGTCCGGAAGCTTTCCTTCCTTTTCTGTTTTTGGGAACTTCTTGAGAAGAATAAGTATTTACTCTGATTTAAATGTCTGGTAGAACTCCTCTGGGAAGTGATCTGGCCCAGGACTCTTACTTATTTGGAGATTTTCTATAACTGATTCAATTTCTTCTTTAGTTATGGTTCTGTTCAAATTTTCAAATTTCTTCCATTTGAGTTTTGGTAGTGTGTGTGTCTAGGAATTTTTCCACTTGTTTCAGGTTGTCCATTTGTTGGCATATAATTTTTCATAATCTCTGATAATTGTATTTTTGTGGCATTGGTTGTAATCTCTTTCATGTGTGATTTTATCTATTTGGGTTCTCTCTCTTCTTTTTGAGAAGTCTAGCTAGTGGTTGGTCAATTTTGTCTATTTCTTCAAAAAACAGGTCTTCGTTTCATTCATCTGTCTATTATTTTTTTTTTTTTAATTCTGTATTGTTTATTTCTGCTTTGATCTTTATTGTTTCTCTTTTCCTGGCCTTAGGATTTCTTTGCTGTTCTGCTTCTAGTTCCTTTGGGTGTGCTATTAGATTTTGTATTGAGGATTTTTCTTGTTTCTTGAGATATGCCTGGTTTGCCATGTATTTTCCTCTTAGGACTGCCTTTGCTGCATCCCAAAGGATTTGGAGTGTCCTTTTTTCATTTTCATTTGCTTCTATATAGTTTTAAATTTCTTCTTTAATTGCCTGGTTGGCCCATTCATTCTTTAGCAGGATGCTCTTTAACCTCCATGCATTTGGAGGTTTTCCAAATTTTCCATGTGGTTGATTTCAAGTCTCATAGCATTGTGATCTGAAAATATGCATGGTATGATCTCAATTCTTTTATATTTATTGAGGGCTGTTTTGTGACCCAGTATGTGCTCTATCTTGTAGAATGTTCCAAGTGCTTGAGAAAAATGTGTATTCTGCTGCTTTTGGATGAAAAGTTCTAAATGTATCTGTCAAGTCCATCTGGTCTGGTCTATCATTCAGAGCCATTGTTTCTGTATTGATTTTCTGCCTAGATGATCTGTCCATTGCTGTAAGTGGAATATAAAAGTCACCTGCAATTACTGTATTCTTATCAATAAGATTGCTTATGTTTGTGATTGATTTATATATCTGGGTGCTTCCAAAATGGGTGCATAAGCATTTATAATTGTTAGCTCTTCTTGATGGATAGACCCCATAAATAAGATATAATGCCCTCCTTCCTCTTTTATTACAACCTTTAGTTTAAAATATAGTTTATCTGTTATAAGTATGGTTACTCCAGCTTTCTTTTGCCTATGCATGACAGATGGTTCTCCATCCCCTCACTTTAGATCTGAAGGTATCCTCAGGTCTAACATCTTGTAGACAACAGATAGGTGGATTTTTTTTAATCCATTCTGACACCCTGTATCTTCTGATTGGAACATTTAGTCCTTTTACATTCAGTGTTTTTACTGAAAGATATGGATTTAGTGTCATTGTGTTATCTGTAGGTTTCATACTTGTGGTGATGTCTCTGGACATTTGTAATCTTTGCAGCATTCCACTCATAGAGTTTCCCCCCACACACACCCCAGGATCTCTTTCAGGGCTGGTTTAGTGGTCATGAACTCATTCAGTTTTTGTTTGTCTGGGAAAAACTTTATCTCTCCTTCTATTCTGAATGACAGCCTTGCTGGATAAAGGACTCTTGGATGCATATTTTTCCTATTCAGCAAATTGAATATTTCCTGCCACTCCCTTCTGGCCTGTCAAATTTCAGTGGACAGGTCTGCTACTACCCTTATGTATCTACCCTTGTAGGTTAAGTCCTGTTTGTCTCTAGCTGCTTTCAGAATTCTCTCTTTATCTTTGTATTTTGCCAGTTTCGTTATACTATGCCATGGAGAAGACCTTTTCTTGTTGATTCTGAAGGGAGTTCTCTGTACCTACTGTATTTGGATGTCTGCTTTCTTTCCCAGAGTGGGAAAATTCCCAGCTATAATTGGTTCAAGTTAACCTTCTGCCCATTTCTCAGATATTATTCCATTTCATTGAATCACCCAGTTCTCTAATTCTCCCTTCCTGGTCTAAAAGAGATCTTTCACCCCTCTTTTCCTCAGCTTCATCATTTTCCATAATTTTATCTCCTATTTCACTTAATCTACACTCTACCTCTTCCATCCTCACTGTCACTACATCTAGTTTATTTTGCACCTCATTTATAGCATTATTTAATTCATCGTGACAATTTTTTAGTTCCTTGATTTCTGTAGCAATATATGTTCTGCTGTCTTCTCTGCTTTTTTCAAGCCCAATCTTATGACTATTATTCGAAATTCTTAATCAGGTATATTGGTATATATATATATATATATATATATATATATATATATATATATATATATATATATATATATATACGTTGTTTGTTCCACACACATATACATACATATTTTGAAGTCTCTTCTTTCTGTGTGGAAGCAGGAGATTTGGGTAAGGACAGTAAGGAAGCTTTCCCTCTTGTGGCAATGTGTAATCTTTTCATAATTAAAATGAATGTCTATCTTCACACAGCCATTTGACCAACAAACTAGAGAGTAATGAAACAGGAGATGAGAGATACAGAGAGTTAACCTGCCTCTGCTGATGCTCTTCACCTGGAGACAAATAAAATGCTGGAGGCTGGAGAGCTCTGGAGGCCATTGTCTCAACTTGGGACAGGCCGACACCAAATTTAAAGGTCCTATAACAGAATTCACTGTTCTAGAATAGCAGATTCCATCACCTCTCCTGGTAACTTATCTCAGCATTTAATCCTCTGTGGGAGTCAAAAATTTAATTTAGAAACAGGAAATACAATTTTATGAAAGAGAAATTCACACTTTTGCCTTAATGTCTTAGCAGTAGTAAGATAAATGTTTTATAAATGCAGGACTCTAATATATGATT
This sequence comes from Proteles cristata cristata, assembly GCA_017311185.1. Taxonomy (NCBI): domain Eukaryota; kingdom Metazoa; phylum Chordata; class Mammalia; order Carnivora; family Hyaenidae; genus Proteles; species Proteles cristata. The sequence goes on along the minus strand of JAESUZ010002105.1, from coordinate 1,140,509 downwards.
TCTGTAGGGAGAATTAAAGAAGGATCATATTATCAGTATTTAGTGTGTTTCTTTAGTTTACTACCTTCCTGTATTCAGAAAATTTTAAATACCTACTATGTGTCAAGAACTGAAGTGCCCTTTCCACACTGCTCCCCACCAGAGGCTGCAACTTTTTTCATTTCTTTTTTATAAACTCTCCTTAAGACAAATTTCATAAGTATTAATAATAGGCTTTTAGTATTATTTGTTAAATACTAACATAAGCTGTTATGCATTGATTTGCTCTCATATAAGAAGTTTTTAAAAATAGTTTTTTGTCAAGTTAGTTTCCATATAACACCCAGTGCTCATCCCCACAAGTGCCCTCCTCCATGCCCATCAACCCCCTTCACCTTCCCCCCCACCCCATCTGCCCTCGGTTTGTTCTCGGCATTCCAGAGTCTCTCATGGTTTTCCTCCCTCCCTTTCCCCCACTATTTTTCCCCTTCTTCTCACCCATGGTCCTCCGTTAAGTTCCTCCTAATCCTCCTATATGTGCAAACATATGGTATTTGTCCTTCTCTGCCTGACTTATTTCGCTCAGCATAACACCCTCAAGGTCCATCCATGTTGCTACACATGGCCAGATTTCATTGTTTCTCATTGCCGTGTAGTATTCCATGGTATAGATAAACCACATCTTCTTGATCCATTCATCTGTTGATGGACACTTAGGCTCTTTCCATGTTTTAGCTATTGTGGAGAGTGCTGCTATGAACATTGGGGTACATGTGCTCCTATGCATCAGCATTCCTGTATCCCTTGGGTAAATTCCTAAGAGTGCTACTGCTGCGTCATAGAGGAGTTCTATTGTTAATTTTTTGAGGAACCTCCGCACTGTTTTCCAGAGGGGCTGCACCAGTTTACATTCCCACCAACAGTGTAGGAGGGTGCCCGTTTCTCCACATCCTCGCCAGCATCTAGAGTTCTCCGATTGGCTCATTTTAGCCACTCTGACTGGCGTGAGGTGGTATCTCAGTGTGGTTTTGATTTGTATTTCCCTGATGAGGAGGGATGCTGAGCATCGTTTCATGTGTCTGTTGGCCATCTGGATGTCCTCTTTGGAGAAGTGTCTGTTCATATCTTCTGCCCATTTCTTCACTGGGTTGTTTGTTTTTCGGGTGTGGAGTTTGATGAGTTCCTTGTAGATTTTGGATAGCTCTGTGCATTTCGCTTGCACCCATCTCTCAAATAGAGAAGATCTGAAGTCATAGGACACTGAACCACAGGGGTTTGGGAAGAGAAAGAGACTGAGGACACTGGGAAGGAAACCTCATAAGTGCGTGAGTGCGAACTGGGGAAGATAAAAGTGGGACGGGATCCAGAGATACGGAGGGAGGGGAGGGAACCCAGCTTGCGTGCAGCTGCGGTGAGTGATAAACCATGCCCAAAGGGGGTGAGCTGCTGTGAGTCCAGGGGAAAGGAAAGAAGCCGAGATTGCTCATAGAACTGTCCCTGAAGAAGAGAAAAACTTTAGCTTGGAAAGTGTTTTTTAGTTTTGACTGAGGTGCTGACTTTGAACCAGGCGCCCCCGGTCCCAGAAGGCATCATATAATATAAGAATTTAACTCAATTAGCTGAGAAAAGTATATGGCCCTTTCTTGTCAGATGATTTAACTCTTTAGCATTATTTGATAATTAACTCTATATTTAAATTTAGATATAAATATGATCTAGTTGTTTTAATAATTAAAATGATATAGTTTGTGTCTCCCTGTCCTGTGGAAATGAATGCTATGCTGAGGAATTAAAAGTCCTATTCAAGTATCTGAACAAATCTGTTTCCTATCCTACAGGAAATCTGTTTCACAGGAAACTATTTGTACTATTCACATCACCTCTGCTTTCTTCATGGCATTTTAGTCCACTTGTTCTTCATAAAAGTCTTTGATGGATATCACCTTTTCTTGTTGTTTTGTAGGTAAAGAGGGATTGAAAATCATTAGCTTGATTTACTCAATATAAAAATACAGTAATCATCTAACAAAGGTTACATGATTTATCTTTTTTGCTTTGTTTTTTTTTGTTTTAATGTTGGATATTATATTGTTCATTTTTATTTTTGAGCAATTGTTCTTAATAATTCAACAAACATTTATTAGACCCTTACCATTCACCATGCGCTCTACATCACTGGCTACCGGGTAACTGGTCTCTACCTTATGGCCAGATTGGACAGCATAGTTTATGGGATTATGGAGTGCTGCAGTAAATTTCAATCACTGCATCTACTACTGGTATTCAGTATGTCTGGAGTTGGGTCATGGTATGGTACTGCTGAGTTAGATTTAATAAGGTAATAACTACAGTTAATAAAATAAAAGTCCAGTAGAGTTTCTAGTGGGAAGCAGCTCTCTCCTTGCATCAGCTCTGTGTATACCTTACCTTATTTACTAGACACCACTGCTTATTGTCATTTCAGTTTTTTTCCCTCTCATAGTGATTAACTTCATAATTAATACTATATTTATGTCAGCATTTGTTAAATTACTAACATGTTACTCATTGATTTGCCATCGTGATATAACTAAGATATAATTTGATTAAGAATGACTTTCTGGTAACTGCACTCCTCATTTCTTTGGGAAATCCATCTCTAACCAAGTTTTACTTAGGTTGGAATGGTATTTCCTCCAATCCAAGCTCCAGGAAGCTTCTACAACTATTTTTCGGTGACATGATTAAAGATTCCAGCCTAAGGATGAAGCCACTTCTGAGTCAAAGTCTAGAAGAAAAGTAGTCTGTTGTGGTGTAATCTGAGCCAAGCAATGATCTCTTACCTAACATGAAGTTTTACCTTCAGAATTTTTTTTTAATAAGCCATTAAATTATATCTGTTTTTCAATTTGAATTGGCTTTTACTAATTGATAACTACTTATTAATTGAATTGGATGGCAAAATATTGAAGATAATGATTATTTCCAAAACAGTTTATGAGTTCAGTCATATTAGATAAAAATAAAATAGTCCTTTTGATTAAATATTCTTTTTTTAAAAAATTTTTAACATGTATTTATTTTTGAAAGACAGATAGCACTAGTTTGGGAAGGGCAGAGAGAAAGAGGGAGACACAGAATCTGAAGCATGCTCCAGCCTCTGAGTTTTCAACATAGAGCCCTATGAGGGACTTAATCACCACAAACTGCAAGATCATGACCTGAGCCAAAGCCAGACACCCAACAAACTGAGCCACCCAGGAACCCCTGATAAATCATTCTTAAATAAAATTATATTTGAAAAAGAAATATTTGAATATCTAGGGAATTCTTTAAGAGGAGAGAGATCAAAATCTACAATACATTTTTAAAAGCTAAATAATATTTAAATAAAATATTTATTTTAAAATATTTTAAATATTTTTAGAGACTAAAATAATCCCATATGACTGGCGTTCTTAAAACAGGAGAGAAACAGAAACACAGGCACACAGAACTTTCCTTAAGAAGTTACCAGAACCACAATCCAAAGAAGAAAATTGTGTTAAATTGAACTTACTCAAAATTAAGAGTGTCTGCTTTCCAAACCACATTGTTCAGAGATGGAGAAGACAAGCAAAAAGACTGATATGATTTTTAAATTTGGAATCTCACATGTCAAACATGTCTCATTCCACAGTCTTATTTAATGAAACATAGTTGAATACACTTTCATGCTATAAACAGTATTTGGACATGTGGTGAAAAATCTATGTGAATTTTGTTTTTATCCTCGATATTACTCTACTACATTGAGTCTTGTTGAAATTTCTAAAAGATTGAACTTCTCTTAAGAGTACTTGGCCATCCACATAGCCTTGAAACTAAAAGCAAGAATTGATGTAATTATTTTCACTCAGTGTCATTATTATAATTTTTATTATTCTTACAGAGCTAGTGGTCATAGGCTACACATTGACATTAATGTGACTGATACACTTTCAATTCAATCCTCATTTTTCCCTTTTATACCTCTAGTTCTATTGCCCCAGATTAGCAGAAAATACACATTCTACTCTCAGCCACTCTTATTGAATAAGTTCTGTTGCCTCCTTAAAATATAAATGTATTCTGTTTTATTCCTTTTTTTCTTGATATATTTGTTCTTGTAACATGTTAATTTTTCTGGTTTTACATCAAGATGCCTTATATTCATGAACTTGAAATTTTCTTCTCACTTATTCAAACTCTAAGAGCAAGTTGTCATCATAAAGACATCACTTTGCCTTTTTTTCTGAGTTATTTTTGTTTGCTTGTTGAAATTTACGCATCTTTTATTTTTTCTAAGCCCCTGTCTTTATTGTTGGCCCATCCCACTTGATACCGCCACTTTACAATGCCTCTATTTTCACAGTATGATATGCAAGACATAAACACATGACAGATGTTGTAAATTTGCCTAATTTGATTTGGGAAAAGAAATTGGGTCGTTTGTCTTAGTCAATTCAAAATATGTTTTCGGTTAAATTTTTTTGTTCTTCAAACATTAACAATTGAGACAAACCCTGATGAGCTGACTTTAAAAACCCGTCCTCATAACTCTATTCCTGCATAACTAAGAAGGCTTTCTCTAGTCAATAATACTATTCACATTATCAACATATATTTATATGGATTATTAAGCTTTGTGATATATAACAATCACAATGTGTTGTTTGACCAATTTGGTGCACCGATTTATTTTTACAAGGTTGGCATTGTTGCAAAATTTTTCTAAAGTGCTCATTGCTTAAAATCCATCATAGTTTAATATTTATTGTTTCATATATGAAGTAATGATACTTAAATATCATTTGAGTGGGGAGTATATCAGAGACATGACATGACGAAGAAGCTGTGTACAGTTTTCCAAAAGACCATCAGTACCAAGAGAAGCTGTTTGGAACTGAATCCCTTACCAAGATTCTGTGACAGCCTTCAGACATGTTAATGAATTTTATAGATAATAAGCAAGATCAGTGATAAAGGCCAAGAATAAAGGGCACAAAGGAATGTAAGATACAGGTCTCACTATGGTCTTTTTTTTTTTTTTAATGTTTTCTTTATTTCTAGGAGAGAGAGAGAGAGACAGTGTGAGCAGGGGAGGGTCAGAGAGAGAGGGAGTCACACACTGAAACAGGCTCCAGGCTCTGAGCTGGCAGTCAGCACAGAGCCCGACGCGGGGCTCAAACCCACCAACTGTGAGATCATGACCTAAGCGAAAGTCGGACACTTAACCAACTAAGCCACCCAGGTGCCCCTCACTATGGTCTTTGTAATCTGTCATCATGTTGTTGGATTCATGGTAGCACTAGGGAGACCTTGTAGCCTTGGGGAGACTGCTCTCTTTGATCAAGATCAATTCCCCCAAAGATGCCTGAGTTGTAAAAAGTCAGAGCCAGTATGCTGGCTAAGTAGGAAATGGGGTTCTGGGTTCTGAAGGGAGAATCTAGGTAGTGCAGCAGATAACACTGTATAGTTGTTTCACCAATACTTGCCATGGGGCTGAGCTGGTGTCTTCTGACCAGGCCTTTATTGTGTATGTAGTTGGAGGACTTATGGTCACATCCAGTGTAATTCTTGAACTGTTTACATGCTTAGGGACAATGGGGAAAAGCCTCAGACCCTCTTATGTTTCCTTTACTAGGAAATATTTAATAGACCATTATTGCAAATGTGGAAGGAGAAAGACCAGTCAAATGCTACTACCTTAAACCTTTATTACACCATTGCCACATGGGAACAGTTCAAGATGGCTATTTTGCGGAAAGCAAGTAGGTTAAAGACTTCATAAGATAGAATTGAGGAAAGGTTTAGTCTTATTCCAAGAATCATTCATTGTTCAAATTCTTGGAAGTTGAATAAAAGTGTAGTAAAATAAAATAGTGTTTATTCATGGGATAAGATGCAGAAAACACAAGATGTTTGCTCTATTTAAGTGGTTGGTCCATTTGGATTTAGAAAAAGGGGTGGAAAGAAACACATGAAGCTAAGGTATTTCAGGTGGCAGTGCAGTGTTTTAAGTCCTTCAGTTCTTTCTCTGGCCAGTGTTAGCTTGAAGCATCAGATGCTTAGGCCAGTGGTCAGAGTCAAGATTGTTACCACTACTGAGATCTTCGTTGGTGGTGTCCATGACTTCTGGAGATGGTTGAACCCTGAGAGTATTCTTCAGCTCTTCCTATGACTTTGAGGACTTTACCTCCTCCTGTGTTCTACTTTTGCAGTTTTGCAAAGGTTACTCGTTAGGCAAAGAGAAGATATTCCAGAAACATTCTCAACAATTTTGAGTAAAATTGCTGATGTTAATTTAAGCCTGCAGCCAATTTTTCTGTGAATATTATAGCTGATTACATTAGCCAACATTAGCAAAATGGAAGACAGTGGAATCTTCTCTTAAAGAATGTTGCACACAATTGATTTTTAAGAATGTTATTCACGGTGCACCTGGATGGAGCAGTTGGTTGAATGTCTGGCTCTTGTTTTCTGCCCAGGTCATGATCTCATAGTCATGAGATTGAGGCCTGAGTCGGGCTCTGCTCTGGGCATGGAGCCCGATTGAAATTCTTCTTATACCTCTCCCTCTGACCTTCCCCTGTCTGTGTGTGTGTGTGCAAATGTGCTCTCTCTAAAAAAAATAAAAAAATAAAAATAAAAAAGAATGTCATTCATGATTACTCTGGGAATAAAGGCACATTATAAACAGTGAGGCCATTGATAAATCACCATGGCTTTTTGATTTATATCATAGGGCACTCTGTAATTGCCATGGATTGTTCCTGATTCATATGTGCATTAAAATCTAAAAACAAATAATAGCCTTTGTGCTTGAATATGTGCTTTTTTCTTTAAATTGAGAGCTATATAATCATTGAAGTTATTTATGCAAACATATTTTACATATATAGTGAAACTATGAAAACTAGACTTCTCTTGATTTATCAGGTCACTTTTCTCCACTGTGAGTTCAATTTGGTAAACAGAGAGTTGCCACAATAGTTGTGAGTTAATTAAAAACTGGGTAATACCAGCAAACTGTTTTATTATCTTTCTATTTTTAAGGTAAAGGAACAAATCATTCATTATCTGATGGAAATCCAAAGATAACATTGGCATAAATGATAAATTTATAGATTTTTTTTTCTGAATTTGGAAAAGGTAAAACCAAGAATTGACAGAAGTAGATATGAGCATAAATATGTATGAGAATAAATTATATTTTTAAATGAGCATAAATTATATTTTTTAATGTAAGAAATATATTGGAAAACCACTGCAATATGGATGATGACTATTCAGAACATAGCCTTTTCAAAACTTAAGTGCTTTTCTACCATCTGAAGATAGCAATAATTTGATTAATTCATATGAAAAAAATAATTTACTCTTTGTGTATTAGCAAGTCTTAATTTGAAATAAAATCTCCTGAAAAGTAATCTCTGAGCCTTTGCAATGTCCTGTGTGATAAAAGCATCTTTGTTTACCTGGGGTCTTGGTCAAAGACAGATAGCCAATGCTGACAATGTGATTTATTATAGGGGCTTTTGGGTGTTTGATCACCCAATATCAGCTAGACCACTGGAGGGGCTGGAGGCCATCAGCCATGTGGGCAGACATTCATAGGCATCCATGTGACCAACTCCCCCCCTCCCCCCACCAATAAAAGCTCTGCACACCAAGGCTTGGGTAAGTTTCCTTGGTGGTCAGTACTCCATGTGTTTTATCAGACATTATTTCAGGAAGAAATAGGCACTGTTCACACGATGTCTCTGGGGAAAACAACTAGAACTTGTGCCTGGTGACTTCTATATCACACCTTGTGGCCCTCTTTCTGTGGTCAATTTTCATGTGCATCCTTTTGCTATAGTAATCTCTAACAATGAAAATCATGGCTTTTGTGAATTTTGTGCATAGTTCTAGTGAATTACCGAACCTAAGAATGGTCTCAGGGACCCCTAGCCTTGCAATTGATTTCAGAAGTGAGAGATTGTTTGGGGAGCTTGTAAAATTTGCAATATTTAAAATCTAAAATATTGGTGAAAACAATGATAGCTTCCTTGAGCCTTAAAATCAAAGTAGAGAATTTTTAAAGTTTGAAACATAAGTTAAACTCTGTCAGTGAATAGAGTTTTGTATTCATACTAACTTTATATAATATAGAAGATAGTATGATCTAACCCGTTGTTAGTTTCTTATTCTAATTAGTCTAAGGAGTCATGTATCTTCTTTCTGGAATATTACATGAACCTGAATGATTTTCCAATCTAATTTATTGGAAATTGAATCTGAATTCATAAACAAAATTTTAAAGAATTTTAAATTCATCTTTGTAAGTTCTTCCCCATTTGTTTGAACCAGAGATCTCTTTATCTTAAAAGTAGTGAGCAGGTTCAGAACTGGGTTGCATTTCTTAGTCTTTATTTTTGTTGTTCCGTTTTGTTTTGCTTTTTCATAGCTCATATTGTTTTCAAACTCTGATTATTTATCTGAGCTTGATATTCCTGGAGTACAAACATAATGACAAATTACTTAGATTAGTAAATCTTCAGAATTTCCCAAGAGAAGAGAATGGGAGATGGAGAAAAACAAAAAGTGGCAGAAGTAAGTAGGAGCCAACTTCAGACAAATATTAAATTATCATTGGAAAAACCTAATTATATTCTTCTGCAGGGAAGAACGAAGGATTAGATGCAGGAAACTTATCTTCCCAATAACACACACACGTAGTCTCATACACTTGGACACAAACAGGAATTTATCACAGCTTGTGAAGTAACTGAGGTTAAATGAATTCCTACGGGAGGCCCTTAGGATTCTGTGATCTCATAGCGTTTAGTCTCTACATCTCTAAAGCTGGCCTGCTTTTCGTCACTCATGCAAGCGCAGATAAGTAGTCATGTGAGCACACAGCAAGATGGCGGCCACCTGTAGGCCAAGAAAAGTGGCTTCACGATGAAGCCTACCTTGTTGGAAACTTCATCTTGATTTTCTAGCTTCTAATACCTCTGAGAAATCCAGTCTGTGGGATTTTGTTATTGCAGCCCTAGAAGACAAATATACTGAGATTCGGCCAGTATTCAAAATTGGATGATGTTAACACGGATAGAGTAGTACCTGGTCAGAGGGCCACTGGCTGTGTCATTTACAATGTTCATTATGTGGTGAAAATAATAAAGAGCCATTCACCCTCAATTACAGCTAAGGCCGCATGTTTATCTCATACATAAAAGTTGTGAGCAGTGATGAGAGATATTCTAATGCCAAAGCCCTGGTTTCCAGGCAGATTCCGGGCTCTTTTGCTTGTCTGGCCACCTCAGTCTCTAAGAAGGGAAATATCACTGGTGTTTTCACTGAAACATCCCAATATGGATAATGGGGAGTAGGGCCCTGATTCAAATCACTCAGGAAGAAGAAGAATTACCAAAAGCCATTCGCTTAAGCTAATTGCGGCATGAGAATAGCTCAAGGTTTGGGATGCAAATGGCTTACAAGTGTTAATCATAGAGTGGGAAAGAGCAAAATTCAGTTTTACTCTGAAAACTATGTTTGAGTTCTTGGAAAGTATGGGAACTTGGATTTGTTATGTATGCTATAGGGTTTAGAGGCAGCAAGAGTAGGGGCCATATTTCATATGTTATTGACTCCTGGACTTTCTTATCTGTGATTTACTTGCTCAGATCCTTTGTATCTATATTTTTTTAATGAGCTGTCTTTGTATTATTTATTCTTACATTGTTCCTTCTTTTATATCTGTATCTACATGGTTCTTCTCCCTAGGTCATACTTGTCTTAATATTGCTGATTGTGCATTCTTCTTATTTGTATTTTAATGTTGATATGTCAAGGTCATAGATCTTTTTTAATATTTGTTCTTTTGTGTTTGATTTTAAAAGTTGACACTCAATAAATTACATACCAGTACTACATACACGTACTCTGTTATAGTTCTCTTTCTTTTCATTAGTTATTTTTTTGTCTTGGAATTATTAGTTTCATTTCCCCCATCTCTTTATATTCACATTTCTGAGATAATATCACAATTTCATTTATCCGACTCTTAAATTTAATTATTTAGCAATCATATTTTCAGTTTCCAAGAACTCTTTTTTTCTTAATTTATTATGGCAATTATATTTTTTAATATCCAAGAGCTCTTTCTTTCCACAGCCTCTTGCCTCATGATATAATCCATTAAGTCCCCCTGAGATACTAATTAGAGATTTTTGTTTGTTTTAGTTTTTTATTAAACTTCTTGTCTTTGAATCATTAGTATTCCTTCTGAGCTTTTAATCTTTTGGGGGGGCTGAGGGGAGAGGGAATATATTTCTTTCATACAATATGCTTTCTTCAAATAGCCCAAGATCCTCTGCACCCTTTTAAGCACAAGGCAGTGTAAGGTAGACTGTGAGTTAAGGGTACAGTTCAGGCTTCTTGACTTGAGGGCTTTCGTTTTGTGTGAACATTGGGGAAAATGCTTAGGCACTGTATAGATAAGATCCGCATATTTCTCCCTAAGCGTTATATCTTGGAAAAAAAAAAGAATTCTACAATTTTTGCCCAGCATGGTAGATTTCTAGCTGCTAAGTCTTTTGTGAAGAACTTGTAGTACACTATTTCTCAGAAAATATTTTTATTTCTCCCCTGACTTGTAAACTTGATACTCAGTATTTTATGATTTCTGTCTCTTTGAGCTTCAGTCTTGTCTGCAAATTATATGGGATTATACTTCCACAAACTTCTATCAAATCTTAGCTATGTTTTAAACTATTTTATGATTTGATGGTGTCCAACCTCTCTATATTAATATGAGTTTATAGTAAAAGTAATATTTTCATGTAATTTCCTTGGTATTTTGTAGATAAGGAGAAATACTCATATGTAATCAATCTGACATTTTAAACTGTTTTCTTTTTTTAATTACTTGAGGATTAGTGAAATCTTTAGATATTTAGTATTCCTAATTATTAGACATATATGTAATTAGCTTTCCTACCTTGTTATGAATTGAATTTTGCTTTAGAAATATATTTGGTTTCCCAGATGTATCTAGGAGATGTAATTAGCTTGACAGCTTTTGGTTTAATACTGAAATAACTATATCTACAAATTTTATGTTAAATGTACTTGAAAGAGCAGATATCTATCTTTGCTACCATGAGCTGGGTGGTGTACTTTTAAACCTAAAAAAAGAGTCAGATATATACCAAAGGCAAATACAGAACTCTGTGAAATTCATGAGAGATGTAGTTACCAAAATAATTGACCAAAACGTTGAAGCATAACTGAAAAGCATTAAATTTTTTCTTTAAGGAATATAGTAGAAGAGTGTCCCCTTGAATTTAGTATTTAAAAATTAATGTTTAGAAATTGTTAAATTCACATATCAATGAGTTAATCACTTCCCTAAAGAGAGAAGATTTTAAAATTCATATTGATAAATTGTTCATCTTCTGAAGTACCTGGCTAGTGTAGTCAGTAGAGCACGCAACTCTTGATGTTAGAGCCATGAGTTCAAGCCCCACATTGGGTGCAGAGTGTGTTTAAAAGAAAAAAAAAATTGTTCATCTATTATGTATGTAATCAGTATTCAAAAAATGGCAACAATAAAAGACTCTGTAGCTTGGCCTCCAGCATATTCATGTATTTAAGGAAACAAAATATTATGTTTTCTTTTAAATACTAATTATTATGGAACTTTAACTTAGGTAAATTGATAATTAATCTGTCAATACTCTTCAAAACCTATATGCAACCACATACCCCACATCTTCTTTATTCATCTATGATTGACATTTGGGTTGCTTCTATGTCTTGGCTATTACAAATAACAATACAATAAACATAAAGTGCATATCTTTTAGAATTCATACTTTCATTTTCTTTGGGTACCTAGTAGTGGAAGTACTGGATCATTTATTAATTCTATTTTTAATTTTTTTGAGGAAACTCTGTACTGTTTCTCATAGCGACTATACCAGCTTGCATTCCTAGGAAGAGTGCAGGAGAGTTCCTTCTTTCTCTACATCTTTGCCAACGCCTGTTATTTCTTCTGTTTTTATTTTATTTTATTTTAATATTATTATTTTTTTTTTGAGAAAGACAGTATATAAGTAGGGGGAAAGAGAGAGGGAGAGAGAGAATCCCAAGCAGGCTCTGTGCTGTCAGTGTAGAGCCTGACACAGGACTTGATCCCATCAACTGTGAATTTATGACCTGAGCCAAAACCAAGAGTTGGATGCTTAACTGACTGATCCACCTAGATACCACTCTTCTGTTTTTGATTCTAGCCATTCTGACAGGTGTGAGGTGTATCTCATTGTGGTTTTAATTTTAATTTCTGTGATTAGGGATGTTGAGCATCCACCTTTTTTGTGTCTTGTTGGCCATCTGTATGTCTTCTTTCTAAAAATGTCTATCCTGGTCCTCTGCATGTGTTTATTGTAAGTTTTTATTATTTATTTTTGGGAAAGGGAGAGACAGACAAAGCATAAGCAGGGAAGGGGCAGAGACAGAGGGAGACACAGAATCTGAAACAGGCTCCATTATCCGAGCTGTCAGCACAGAGCCCATTGTGGGGCTCGAACCTACTAACTGAGATCATGACCTGAGCTTAAGGTGGACACTTAACCAACTGAGCCATGTAGGCACCCCCTCTACCCATCTTTTATTTGGTTTGTTTTTTTTTTTTGGCATTGGGTTGTAAAATTTATTTATATATTTTGCATCTTAATCCTTTATCAGATATGTCATTTGCAAATAACTTCTCCCATTCAGTAGGCTGTCTTGTCATCTTTGCGGTTTTCTTCATTATGAAAAAGCATTTTGTCTTGGTGTAGTCCTATAATTGGATTTTCCTTTTGTTTCCCTTGCTTGAGGAGACATACATAGAAAATGTTTCGACAGCCAGTGTCAAGGAAATTACTGCCTATATTTTCTTCTAAGAGTTTTATCATTTCAGGTAACACATTTAAGTTTTTTTTTTAATTTTTTAATGTTTTTATTTATTTCTAGGAGAGAGATAGAGACAGCATGAGCAGGGGAGGGTCAGAGACAGAGGGAAACACAGACTCTGAAACAGGCTCCAGGCTCTGAGCTGGCAGTCAGCACAGAGCCGGACGCGGGGCTCGAACCCACGAACCGCGAGATCATGACCCAAGCGGAAGTCAGACGCTTAACCGACTAAGCCACCCAGGCGCCCCAACACATTTAAGTTTTTGATCCATCTTGAATTTATTTTTATGTATGGTATAGGAAAGTAGTCCGGTTTCATTGTTTTGTATGTGGGTGTCCAGTTTTCCCCACACCATTTTTTGAAAAGACTTTTTTCCATTGTGCATTCTTGCTTCCTTTGTCGTAGATTAATTAACCATAAAAGCTTAGGTTTATTCATGGCCTCTCTGTTTTGTTCCATTGATTTACGTGTCTATTTTTGTGCCACTGTCATACTGTTTTGATTACTACAGTTTTGTAGTGTATCTTGAAATCTGGGATTGCGATACCTCCAGCCTTGCTCTTCTCAAGATTGCTTTGTGTAGAAACTTATATTTTTAGAAATATCATATAGGAAAAGTGTTGAAAAACATATTTAAAATATGATAATATATGCTATATTGAATTTGTGTAAATAGTCAAAGATATCACCACTTTTAAGTTTAGGAAACTTCTTCCTGTAAGTGTGGCTGTTATAAAGAACATGAATTATAAAGCCTGTATCTAGATATAGATATAGATATATCTAGATATATAAAAGATATAGAAAAGAAAATTGCTAAGTAGTGTGTGTGTGTGTGTGTGTATACACAAGATCATATATGTACTTTCCTTCTGATAAGTGATATTAAGACAGAAAGTAATAGGGATATACAGATTTAGTCATTGCTTTTAAAGAGCTTTTAATTTTGTATAATTTGAAACTAGGTCTTTTTCTATGAGGTTAAAAAGTGATTAGAGGGGCACCTGGGTGGCTTAGTCGGTTAAGCGTCCGACTTTCGCTTAGGTCATGATCTCGCGGTTCGTGGGTTCGAGCCCTGTGTCGGGCTCTGTGCTGACTGCCAGCTCGGAGCCTGGAGCCTGTTTCAGAGTCTGTATTTCCCTCTCTCTCTGACCCTCCCCTGCTCACGCTGTCTCTCTCTCTCTCTCCTAGAAGTAAATAAAAATATTTTTTAAAAGTGATTAGAGAAATTCTAATCTTATACATATATACACAATGGAATATTACTTGCCATAAAAAAAGAATGAGATCTTGCCATTTGCAACAACATGAATGGACCTACATAGTATAATGCTAAGTGAAATACATAAGACAGAGAAAGACAACTACTGTAGGATTTCACTCATGTGGAATTTGAGAAACAAAACAAAAGAACAAGCAAATAAAAACCCAATAATACAGAGAACTGGTGATTACCAGATGGGAGGTTAGATGGGGATGGTTGGAGTAGATAAAGGGGGATAAGAGTTAACTTATCTTGATCAGCACTGAATTGAGTAAAATACAAAATTATTGAATTATTTTATTGTACATCCGAAACTAATATAACTCTATGTTAATTATACTTCAATTAAAATGTGTTTCTAATATATATAGTGTATATTAATTCATTCTATTTTTATGTATATCACTATATATCATGAAATATATGAAATACGTTTATGTGATTTAGGGTAGTAGATTTTCATGCTCTGTAATACCCATGTGCCTTGCATAGGGTTCATGCTTACTAAGAGCATTTAGAATTAAATTCAAGAAGATTCAAGCTATTTCCCATGTCTGATGTCAACATTTTCTTTTCCATGGGACTCTTTTTTTCGTTCATACCTTAGATTTTTTAAATTTATTTTCCTGGCATTTCCACATACAAATTTTCAAAACCAAAATACATCTTTGTATTATTTTCTCAAGTGATTCCTTATTCCTCAACATATCAACTACTCAAATGCTTTTTAACCTACTTCAAAATAAGAGGCCATTTTCTATGGCCTTGAAAATAAGCAGTTTCTTAAAGTAAATGTAAGAAATCATTTAGTAGAATTTATAGTGATTCAGAGGCCCCATCACTTACATTGCCTTTCTTTTCTCTATAACCCTTTTTAGTACTGAATCCAGTTATAGTCAAGTGTTACCAACTAACAGGCACAAAGACAACAAAAAGGCCTACTCTATTTCCCAAAGCCTGAGATGGGGCTCAGCACAAGGGTTTTCACGCAGAACTGAGTTATATTTATTTTATAGGACCCTTACTAGCTTTAAAGGGTGTAGAGTGATTTTTTTCCACTCCTCAGTCTTGATTACTCTTCATCAGTACTCATGAGTGCTCTCTTTCCCTTTCTATATATATCACTTGTCATGTCATCATGTATCTATTTATATGTTTATCTTCTCTAAATTTAGAACTTGGGAAAAAACAAAACAAAACCAAAAATGTAACCATGCCTGGATCTACTATGTTCTGTCAACTGTAGGATGACTGAGCCAGTCATCCCTATACGTTCCTGCTGTTCCCCTGCAGAGAGAAGAGAGTTCAACTTGTTTGCGTGCCTCAGGGGTTCTGCATGATCCAGCTCCACCGAGGGAGGCTCACTGAGGTCAGATTTCCTAGGTCAAATCCCAGTTCTTTCATTTAATAGCCGTGTTATCTATGGCCAGGTTTTCACAACTGGTTTTCATTAAGATTCAATCAGGTAATTTTCACCATATGACTTTAAATTGCTTTTTTAAATTAATTTAAAATGTCATCATTTTAGCCTCCATGCATTTCAGTTATTGATACAACCTATCCTCTGTATAACAAGAAAAGATGAACAACAACAACAACAAAAAAAACAAAATAAATAAACAATAATTCAAGAACTATATGAAAATAATTCTCCATAAATTTATATTTTAAATTAGTCCAATACATACATAAGATATAAGATAAAAATAAATAAAATTAGTGGTCTATTAAATAGGATAGAAATATATTCATTTTCCTCTTATAGCCAAAATTGAAGGAAATCTTTTATATGAAATTCCAGGAAAATCATTGTTAGATGCTTAGAATTAGCAGATAAGACAAAGATATAGAGACATAGAAAGATAGGGAAGTGGGGGGTAGAGAGAGATTCTATGCTGGAGGCTGCGCCAGCTCCGACAGGTCCAGGGGTCCCTGAAGGATGGACGGTGTCAGCGAAAGAGAATGAGAGAGCCCCGAGATTCCTTCTGATCACCAGGCAGGCATCTCTGTCCTGTCGGTTTTGGTGTCTGTATTTAAAGGTTCAGCAACAACATGAAGTCAGAGAAAGGAATTTCTACAATGGGAGGCCTTTTGTGATAACAAGTTTTTGATATTCTGCAGAGTTATCCCAGTCATAGTGAATTTACAACCAAGGAATTAACAGGATGCTGTTAGTGAAAAACAGGATAACATATAGGTTAAGTTGTATATAGATAAGCTAGGAGTCATTCCGTCTGGCTCTCAAGAGGATGAATGTTTCTGAATTGGTGTGTGGAACTCCTCATGGGGGCCCTAAATGTGTCCGTCTTTGCACCTGGGTTTATGTTTTAGCTACTCTTATCTGTCCTCATCCCAGCTGCCAGTGTAAGGGAGGGTGTTTGTGGAATGTAGGCCTTGAGGAAGTGACTGCCATGCTTCACCAATTAGCAAAGATATATGTAGTAACTATGTTCTGCTCTTATCTGTACCTTAACCCCAAAATAGGCTCTTTGTCTCAGGGCCAGGTTCAATTCTAACTCTTGTGTTCTTAACCCCCTTTACTATGCAAGTCTTGGGTCTGGTAGGCCCATAGGAAGAGCCTTTTGACAATCACCCACAGAGCTTTCATCTAAAATCTCTTTTGTAAAGGCAGGAATATGCTTTTCCTTATGAGGTATCTGTGTTCAGAATATGGGTCTGATATGGAATATTGTGAGGCCTGGTCAATACCAGCAGCCTCATTTCCAACATGAGCCAGTAGTAGCAGAAGGAGATACCAGTTTTCATTTCTCATGGCAGGAGCTGTGCAAACACTACCATATCCTTGTGGTGACTGCCATCCAGCGAGGCCGGTGCGGCTCCTGGCAATTCTAGAAGAGAATCTCTAATATATATTTCTTTTTATTTTAATGTTTTTTATTTATTTCTGACAGAGAGAGAGACAACGTGAGCAGGGGAGGGTCAGAGAGAGAGGGAGACACAGAATCTGAAACAGGCTTCAGGCTCTGACCTAGCTGTCACCACAGAGCCTGACGCGGGGCTCGAATCCACAAACCATGAGATCATGACCTGCGCCGAAGTCAGATGCTTAACCGATTGAGAGATGCCCCTAGATAAGTAAGTTCAAGATGTAGCTACTTTAGTAAATTAAGATAAATCTCTCTTTGAACCATTGGATTTTGCAATATTTATATTGCCTCCAACTCTGAAGGACTTTTGTATTAACAAGTGCAAACTTACCAAGGTGGGGGGCCATTTTAAGACCTAATAACTGGGAAAAAAACAACAGGTAAGTTTTGAAGAATTGGGCAAGTGTTAAAATAAGAATTGGCCAAAGGTGGACATATCAACATATAGACTTAAATATAAGATTCTGGTACATTTGTGAATGTGATTAGTCTGAAAGTATTAGAAGAAACTGCGAAAGAACCAAGAGCCAAAAGAACAACAACAACAACAACAAGAATAGTCCAGTGCAGATTATGATGAGAACATAACATGTAAATGTTTTATAGTTCTGTTCAGTTTTGAACAAGGAACGATGCTCTCTCATCACGTGGATGTTTTCATCCCTGTCAGCAACAGACTTTACCTTTAAACCTACTAATTTAGAAAACATCGTCAGCTCCGTCCAGGGTAATCTCTCTTTTCAGCAATTGAAAGTCAATTTATTTGGTGTCCTAATTAGATAGACAACTGCCCCCCCCTTCTTACATAGCCTGTTCACAGGAATGGCATCCATTGTATCCACAGCACTTCTGTTTACATACAGGAAATTGTATGCCAAGGGTCCGTGTTAGAATTTGCCGCTGTAGGCTGCATGGTGTGATTTTATTTTATTTTATTTTATTTTTAAACATTTTATTTATTTCTAGGAGAGATAGAGAGAGACAGCGTGAACAGGGGAGGGTCAGAGAGAGAGGGAGACACAGACTCTGAAATAGGCTCCAGGCTCTGAGCTGGCAGTCAGCACAGAGCCTGACGCGGGGCTCGAACCCATGAACTGCGAGATCATGACCTAAGCGAAAGTCAAACGCTAAAGCGACTAAGCCACCCAAGCACCCCATTGTGTGATTTTAAACCTAAAAATAAGAGAGTAGGTTATATACCAAAAACAAATACAAAGAATTTTGTGAAATTCAGGGAAGACGTATTCATCAAGATAATTGGCCCAAACATTGAAGTATTGTCTAAAAGCATTAAATATATTTTCTTTAAGGAGTATAGTAGAACATAGGGTGCCACACTGAATGTAGTATTCAAAATAAGTTATTTTTAGATCATGGAAATTGATGAATTCTTCTATCAATGAGTTCATTACTTCCCTAAAGAGATAAAGTTTTAAAATTCTTATTAATGTTTTTTTAATCTTCTATTACATATGTACTCAGTGTTCAAAAAGGGCAATAATAAAACACTGTATAGCCTGGCTTCCAGCACAGTTATGTATTTAAGAAAACAAAATACTATATTTTATTGTAAAATACCATATTATTATAATGGCTCTTTGGTATTAATATCCAAGGGTTTCTGGGTTTTGCCATTGAAACTGTTTATCATCTTAATATTGTTATTTTTGTTGCAAAGGTAGAGATGTATCTCTGTTTTGGACAGTTATGATCAAATTAGATCATCTACATAGAAAACTGTCTTGGTGACTGGTTCATAGGTAGGCATTTCATGAATTACTATCATTCCTTAAATTTCTTTACAGGTAATTTTATGGTGTCATAGTTTCTAGTCCACTAAAGTAACCCTAGAGTCCAGTAGAGTTAATGTACATCCATTCTAAGCATAAATCTTTATTTTCAATTTATAGGGGAGCTTGTGTGGGAAAGAGCTATATATTTTTCTTTCCTTTTATTAACTTTTATAAGGTATTGAAGACTAACACCGTGCAAGTATTGAAACACCTCTGAAAATATCTGATTCATTCCTAACCTGGAATGTGTGTGCTCAGAGAATCCACTTAAACTTTGCTTTTTTCATTCGTCATGGGAAAGTCTATAGTCAACTAACTTTTATGGGCTTGGTTTGGTATTACCGGCAATAGCAGAAGTGGTATTATAAAACATTCTGGCCATTTTATTTACCTTTTCTTCCACCAGATGTAGTTTTCTTTTCTGTTGGCTGTGGTACAAGAGAAGTCCTCTGAAATTCCTTCAAGAAGAAAGATTTTGGAGTGTTAGGAGATGAGTTTCCTGTATCTTCTTTAGAACCGCCTTCTTTCTTTATATCAGATAATAATTTCATTGCAGATAGTTTAGTGAAGATCGAGCCTGTAATTTCTAGAGGGTCATGAGAAGTGAAACAATATCTGTTTACCTTTCCCTCCTAATTTCTTTAAAATCCTAACATTGTATGCATGTGTGGGTGTTTTTTTCAATTATAAAATGAACATATTTTATTGTAAAACATACATGTAAGTCAAAAGAAAAGTGAGGGAAGGAGGGAAAATAATTAGGAATACAAAGAAAAAGAGAACTTCATTAAAGGAAAATTGCTGGACAGAGAGGGATCCTGATATTTGGTAGGAAAGGAGAGAGGAAGAAAAATGAAGGTAAGAGAGAAAAGAGAAAGGAAAGTAGGAAGGAAGGTGGTGTGTTCTCTTGCTGTATATTTGCTAAGTCGGTGACCTGTGTGTATGCTCCCAGAGTCTGACTTATTTCCACCCCAGTATTTATTTTGTTATCAGGGATAGTGAGCAGAGAATATATTTTTTCCACCAAGTAATCTCCAAATTCCTGCCTTTCAACTCCAACTATTTTTCACCAGCTTTCTTTTCTTTCTTTCTTTTTTTTTTTTAATAGTACTTGTCTTTGTCTGGAAAAGTGTAAATGTTAGTGGGCATGGTCCAAAGGCGGAGGCATCAATTGGAGGCTGGGAACCATGATTGTCTGTGTCTAGATGCAGCATCTGTGGATTTAAAGGGACAAATGACTCAATTACATGACTAATAAAGACCCCTGGCATTTGAGCCAGGAAGATAAACAGAAGGAGATAATCATTGACTTCTTTCTTTCTTTCTTTCTTTTTCTTTCTTTCTTTCTTTCTTTCTTTCTTTCTTTCTTTCTTTCTTTTTTTCTTTCTTTCTTTCTTTCTCTTCTTCCTTCTTCCTCTTTTCTTTCTTTCTTTCTTTCTTTCTTTCTTTCTTTCTTTCTTTCTTTCTTTCTTTCTTTCCTCCTCTCTCTCTCTCTCTCTTTCTCTTTTTTGTCTTAATCCTTTAGTCACCTTGTAGAGGTGAAACTAGAGTAAACCATTCCCTGAAGAATCACTGGGTGAATTCCACTGTAGCTGTCAGGCAGAAATGTCATTCTGAACAGTCTTAGAACTTAGGAGAATACCTTGTAATAATTCTGACTTGTGCTACTGGCTATAGAAATTTCTAGGTTTAACATAAATATTCAACACCCATTTCTACCTTCTTCAGCTGTCAGCTTCAACTCATCTCCTAGCTTTAAAAGTTTAATAACTTAGATTTGTATAGAACTTAAATGTTTTCAAGTCGATTTCAGAAATAAAATTTCATTTCATTCTCAAACAACCCCTCAGATGTCAAAATTAATATCCCAATTTTAGAGACAAAGGAACTGAAGCCCAAAGAGATTAAGTGCCTTTTTCTGGGCCCATGGACAGGACCTGGCAGGAATATGATAACAATTCAACTTTTCAGATGCCTCCTACATTAGTGAAATGAAAGCTATTTCTGTTTTATTTTGCTTTTCATTTTACAAGACCAGCGTGTATAAAGGGAAAAGCATGATCTGCCTACCCTTTCCCTTTCCCTTGTAAATGCACAGGCCCTTTTATGCATATCAGTCCTACTACAATTATGCCCGTTGGTGCCTTGAGAGAAGAGATTTGTTCTCTATCCTTCTCCATGGAAGAATTCAATATATAATAGCAACTTACTGGAAAAGGACTCTGACCAGGAAAGGAAACTGGTAGCAATTCCATTCATAATAGCATCACCTGAGATGTCCTCTGAGATCTTTAGAGCTCCATCTCGCCAAAATCAATATTCATTTTATTTTAGATTTTCCCATGTTTTACTCCTTCCTATATTCACTTACTATTCAGATAATGTATGACTATGTAGCGCCCTGGATTTCAGGAACATTTACCACCCAATGACAATTGGGTTTTTTTTCTGAAAGAAAACTGAGACAGAAGGGGAAAATGTTTAAAAAGGAAAAGATAAGGAAAAAATTCATTATGTAACCATTTCTTGGACTGTGGGAGACACCGCCGGCAAGAAATGGTTCAATTCTCATTCCAATTTGTAAGGCATCCCTGCCTCATCCCTGTGGTCAAGGCTTTCTGGTGATGAATGAATCTGACTTTTACATGCCTGGGTAGTTAGGCTGTTTTTGTTAAATGATTCATTAAACCCAGTAAATCCAGAAAGAGGAGCTAGTTAGACGAGGTGCAGTATTTCATGCATGCTTGTTAAGCTCTCTCTTCACGTAATGAGCAGAGTTTCAAAACTTTTGACTACACTGCCACAAGCAATAACATACTTTCTTGAGATATGTATCGTTTGGCTTTCTGTTTCTGGAACAGACTTCTTATCCATGGAGCAAACTGGTACTGGCCAAGTTGTCACAATGTTCCATTATCACAGGTGAATACATTTGGAGCATCAAAAATCATTCCTTATTCTGTTTCGACAATTTTATTTATTTTTGTATTCATAGAATTGTTTGTAATCCATCATGACAAAATGCCTAGCCCTTTTTATTTTGTTAAAGAATAAGGAACAACTTTAAGTTGTTCTTTAAGTTCCAGTTAGCTTACAGTGTAATATTGGTTACAGGTATACAATATAGTGACTCAACACTTCCGTACAACACCACTGCTCATCACAGTAAGTGTCCTCCTTAATCCCTGTCACCTATTAATCCGCCTTCCCCCCCACCGCCTCCCTTCTGGTGACCATCAGTTTGTTCTCTGTAGTTAACAATCTGTTGCTTGTTTTGCCTCTCTCTTTAAGCAATGTTTTCAAGGAAACTTAGTAAAGAATGATTGCTACTTTTTTATAAAGCTTGTTTATTTATTTTGAGGGACCGATAGAGAGAGATAGAGGAAAAGAGAGCATGTGGTCAGGGGAGAGGCAGATAGAGTGAGAGAAAGAGAATCCCAAGCAGGCTTGACGCTCAGTGCAGAGCCCTCAGTGTAGGGCTCGATTTCATGAACCGTGAGACCATGACCTGAGCTGACGTCAAGAGTCGGACATGTAACCATCCGAACCACTCAGGTGCCACACACACCCTTTTTTGTGTTTATTTATTTAAGAGAATGCTGTTTTTTGAAAGGAGAAATTGTATTCTTGCTTCTTAAATGTGGATATAAGTGTTTCTGCTTTATATCAATTCATATCCCTGTGAAATGTAAGATTAGTGTAGAAGTTAGGTTTTCAAAATTACATTTTTGTAATATATATATTTTGGAAATACTTGCATCATCATTTAACATATTTAGAAAATACTGAAGTAACAGATTGTGACATTGTAGAATCTGAGTTTGGCTCTTGTAGGTTAGAATTTTATAGATTGGTCTACCACTAGGATCTTAGTAAAGTTAACTTCAATGATAGCTCTGAGTTTTTCTGTTGACAGATGAGGAAAATTGTCCACCAGCAAACCACAAGGTAATTTCCACAGGGAATTTACTTCTTTTGATGAATGTATTGTAATCTTTATATTACCTATTCAATAAAATTATATCCTCAAATATTTTTCATATTTGTTACAATGGGCCCACTCTATGAGATGCATACTGTCTTCTATCATAGTCTCTGCAGTTAAGAATTTCAGAGAATAGGAAGTATCTTATTACCTTGAAAGGCTTTGTGTTAGTTGCACTTTTGGGAACTATACCTTCTTATGATGTAAGATTTTGAGCTTTGTGTATTTGGTCTTAGGGATAATCTAAAAGATGTCTCTGTATGTAATTGTTTCCATGATCCCCTTCTGAATTGACGTATCTGTGCTGGTGTAGGAGCTTGTGGCTAATATTAGCAAACTTGCCAATTTTTTCATGATATACAATTTGCTCTTCTATTTAAATATTTACTCTTGATATCTCTTCTTACTGCATTATTTTTGCTGTCCCTTTATATAAACATATTTTTGAAATGTCTAGAGAAATAAAAGATACAATTCTGAGTCAACTTTAGGTATGATCTCTAAGTGACCTAGAAATGTCTTTTCTTGTATATCAATCATGTTGAAGTTTATTTATTTACCAAGTGTTTTCCAGTTGAACCCCTCTCCCCAGTCTCTTGTCCACCCCCACCCCCCAACTTTTTAGATGCCATATTTACGTCTTCACTTTGTAATCTCAGGGAAGGAGTTGGAAATTAGTCTTTGTTGTTAGTGGTTGAAGATGTCAACATGATTTTTATTTACCGTGTTTAAGGCCTTTCTCAATGCCTATTAGTGTTCCAGGTAATTGTATATTGCCAGGAGGTAATGGTCTGATGTCCAAAGCGTTGGATTAGGTCAGGACACCTGACTTCCATTATTTATAATACTAAGCACCTGTGACTAGGACCAAAGTAGTATGCTGTGCACTATTTACCTATATTTACAGGAATCTGTAAAGGGTTTGGAAATAAATGATTATACAATCTTAGAGTTGAAGGGATATAATTTACTAGGGCTGTTACTTCTCTTGAGAGAAAATTGAGAGAGCTTTACTTGATGGGAGTAGTTTACTGAGCGAGAAACAAACAGTTTACAAACAGGGAGACCTCAGACCCGAAGTGGTTAGAAACTCAGCTTTGAGGGGTTACAGCTCAGCTTAGAAAGCATGATCTCATGGGTCCCCTGAGAGATGAGGAATTTCTCCCCGCCAAGCCCAGTCCTGTGCTGCTGCTGAATGTCCCATCGGCAATACCAGTGCTTTGTGACCCAGTGGTTTCTATCCAGCACGTGGACTGCAGTGTTAGAAGAATGAAGCCAATGTTACAGTGAGTTTCTAGTTGTCTCATTTCTTGTCCCCCGTCCCCAGCAAAGTGACCCCAGAGAAACGGCATTCTTTTCAGGAGTGGAGACACGGCGAGCTCAACGTGCTTCGGGGACATGAACTACAAGAAAGCATAATGCACATATATGTGGGGAAGGTAATTGTGAGTGTGCGGGGACGCCCAAGAAACAGACATTTCACCAATTAACTTACTGCAATTGTCTCTTACAGGACTACTCCAGACTGTGTTTTGAACTTTATATGTAAAACTCTTATTTTTTTTTAAGTTTATTTCTTTATTTTTGGGGGGAGGCCGGAGGGAGGGAGGGAGACAGCAAGCATGAAGTGGGAAAGGCAGAGAGAGAGAGAGGGAGACACAGCATCCAAAGCAGGCTCCAGGCTCTGAGCTGTCAGCACAGGGCTCAACACAGGGCTCCAGCTCAGAAACCGTGAGATCATGACTTGAGCTGAGGTAGAACACTTAACTAACTGAGCCACCCAGGCGCCCTGTTTTATATGTTAAAAATAGGGATTATAAGCTTTTTGGGTTTTGTTGTTATTGTTTTTAGAGAGAGCACACAAACAGGAGAGAGGGACAGAGGGAAGAGAGAGAGAATCTTAGGCAGTCCCCATGCTCAGCACAGAGCTTGACTTGGGGCTCAAACCCACAACCCTGGCATCATGATCTGAGCCCAAGTCAAAAGTCAGACAGTCAACTGACCCAGCCATCCTGGACCTCCAAGGGATTTCAAGCCTTTAATTTTACAATTTTGAACAAATTAAATCATCTAAGTTCACATGTCAAAAAGCATTCCACAGGTCATTCTTCATGTGTATCTATACTCAGTCTACACTCCCAAGTCAGTACACCGTTTTCTGTTGTGATTGGTTACTAGAAACGTACCTTTATTTTCATGGCACATGTGGACTTGTTTGTAGCTGATTAGTTACGGAGTTATAAAATCATGGTGGTGTGAAGAAAGTTGGTGAAGGAGAGAATTACCATTTTGAAGAAACTGAGACAGTTTAAAGTTTGGGTTACGTGATATTTTGTGTTTGGTGTAAGAGTATGTTCAAACTGCAGCCCCTTTTTGGTTTTTATTTAACGTCTTCTGTATAAGAAATCTATGAGAATAACAAGAAGATCACTACTTGCCACTGATTAATTATGTTGAGGTAGTTCCCTCAAGTTGCACATTTCAAGAATGTAGCATAGACAGGCATGAAGAGTAGGATGTGGGACCCTCTTATGCCTAAAAACTCAAACACCCCAAATTTTAGCTCATGACCAATAAGGAAGGCAAATGTCAACAGAGCCAATTTGTACTCTTTGCCACTGTAAAATCAGATATCATGTAAAACGACCAAAATTTCAATTAAACTAGTGTGCAGATAAATCCTATCCATCCACAAATAGTTTCAAAACAAGAACTTCTGTCAATAGAAAACAATCTGGTTGTTTTAATTACTTCCCAGTCTTTACCTCGCACTTATTACTTTTGTGTGCTCATTTTTTTCTTAATGCTTGCTTATTTCAGCAATAAAATTAGTATAAGATTCCCTTATATTTGTTTACGTAGATAGGGAAAATGAGTCAAAAATGTATTTCTGTTAGGAAAAAGATAAGCCAAAGATTTGTAACAGATGCTTCCAGGTTTCAAATATATAGGATAGGGATGATACTACATAATATTTGAAAACTCGTCACTATGTTAAAATTTTTAAACAAAATTGGTTGTACAAAATAGAAATAATGTGAGGACATGTTGAGTCTGTGTTTAAATTTATCATTCTGTCTCTGGAGGAATTTAGGATTGTCAAAAACTAGGGATTTTGGTCCCAACGTGGCCACGTTGAGGCAGACAGAAATGTTCTGTGAGCAATGAAAAGGTAAATGTTATAAGAATTTGAGATGTTTTTGAGACATGGTGAAGAAGGCTGGATGATGAAATCAGAGAGCCTGATCATCTTTGTCTAGACTTTGAAGGTAGAGCCTGAGTCAATTACAACACAGTCTTCTGTGTTCAGAAGACTCACGTAAGAAGTTCTTTGATATACATGTGCCTTTTATGGGCTGAATATTGTGTCCACCCAAGATCCACATCTTGTTGAAACTCTACACCCTAATGTGATCACAGAAGCAGAGCCTCTGGGAGGTGACTGGGTAGGATGAGGTCAAAAGTGGGGGGGGTCTCCATGAATGGGATTAATACCCTTAGAACAGTCATGAAAGAGCTTCCTTCCTCTCCTTTTTTTCTGCAGAACAATGAGAAATAAATTTCTGTTATTTTTAAGACAGTCTGTGTTACTTTGTTATCGTAGCCTAAAGGAACTAAGACATTGCCCTTCTAATTTCTTTCCATATGAAAGCTTAAGGAAGACATTATCAGGATTAGCAAGCAATGTCATTCACTCCAGAGAGTCTATATATTACTTGAAGAGGAATTCCCACTGAAACCAAACAATCTGGACATTTAAGTGTTTTTTCCTATTCCTTTTAAAAAATGTTAACTTTCAGTGATTGAGAAAATTAATCTCAAGTCCACTGGAAAATTATATATGTATATATGAAAATGCATATATGCCATATAAAATTTCACATATATATGAAGATGCAATAAAATATATCAGGAAATAAAAATTAAAACCACACTGATATATCAATACATACCTATCAATATCACTGAAATAAAAATGGTTACAAGACCAAGTGCTGGGGAGGAAGTGGGGAACATGGATCTCTCATGCATTGATGCTGGGAATGCAAAATGAGACAGCCACTCTGGAAAATAGTTTAGCAGTTTCTTACATTATATACTTAACTATATAACCCAGCAATTGCACTTACTTCAAAGAAATGAAAATCTATATTCTTACAAGCCCTGTACAAAAAAATGTTCATGCAGTTTTTTAAAAATATTTTTTTAATGTTTTATTTATTTCTAGGAGAGAGAGAGAGAGACAGCGTGAGCAGGGGAGGGTCAGAGAGAGAGAGGGAGTCACAGACTGAAACAGGCTCCAGGCTCTGAGCTGGCAGTCAGCACAGAGCCCGACGCGGGGCTCGAACCCACGAACCGTGATTTCGTGACCTTAGCGAAAGTCAGACACTTAACCGACTAAGCCACCCAGGCGCCCCACATGCAGTTTTATTCATAATAGCCTGAAACTAGAAAGAAGCCGGATGCTCTTGAGTAGGAGAGTGCTTAGCAAACCTGTCATATATCCATACCGTGGAACACTCCTCAGCAATAAAAAGGATGCACTGTTGATAAATTAAATGATTCAAATGAATATCCAGGGAAAAATTCTGAGTGAAAAAAAAATCTCAATAGTATATGGTCTCATTTATATGGCATTCTTTTTTTAAAAAATTTTAATTTTTTTTTTTTAATTTATTTCTGAGAGAGAGAAAGCATGAGCAGGGGAGAGTCAGAGAGAGGGAGATACAGAATCAGAAACAGGCTCCAGGCTCTGAGCTAGCTGTCAGCACAGAGCCCAATGTGGGGCTTGAACCCACGAACTGTGAGATCATGCCCTGAGCCAAAGTTGGATGCTTAGCCTATTGAGCCACCCAGGTGCCCCTATATGGCATTCTTAAAATGACAGCATTATAAAATGGAGAACAGATTAGCGGTTGCCAAAGGTTAGAGGCAGGGCTCAGGTTGGGGAGAGGAAGGTGGATGTGGCTGTAAGAGGAGAACACCAAGCATTGGGAGGAGACTGAGACCATCCTGTATCTTGATTGCATTGTTGCTAATACCCTAGTTGTGATGTCGCCCTTACAGTTTTTTGAGATATAACCCTTGAGGGAAATTGGGTACAGACATGCATAGAATCTATTGTTTCTTACAAATGTGTGAATATACAATTATCTCAAAATAAAAGCAACTTTGAAATAATAAAACAAGAGATGTAATGTATCAATTGCTGTGCAAATATCCTGACTTTTTAAAAAAATATTGACCAATGCAACTTTTTATAAACACTGTATGGGCCAAAGCTATGTAGGTCCAACCAAACATGTATAAGATGCTGTTGCTTCCTGCTTTCTCACCCTACCCTGTCCCCGCCCAAAAGGGCAGTCTAATGATTAATACAAGACAGTAGACTAGATGCTCTTGGGTGTTGAGCAGCTCTTCCATTGCATGTGGATCTGTGTTCCAAATCCCACTACATACACTGTAATTCCTACAAGCCCCAGGGAGGGATCATGCTTCTCCACTGGCCACTGGGGCTCACATCTTTTGGGTTGTCATATCTTTTGACCACATTGATGCTTTTGGAACCCTATCTTTGTGGCCATTTGTTCCCACTTCTCTCTAAAAGCTGCTTTCTTCCATCTCTTCTTCTCAATGAATAGCTTGAATGACTTTTTCTGATGTAAGCCAATAGACAATTCTTTGAGAGAACTGATCTCACAAGGATACTGCATAACATCACCAAAGCTCATTCTGTACGTTTGTGTTTCAGGAATCAAAAGTCAGCTTCAAGTGCTCCTGTGATGCAACAGTATGGTCTTTGAGTTTGAGTTCTATTTTTGGAATTTTTTAGAAAACCCATGTTTCTAATATGCATCAGTTGTGACAGTGCCCGTCTGCGTACCTGGATGCTGTAGACCTCCATAGGTGGCATGAGTCTCTTGAAACTCTTTTGTTTCAAGATAAACTCTTTGACCCTGTGACACAAAACACTAGGGTAAAATCCGCAGGAGCAAGTCTTTGTGCCTCTTGTTTAGCCTCCCTCACCTGCTATACGGTAGGTGCTCATTAAATACGTGAACGACTAAATATATGTGTAGGTACTTGCCATTCTTCAAGTTCTGTGCTGTAACCTCATTTCTAAAGCATTAGCCATTCTGGCTCCAGGCTTTCCTCAGTAAATTTGTGATCTCTGTAGGAGTTATACTGCCGTGTTTTTTGTTCAAAAGGAAGTTATAAAGTCCTTATTAATAAAAACTTCTACCCACTTATATTTGATTACTGATAAACTATGATACGAACCATCAGTAAGCCATAGTCTGTGATTAACATCACACACCAGCTCACTAAAATTCACAGTCATTATCAAAGATTATTTAATAAAACAGAGAGAAGTGCAATAAGTTGTGAGGATAATTGTATCTAGGTTTTCACAGGTCTTTGAGTGTATTATGCATATGCATATATTCTACTGCCTCTTTTTTTCACACCTCTCTAAAAAGCATTTTTATAATTTTCAAGGAAGGTTATGATTACAGGTACTTCCCATTTTATATGTGAACATTCTGAACGTGTTCAAGAAGGGTTTCTCAAAAAGCAATTGTAAGCACAAACTTCACTAGGGCAGAGGTCTCTCTCTTGACATGCTGAATCCTGCTCATCATCCACAAATACACCAACACACACACACACACACACACACACACACTCACATGCATGTCACACCTTCACATGCCACCCGGGGGAATGGAGCCTTGTAAAACATTTATATGGTATAAAGCTGGGTAGAATCTGAATGAAGGTCAATAATAACTTCAAATTCTGGATGCTATTACCAGGTCTGTTACTCTACAAATGTTACATTTTCTCTTGGAAAACATTGAGCCTTTTTAGAACGTTAGGAACAATCCTGTGCATCTGACTTTCCACAATTGTAAATTCTCAAAATACCTCCAAGGTATATTCAGAAAGATGATTAATTTTTCTCATTTTCTTTTTCCTTCCTTCCTTCCTTCCTTCCTTCCTTCCTTCCTTCCTTCCTTCCTTCCTTCCTTCCTTCCTTCCTTCCTTTCCTTCCTTCCTTCCTTCCTTCCTTCCTTCCTTCCTTCCTTCCTTCCTTCCCTCCTTCCATAAAGTTCTACAAGTTTTGAGTATTAGCATAGTGGTGGGCTAAGTTACTGGGAATGAACTAGGTACAGCAAACAGCTGACATTTGTTGCTCTCTGAATCTGGGCCGAGGGTATTCTAACACAACGATGCTATTAGGTAGGCTATTATCTGCCTTTTGTCATTGAGGAAACCGAGGCCTGGTGAGTTGAAGAAACAGAGCAATGCTAAGTGATCAGCTCAGTTCCACCCTGTCAGTCTTGCTCAGGTGACAGCAATCGTGGCTGGTGATTGCATTGCAAGCGTGGTGCACACGGCATAAAAATAGCCCCCTTCCCTTCCCCTTGATGAAGAGGAGCAGATGGAATACTTTATGCTCCTTAGATATTGATATAACTGCATACAGCAGTGTTGGCTGTGAGTTTAGAAAGCAGGTGGTGGGAATGCAAGTTCCTGGAAGCTTCTCTCTCACACAGACTTCCGATCTGATAGTTGTTTCATTTGATCTGCCCCTTGGTCCACAAACCTGCCCAGCCGAGGTACTGAATTTGTTTGGATTCCACGACAGGGCAAAGAGTGATATTGGTGCACTCTAGAGTTTTCTGGTAGAAAAATTCACAAGCAAAGTGAAAAATAAACATTATTTTCTCAGGAATAGTTACAGATGAAGATTTAAACATTATAGATTCGGATCCAGGGAAAAGAACACAGAAGATATTACTCATATCTTAATTGCTGAGTATAGCTCAGTGACCATGCATCCTTGGGCACCAGCAGGAAATTCTGTTGGCTGTAGGCACTGATGTGGGGCTGTGTCTGGGTCCAGTGGTCCCCTGAGTGCTGTGTCTGAACCAGGCTTCTGAACATGTCTCATTTTCTGTCTCTGATATAAGAACATTCCTGGTATTTTTACATTGATGAGGCTTTGAAATGACTGTTCCCCAGGGATCACGATATCAGCCTCAGGTTCTGTAAGAGTATAGACAGAGTTCTCAAAGTAAGTTCTGGAGAGCCCAGGTTCTCCTTGGAGTCATTTTAAGGTATGGAAGCCAAAACTATTTTCCAAATAATAATCAATTATTATTTGGCTCATTCATTCCCTTTTCCTTGCAAGTATATAATTAATTTTTCCAGAAACTACATCGCAGCTGATATTGCAGCAAATCAAATGCAGAAGCTGATGAAAGAAACTATCTGATGTTAAAAGGATTTATCAAAATGTAAAATAATGATATGGTCTCCAGTATGTATTTTTGGAAATATGGCTATATTTTGATAAAAATATTACTTATGTGAATACATTCTTTTTTTAAATTTTTGATTAATTTCTAAATATTTTTAAACTTTCTCAGGTTTAATTCTAATACAGCAAATATTGGTAAATACAAACCACACAAGAAGCCCCTTAGGGTCCTCAGTCAACTTTAAGAGTATAACAGGGTCCTCAGAGCTGCTGAAACTCACAAGACCTGACCAAGTTTCCTTAGAAGAGTTGCTTGCTGTTTTTGTTTCCTTTTTGTCATGGGTATATTACTACTTGTGTGTTGAGCCAAAGTCGAGGGGCGTAAAGGACCATAGTAAATTATGGTATTTTTTATCATATTTTTTGATCATTAACAAAAGACACCTTAGCGATCACAATGAGTTAAGTGACCATTGAACTGTGCAACAGACTTTTCCTTCCAGAGAAAGGAATGAGCAGATAATCTATAAAATACATATGTTTGTCTATAATTATATATATTTAAAACATATATACATATTTATATATACACACATTATATGTATATGTACATACGTTTTAGAAAGTTCCCATCTTTAACTTAGAAAACATGTATCTGAATAAAATTGTAACTTGTAAAACATACACAACTTTCAAGGTCAGACAATGTTTTTTTTTTAAAGTATTTTTTTAGAGGTTTACTTATTTTTGAGAGAGAAGATAGAGAGAGAGAGCACAAGCCAGGAAAGGGCAAACAGAGAGGGAGACATGGAATCCGAAGCAGGCTCCAGACCCCAGGCTCTCAGCACAGAGCCTGACTCGGGGCTTGAACTCACAAATTGCAAAATCAAGACTCGAGCCAAAGTCAGATGCTTAACCAACTGAGCCACCCATGTGCCCCTTATTAGTCTCAATTTAATGTATAATAGTTACAAACAGTAAGCATCACCTGTATTATTTCATGAATGTATGGTAGTGGCTAAGTATCTCATTGTCCAATTCATGGTGAAAAGTAAAATGATATTAGAAGGAAAAGATCACTGTGGTTTGCAGGACTGTGGGCTCACAGTGTCCCCTGGATCGCTGGGAAAGCATATGCGAGCTTTACAGTCAGACATTTAGTGTAATTGATAAACTTTTCTGAGATTCTATTTTCACTATGTTCAATCTTACATGAGTTTTGAAATAACATTTAGGAAAAATTATTAACTATTAGTATTACTGTTAGGAAAAATATTTCCCAAACCTCTCTACATGTGCTTGCAAGACTTCTTTTTATGTCTAAAAGAAATAAAACAGTAGAAGTCTCTGTAGTTCCCTCATAGCAATAAATATGATAATGTAGAAAATGTAGGAGGCATGTTAGTGAAAGTTCCTTTTATGTTGGCATTTTGAAACAACTCAAAACACCAGATTGGCAAATCAGGCTCCTAGGAATCAGATGATTGACTTAGTATTAAGCTTCGCTGATAATTTCGTCTACACAGGTGATGATAGGAGCCCACACAAAGCAAAAAGAAGTCCAGATTTACCCTCTTGCTCCCCTGTTCATCCTGTGTTACATCCTCGGCCCACATTTAATGTAAATGATCTGTAAATGTTTTCACGGGTGGAGTCTTCAAGTGTTGTATGCAGTCCTTCACTTATATGGAAAGAAAACATTTTCTCATGGAACAATACCATTTTAGACATACATAGCTTACCTGGTGTTTTGCAGGGAGTGAACCCCCATAAATGAATAATTTCCAGCTTTCTTTGCTATAAAGCAGCCAAGACAGACCAAGTGCATCTTATTCAAAGCATTGCATCAATAAGGACTCTCCCTCAAGCAAATACCATTGACTCATTGCCTGTTGGTCTGTCACTAGCATGTTCACAGAGAGATAAGGCTGGGTCACCTTCCTTTCCTAGGGTTGCTGCTTACTAGTCTGTATTTTTAAATGGCTGCTAACCATCTCCTCCTTATTTCTATCCATTCTTGAATTGCTTAGATTTTAGCCAAGTTATATTTAATTACTGATAACTGTGTTGATATGACTATTAAAGGATCTGATTCCAAATGTTTCCAGATTTCTCAGATACAGTACACATTTTGAGCTGAGCCATAAATATTTGACTTAGAAAATTCCCTTTTTACATGACTATGACCCAGATTTGGAAATTTTAAAACTTAAAAGGTAAGAAGTTTAAAGCCCAGAGACCTTCACTATTTCCTGAGGTTTTGCATATGCTCAATGGAAATGCTTTCTTCACATACAAGTCAGAAGTCAGTATTATGTCCACTCCACTACCATAAGTCTTCAGTTTGCTGAATCTTATTTGCAAAGTTAATTATTTTCACATTAATTTCCATTTTTATTTGCTTCCATTGAGTTGTAATGTTAATAAGTAATTTCCATATTAGCAGAGTTATGTATTAAAAATAAATTTATTGAGGGGCGCCTGGTTGGCTTAGTCGGTTAAGCGTCCGACTTTCGCTTAGTTCTTGATCTCGCGGTTCGTGGGTTCGAGCCCCGCGTCGGGCTCTGTGCTGACTGCCAGCTCAGAGCCTGGAGCCTGTTTCAGTCTGTGACTCCCTCTCTCTCTGACCCTCCCCTGCTCATGCTGTCTCTCTCTATCTCCTAGAAATAAATAAAACATTTAAAAAAAATAAATTTATTGACACAAAAAATTAAAGAGAAAGCTAAACAAAAGTAGTACAGAAGATCATAAGTTTTCTCATAAAGCAATGTTACATAAAATAAGCTTTCTAACATAATAGCAAACTTAGTCATTGGCTTCATTTCTGATACCTTTAAAAAATTTTTTTTCATAGTTATTCCCTGATAATTGCTTGTATTTCTAAGGGGTTGGTTGTAATAAGTCCATTTTCATTCATAATTTTGTCTATTTGGGTGCTCTCTCTTTTCTTTTGGATAAGTCTGGCTAGAGGTTTGTCAATTTTGTTTAGTTTTTCAAAAAACCAACTCTTGGTTTCATTGATCTGTTCAATTGTTTCTTTGGTCTCGATGTTGTTTATTTCTGCTCTAATTTTTACTATTTCTCTTCTTCTACTGGGTTTAGGGCGTTCTTGTTGCTCTGCCTCTAGTTCCTTTAGGTGAGCTGTTAGATTTGGGACTTGCGCTTTTTCTAATCTCTTGAAATAGGCCTGGAGAGCAATGTACTTTCCTCTTAGGACTGCCTTTGCCGCATCCCATAGATTTTGAATTGTTGTGTTTTCATTTTCATTTGTTTCCATATATTATTTAATTTCACATCTAATTGCCTAATTGGCCCATTCATTCTTTAGAAGGGTGTTCTTTAACCTCCATGTTTTTGGAGGAGCAATCATCAAACAGATGACTAAAGTATTGTTACTACAATGCGTCATCACAGATGCCAATCCTTTATCACTGCTTATAGATGAAAGTAATGTTTTTAGAGTGAAAGTGAAGATGGAATGTCTTTTTGCATTCAACATGTAGCATTTTTTGGTTTAAAATAATAAAAATCACTGTAGTTTAAACAGATTAAGATTAAAACACATTCAAACATTTCTCCTGTTCTCAAAAACCACTCTAATTCTTACACTACCGTAAGCATCTTTGGGGGATTGGACACTGTGAGATAAGATTTGAGAGCTCACTAGGCGCCTGGGTGGCTCAGTTGATTGAACATCCATCCGACTTGATTTCAGGTCATGATCTCATGGTTCCTGAGTTCAAGCCCCACATCAGGCTCTGTGCTGACAGCGCAGAGCTGGAGACTGCTTCGAGTTCTGTGTCTTCCTTTCTCTATGCTCCTCTCCTGCTCAAACTTTGTCTCTCTCAAAAATAAACATTAAAAAATAATAAGAGTTTTATCCGTGTTATATCTTTGCTTTTGTTTCATTATCATAACATTTTAAGGAAAAGTTCTAGGGCAGTGCTTGTCATGCCTGCCTTTCTATTTTGCCCCTTCAGCACAGAGGCCAAATAGAGGTATCCAGGTGGGGCTATGCAGTTGTGTGTCTTAGTCCGTAGGTTTTGCCCGTTTGAGATAACACAGCAGTATGGTTCCATGTGGACTGTGGAATTTACGTTCAAAAATCTACATGCAGATGTTGCATGATGTTCCATTGAAGAGGCTGCCCTCAGTTATTCCTTTCTTCATGTCCTTTGATTAAATACATTAAGCAATAGTCTTGCTGGGTGCCCATCTATATTGCCCTTAAGAGCATCATAGACCCCCAGCAATTACTATATATCTCTGTAAGATACTGACTATACTAAACTGGCTGTCATTTCAAATAGGCCACCCATATATGGTAATTACACCCTCTCTGCCTCTGGCAGTTAAATGCTGTCATCTGGCTTCTGCTTTTCCGGGGCCCATTAATCCTAATAGACCATTTTTGAAGCATCATTTCCTACCATAAGTCATAACCTATAGAAAATCATAGTCTGTTCAGTTCATCAATAATGATAATTTCCTCTACAAGCATCTTAGACAAGCTCAGAAAGTCTAGAGGAAGGAAGACATATAGACTTCTACTGAGATATCCCCATCTCAAGGGTAAGGACTACTTCTTTATTGGGTTCTCACTTTGGCATGGAGGGATTGCTGAGCCAGACCATGTTTTCTCTCTGAAATTTGATTACTTATGCTACTGAGTCCCGTGCCTACTTTCTACTCTAGCGCTTCTCCACCGGCAGGTGATGAGAGTCTCTTAAAATGCTGTCATGGAGCCCTCTGCCTTGTAGAGCTTGTGTTAAGGTAACAGCTGCCTGACCTGAAACTCCTGTCTACTTGTTATAATGCTTTAGAGACACTCAAAAGCAACCATCAACCTTATTCTTATGAGTAGCACAACCCTTATAAGTACCAAGTTGTTCATTCCTCTCAACTGCCAAAGATATTGCTCAAGCCAATAGAACCTCTTTTACCCTATCGTGCCCCAACTTACTGCAGTGTAGCTCTTCTGCAGGATAGAGCCGGGAGGGATATGCCACAGATTACAATGTTCCTTCAGCCTCCAAATCCTCTTGAAATAGCTCTACCATAGCCTGAAGCTGAGCGAGCTGCCCATTGGCTGCAGAGTCTGCTGAAAAGAGCTCTTCAACACGTAGCCATTGGAGATGGATGTGGCATCTTGCTCAGAGGCCCTGGCTCCCCAGTCTTTCTACTTTGCTCCAGAGATTGTGTTGGAACAAAATACCTCTCAGCTTCTTGGAAGCGCCCTTTGATCAGTTCCCGGAGATTCTGAATGATTGGATTCTACTAATTGTGACCAGTTAGGTAGATTCTCCCTGGGGTCCAGGTGGCCCTGAGCTCTCTGCTGGATTTCCATAGCTCTGTCTTACCAGGTTGGCTTTGATCCCTTTAACCACCTCTGCATGCCATCATTTCTGCCAGGCTCCTGTGGGCTTTACTAACTGCTTGCCCATACAGTCTTCTTTGGGGGACAGCTTTGGGCCATCAGGGCCCCCTCACCTTGTACAGAGGGTCAGAAGTGGCTAGGATTTTATATCCCACTTCTGGTCCTGCAGATGCTGTTAGCAGAGAATTACCTGACTTGGAGTACAAACACCCTGCTCATTTGTCTCAAAGCAGCATAGCTCCTAGACATAATTTACAGTCCAGCGCTCTGCACAGTATCAGACAGATTTGGCTTCTCCAACTTTTCTAGCCTGTTTCTCATTCACTGGCTCACACCTCCTGGGAGCTCTTTTTAAATAAATTACTCACACTTGAATTCTTGGCTCAGTATCTGCCTCTGAGAGAACCTGAAGTACAAAAAATATATATATTTTTATAGTGTGCCGATGACTTTGTAGGAACAGCCCATGACAGAAAGCAAGTCCATAAAATAAATGGGCTGTGACAACAACAGGGACAGAACCTAGGATTAAAGTCTTAGTAAAGAACTTAATTTCAAGAGGTAGTAAACAGGTAATAGCTGGGAATCATTAAATGATTCAACTATGTGTTGAGTTTTGGTCTACAGGAAGTCCATTTTATCTTGGAACAATGAAATGACAATTTGTCATTGGAATGATTTAAAGAGAGGGTGGAGATGGGGGAACCCTTCCACATGTGACTAAGTTCTGATCATTTGTTTTACTGGTTCCTGGTTCAAGAAGTGATGGCAGTGGGATTCAAGCCATAGGCCTGTGTTGTGAACCTTCCCCAGGAGTTGAGAGTAATCTCTTAGATATAGAGGTAATATTCCTCCATATTCCAATTCCAGGAACAAGGTAGCAGATATTACAGGTAACAGGGTTTCTGGATACATAACAGTAGGAAAGGGAAAGCAATTCCACTTAATTTCCATAAGCACTTATTTATTTTCATCATTATCCATTAAAATTTGATCCACGTGTGTGTGCGTGCACACACACACACAGTTCTTATGAAGGGCTCTTAAAAATGCATAGCAAAGATTTTATAACAAACAATTTGTGTTATGAAAAGGGACTTGAAAGGAATGCTAAGCAGTGCTGGGGCTGTGATGGGGGAGCCAGCTGTACAGGCCAGTTGCCTGTAGACCTGGTCCATATTCGGCAGAACACTGATCTTTTAGCTACAGGGTAGGTGGGGAAGGTCAATGAAAATAGGGCAACAGAGGAAATTATGAAAGATTATCGGGCTTTTGTGTTCTGTCTATTTTTAAAGTACAAAACTTGTCAGAAGCTATTCTTCATCAGCAAAGTCCTGGGTAGTATATACAACACCTTCCACCATAACATGGGATTGAAATAATAAGCCAGTCCAAAATATTCATGAGCTGCTGCAACAAGAATGTTTCTCAGATTGGATAGTAGAGGACAAATATATCATTACCTTATTTTCAACAATGTGCACAGGGGCACCTGGTGGCTCAGTTGGTTGAGTGTCCAATTTGGCTCAGTCAGGATCCTGTGGTTCATGAGTTCGAGCCCTGCGTTGGGCTCTGGGCTGACAGCTCAGAGCCTGGAGCCTGTTTCGGATTCTATGATTCTCTCTCTCTCTCTCTCTCTCTCTCTCCCCCAACTCATTTACCCCATCTCAAAATAAATAAACATTAAAAAGATTAAAAAAAAAAAACCCAATGTGCACAAATAGAATGGTAAATTTGAACCTATTTTGAATCTATTATCAATGAAGACTGTAATTGAAGAGTGTACATTGTGAATAATTACATATGTTAAGCTTCTGCCGCTAAAACATCATGTCGATTCAAGTATTTATGGTGCATTCTTGTATGACTTTCCCCAGTTATCAATTTCCCAAGAAGTTAACTTATAGGACATCCTGGGATTATATTAATACATTTAATTAATCTAATTCATCATTAACTCCCTGGTTAGTATGAGATTTCGGCATATTTCTCCCCCATAATTACAAAGTTCCTGATTTTGTGTGGGTTTGACCTAGTTTACAATTGCTTAGTATTAGAGGATCATGCCAATTTTGCTTGCACATTGCCCTTCTACCTTCCATGGTGCTCATGTCAGAATCTCCTAGGGAATTCTCCCTTATCCAAACCACACCAAGCATTGGCTATCTCAGCAAATAGTTGGTCTGACTTGCTCACTTAGAAACCTATGATTCACCCGCAGATCAATCACTAGGGAAGAAAATATTATTTCTTATCATTTTCAGTCACACCTTCTCCATCCTGTTTTCTTTCTTTTTTTATTTTTAAATGTTTTATTTATTTCTAGGAGAGAGAGAGACAGCGTGAGCAGGGGAGGGTCAGAGTGAGAGGGAGTCACAGACTGAAACAGGCTCCAGGCTCTGAGCTGGCAGTCAGCACAGAGCCCGACGCGGGGCTCGAACCCACAAACCACGAGATCATGACCTAAGCGAAAGTCGGACGCTTAACCAACTAAGCCTCCCAGGCGCCCCTCCATGCTGTTTTCTTGAAGTCTTGTCTTCCTTCTCAGATGTCTCTTATGCTCTCCCTTCAATACAAGCAAAGTACTCTTCCAGCCTCCTATAGAAACATTTTCTCTTCAACCCATCCTTCAGATTGTTTGCTTTTGCATCTCCCAGGATGTATTATCACCTATTCCTTATTTACTGCAAGGTTATATAAACAAATGAGACCTCGACATTAATTACCACACCACACGAGGAAACTGGACCATCACTGGAAGAGCAATAAGTAATAATGATTTTGACATTGGGAAGGAGAAGCCTCTATATGCAATCGAGGTCTGAAGACTTCCCAAGCTGACTCTATTTAGTGTTATATTAACTTCCTGATAAGGATAGTTTTTCGTTAACCCACTCTATCACTATAGTAATGAAGAGTAGTTATAGCACTTGATGTTTAGCATGTATATATACATATGTGTATATGGATTTATGATTCAAGTGATTATTTTTTGTGAACTGTATGCATTTCAATCAGAAATTTAGTATCAGTATTTCTCCATCCTTTTTCTGTCCTTGTACTATGTAAGTAATCTCATCACGTCTTGATAAAAGTAGGTACCTAACTAGATGGGTCCAAAAAGCAATTGTAGTAAAGTTGCCATCTGGCTTCTACACCTGAAATTAAGTTGGCAGATTTGGACATCGGTTTCTCTATTGCCATATATAAAACTTTTCATCAAGTCTCATTATCCTTGAGCAGATGACACTGTTGGCCATTTCTTTTTAAAATATTTTCTCCCTTGGATTTCATAAAATTACTACTCCCAGTTCTTCTATGTTACTGGTCATTTCTGATCCTTTCTTCCTCTCCATTCTAGTGTTACAGATTTACTTCAAATTTTTATATTCCCCAGGATTCTCTCTTCATGGCTTCTTTTGAGATAGATTTTTCTTTCAGTTGAAAATGGCTTTTCAACTGGATTGTACCAAAAGATAATTAAGTAACAGAAACTCTCAGGGGTACACTGAGTTTCACTCTGTTCCTCAGAATATGTTACCAAGATTCACTTATGCTCTCCTTTCCAGGATCAACTTGGTTTTCCTCCTCCATGTGTAAGATTCATTAAAAAAAATATCTTGGCAGAAACAGAACAGAACCAAATTGTGAGCTTCCAAATGTAAACCTAAGGGGAAGTTCCGTGGCTGCTAGCCATGAAGCCCCAGAGTAAATGTTTGGCTACATATTGGCTCCCATAGTTCAGATCTTTGTCCAGAGGACCATAACAATGAGTGTAGTGTACTGAGTAGCAATGGTCAGTGTTTGGCAATGGCTGTTTTGAGTAGGACAGTTTTTTGTGCAGGAATGTCTGAGCATTCGATGGTAGTTAAAACCCCTTACCCTTAAGGAAATCACACCAGTAGCTTCCCTTCCTCTAAATACCCATGCACTGTCAGTTGTATCCAGTGGATCACTAAAAGGACCACTCAGAATGGAGAACTATTAGTTTAGACCAATCAGGATCCATTTATAAATGGGTAGCATCTATATGACCTAATGCTGTGGATTCAGAGGGCTGGAGAATAGATTTCTGATAGGAAACTCATGTTTGTTATTTAATGAGAAACTATAAAAATAAGAGTTGCTGTGAATAGGTGTCCTATAATATTAATCAGTTTCTATACCCTCTTCCTATGTAGTATCATCCTTAAACTATCGGTATGAAGCTAATGGCCACTAAGTCAATCAGTACAGCATGATATGTCTTCTGAGATCCCAGCCATTACACATTACATAGTCACCTGTAACTATAATCATTACAGGGTCTAATCCTGAGTTTATCATTTATTCTTCATTTCAAATGTATTCTTCCATTTTAATTCACTTTCTATTAACTGTCCCATGACTTAGCACATTCTGTACCCTCACATATCAATTAAATATGAATTCCTATTGATTTGTTTCCCAAATGCTGTTATAATCCATTATTTACACTCAATTATCACAGTACCTTGAACTATCAAAATGTATTTATTACTAGAAAAATGATTTATCTAGCTCAAACTGGCATCTTTCTGTACATTCACTAAATAGTTTCCAAGGTATTTTATGCCAAGGATGATTATGTCAATACATTCTGTAATTACTGAACCTTTATAGGAGGAGATGACAAACTTCAGCCTAAGATTAAATCCATCCCACTGCCTGTTTTGGTAAATAAAGTTTTATTGGGACACAGCCTCCCACATTAATTTACACATTATCTATGACTGTTTTCATGCTACAAGAACAGAACTGAGTAGTAAGTAGCTTTTACATAGAAAGTATGTCGACACTTGTCCTATGGAATAAAATCCCAGTGCATTAGCATCCCATAAATACCCTGCATCATCTTCCTTCTGTGACCACATCCTCAGCTACGCATATTTTGAAGACTCTCTCACTGTACTTTTTTTTAAAATGTTTTTTTATTAAATTTATTTCTAGGAGAGAGAGAGAGAAAGCATGAGCAGGGGAGGGTCAGAGAGAGAGGGAGTCACAGACTGAAACAGGCCCCAGGGTCTGAGCTGGCAGTCAGCACAGAGCCCTACGTGGGGCTCGAACCCACGAACCTCGAGATCATGACCTAAGCGAAAGTTGGACGCTTAACCGACTAAGCCACCCAGGCGCCCCTCTCACTGTACTTTTTAATCCCATATTCTACAAGTTCACTGAATGCAGTATGATGTTTCACAAGCTCTGTATGGAGCAAGTGCTGTCTGTTCCGTTTGGCCCAAAACACAACTCCAGTTCTATCCAGCTGTAATTTCACTTTATTCCTGAAAATTCATCTTGAGCACAGTATCCTTCTAGAAGTCTTTGTGGTCCCAGGTAGATAGATTTAACTATTTTATTCCCGCTTCATTTCTCCATCCTTGACTTTGTAATTGTAATTATATTTTCTGTCTTTAAATCCGTTTTGTGCATGTTGTGAAGCTTTAAGGTAGAGACTGTCCCTATTTTATGTTTCATAATTCTTTGGACATAAACGTTCCTCAGTTTCCAGTCCTTGTTTGGCACGTTGACTATGATGTACAGTTATCTGAAGAGTATCCCCCCCATCTTTGGGACATCGGTATTAAATCCCCCAAATTAATGCCTTGTCCTGTCATTGGACTTGTATTTGCTAAGTGTTGCTTCAGTCATTATTGATACCGTTAGGCCAGTTGACCCACTGTTAAACACACTTAAGCAGTCTAATTCTGCTGTCATAACCAAGTCAGTTCCCCATACTGACTGTAGGATGTGAGGCTAGATCACCGAATCTTCGGATT
Source organism: Proteles cristata cristata (assembly GCA_017311185.1). Classification (NCBI taxonomy): domain Eukaryota; kingdom Metazoa; phylum Chordata; class Mammalia; order Carnivora; family Hyaenidae; genus Proteles; species Proteles cristata. The sequence goes on along the minus strand of JAESUZ010002105.1, from coordinate 1,098,213 downwards.
TAGAACCAAGTCTTCACACAACAGCTGAAAACCTAAGTCTGAGATTTGTCCAAAGATATGTGAAGTTACTCTAAGGCCATGGTGGGTGAGGATAAAAATGCCTGAGTAATACTCAGTTTTCTTCCACAAAATATTTCCATTCTTGTAGAGAATGTAGTCAAAGAAAGGATTATATGTATTGGAAAGTACAAATAATTGATTGCTAGATACAACTATATATGAAATACAGGATAATTTTTTTTATGAAAGAGTGATATTACTTCCTAATGAGATTGGGCAATGTTTATCATAGACATTGACTTACAATTTCAGGAATAAAATGTTTTGTGTATATGTATAATGTTTCATATTGAGAATTAATGGGAGGGCACTGTTTTCTGAGGAAAGAGATATTAAAAAATGGACAGATATAAACATAGAGTAACAAATTTGACATATTGAGACATAGACATGATGGAAATAGACCAATTCAGGATGGATTACATGGAGAAAAATAGGTCTAGTGAAATAGTGATCAATGCTGTGGCCATATGTGGTAATAGATGATTTTATGTTGAAGGAGGATATAGTTTTTCCAGAATGAGTTTTTATTTCACAGCAGCAAAGTAGGCCAGTGACACCTGTAAGATTTCTGGTTTGTAGAGTTGGCACAAAGGTCAGGTTTTGTGTATCATGAACATTCCTCTTTGGTGATCTGAAAAAAAGTAGTCCTAAAAAAAAAGCCAAGAAAATACTTAAGCAAAAATTATTTACTTTTAACTTAAACAGCTCTGTATAGCACATTTATTGCATTAGGGATTTATATAGTATGATGAAATTGAGAATAACAAAGTATCAGTGTCATTTCTCTTTTTCAAAATCTGGCTCAGAGTCAGATGAACAGTGACTCGCTTAATTTCCAGACACATGTGGCAAGTTTTCTTTTGTTACTTTTCCCACCTTTTCCCAAGTTCCAGCAAGAGTATTATTGCCAGTCTGTTCAAGAACCAGAACCAACCCTGGCCAAAGAGACACTTACTAAGTAGGCATATCTTATTAGGAAATCCACCATTGGCCAATGACTGTGTGCAGGTATGATGCCACTTCAGGTGTTCGTGACTGAAACTTGAAGCACTGCTCTCTGAAGCTGATGATTTCCATCTTTTTGATGTTTTTTCAGTCCTGTTGAAAGAAAAAAAGAAGAGAGAATATCTTTATTTTTTTCTTTTTTATTTATTTATTTATTTATTTATTTATTTATTTTTTACAAATAGTTTATTGTCAAATTAGCTTCCACATAACACTCAGTGCTCATCCCCACAAGTGTCATCCTCCATGCCCATCCCTCCTCCCCCCAACATCCATCAGTCCTCTGTTTTTGTCAGCATTCAAAGAGAGAATATCTTTAATGTGCATTATGAGCTTGCAGACTGAGGTCGAGTGGGAGGTCTGGGTGTGTTCGTTACTGCTCCAGGGGAGGACACAGTAAGTGCCAGCGCTGTCGTCCCTGGTGACTCTTGTGAGACTCTTCAAGACTCTATTAGTTGCAAGTCTCACTCTGTAATCTGATCACACACACACACACACACACACACACACGCACAATTCTACCTGATTTGAAATGTGAATCCTGTCCTGATACCATCTCTTTACCTTGTACTTAACTCTCAAAGTAAAGAGACCTTTGCCCCAAGTTTCATGCATGAAACAACTCAGGCTGACTTTTATTAACATATAAAAACAAGTTAGTCAAATATCTTAAATGAGTAGACTTCAATCTTCCTCATACATTTTTCTAGAGAGGTGTTTTAATGTGAAATGAAATCTGTGATTGATTCTAACGTCATGTTCAGGTATTAGAACTCCAGATAATCTGGCCGCTGTCTGCTTTGGGTCCTTTGGGCATACCACTTACTTTCTAGAAAATACCTTTACTGCTGCCACCAATATTCTAGGTTTAAAACAATTGTGTTTTAAAGTTTTGGTGAGTTGGTATGTGGTGGAATACATTGAGTGTTTATTTCCTCCAGGATGTAGCATCACTTATCAAAGCCAGTGGGAATGTTTGGGGGATTAGCGTTGTTTTGATGGGGTTTGGTGGAGTACATGCTATTGAGAACAACCTTGATCTCTTTCTTTGGAACATCTTTAAGAATTACCTTCTAACAGTGGTTCACTCGTGATGGACAAAATTCTGAAAAGGTTTCCAGTAACTGTGCATGGTATGAGAATATTATTACTTCAAAGTGAAAGTGAGATTCTTAGACCAAATCATTTGGGGATAAATTAAAAGTAGGCTTTCTGGAAATATTTCCATCACTAATTGTTCGGTGCTATTTTTTATATTCAGTCATTCAGGGAATTTTCTGGGCACATTCCATGTACCAGAAACGGTTCTGGAATCTAGGTTAACAGTGGAAAATACAGGCAAAACTTACTTTTTCCATGTAGCTTATGGAAATTCAAACACTCAGAGGCTGGTTGCAATTTTAGAGAGAGATGCAGATTTTTCTCACAGCCATCACTCAGTTTCCAAACATTTAAAATACAATATCAATGTTTAACATTACATTTAAAATATGATATCAATATTTAAAATATAATATCAACATTTAAAATACAATATATATATCAATATATATCTATATCTATCTATATATATAGCTGCCAAAATAATGCTGCTGATATTCCTAAAACAAAGAATGAAATGATACCTAGTTATGAAAAGACATATTATGATTGTTGGTAACAGCTTATAATATCAAATTGAATAAATCTATTTTATTAGATTGTGAATTCAGATTAAAAGCACAGTTTAAGGCAATGATTTCAGTTATAAAAATATATTTTAGAAGTATTCAACTACAAAGTAGCAATGTGCTTTTCACAACTTTCTTAGTTCTTATAAATATGGACATTTGATATGAGCCAAATGAATTCAAATGAGTACTATTGAAATCCAGAAATATATTTAACATAGTGAAAATTAACTGGCACATTTAAATAGCTGATGCTCTCTTAAAAGAACTGTGGATAAAAGTTATTCTTCTAGGGGCGCCTGGGAGGCTCAGTCGGTTAAGCGTCTGACTCTTCATTTCAGCTTAGGTCATCTCATGTTTCATGAGTTTGAGCCCCATGTCGGGCTCTGTGCTGACAGTGTGAAGCCTGCTTGGGATTCTCTCTCTCCCTCTCTCTGCCCCTCGCCCCCTGTCTCTCACAAATAAATAAATAGACTTTTTTTTTTTAAGTTGTGCTTTTAGTTAAGTAATAATATTGATGCCTGGAAAGCAGTTTAATTCATGTAATAACTAATGAGCATATTGCATTGCAAATGTATTTTTGCATTCTGTGGAAGCTGAATTAAGCAGCACTGTGAATATCAGTCCCTATTGGAATAAGCAGTTGCTATTCTGGATCTTTCATGGAATGGCTATCCTCTAGAAAAACAAAGATTTATGGGAATTATTTTAAACACAGAGATTCTACATAAGGCATTAAAGTTGGAAAGGAAAATAGGACAGATAAATTCTTAGTTCTACTTCTTACTTTACTTTTGCCTGTGCTGCTAAACCAGTCACTTAATCTTATTGTATCCCCATGGGTTACGTTTGCATCCTAGTGGGGTGGGAGGTTTTGATAAAAGAGGAGGGGACTTCCACAGTTCAGTCTGAGGCACAGGTGGCTTTCTTAAAGAGAATGACCAGGGAACCCTCAACAGGAATTTGGAATTAGAGCAAAGGCCTGATACAGGTAAGGGTGAATGTCAACAGTATTTTAAACAACCTAAACCATAAATGAGTGATCAGGGTCAACATTTGGTCAAGGTAAGAGAGGATGTGACTTAGAAACACGGCAGACAAAATAGAGCAAGATGGAGGATGGGATGAGGTGACATAGGCTCTAAAAGACAAGTGTGGTAAGGCTGGCCATGCCTGTGCACCATGATCTAAGAAGTGTGCATCACAGTCTTTTATCAAGAATATTTGTGTCCCTGGGGCGCCTGGGTGGCTTAGTCGGTTAAGCATCCGACTTTCGCTTAGGTCATGATCTCGCGGTTTGTGGGTTCGACCCCTGCATCGGGCTCTGTGCTGACTGACAGCTCAGAGCCTGGAGCCCGTTTCACAGTCTGTGTCTCCCTCTCTCTCTGACCCTCCTCTGTTCACGCTGTCTCTCTCTCTCTCTCCTAGAAATAAAAAAAAAAAAAAAAAAAAAAGAATATTTGTGTCCCTGAAATACAAATCAAAACCACACTGAGATACCACCTCACACCGGTCAGAGTGGCTAAAATGAGCCAATCAGAGAACTCTAGATGCTGGCGAGGATGTGGAGAAATGGGCACCCTCCTACACTGTTGCTGGGAATGTAAACTGGTGCAGCCCCTCTGGAAAACAGTGTGGAGGTTCCTCAGGAAACTAACAGTAGAACTCCCCTATGACCCAGCAATAGCACTGCTAGGAATTTACCCAAGGGATACAGAAATGCTGATGCATAGGAGCACATGTACCCCAATGTTCATAGCAGCACTCTCCACAATAGCTAAAACATGGAAAGAGCCTAAGTGTCCATCAACGGACGAATGGATCAAGAAGATGTGGTTTATCTATACCATGGAATACTACGTGGCAATGAGAAACAATGAAATCTGGCCATGTGTAGCAACATGGATGGACCTTGAGGGTGTTATGCTGAGCGAAATAAGTCAGGCAGAGAAGGACAAATATCATATGTGTGCACGTATAGTAGGATTAGGAGGAACTTGACGGAGGAACAAAGGGGAGAAGGGCGGAAATGGTGGGGGAAAGGGAGAGAGGCAAACCATGAGAGACTCTTGAATGCTGACAAAAACTGAGGACTGATGGATGTGGGGGGGAGGAGGGATGGACATGGAGAAGGGCACTTGTGGGGATGAGCACTGAGTGTTATGTGGAAACTAATTTGACAATAAACTATTTGTAAAAAAAAAAAAAGAAAAAAATTGTTTTTACTACTTATAATTATGCAAATAAAGGCCAAAATTTCACCTATGTAAATATAGAAAAAAAAAGAAAAGAATATTTGTGTCCCTGAGAATCACAATATTTAAAGTTCTACCACTTAATGGATAGTCTCTTAACCTCTGAAGGATTTAGTTCTTTAAAAAAAGTCTTCAGTTAGATCCTCAGGCTAACTAGTTAACCATTTCCTCATTTGTGCTCCATTGAATGACATCCATCTCCGTGTGCCCATTTGTGGCCCCAAGAATAGGACTCTTCGGCTGTGTACGCCTCCTCTTTGATGACGCGGTTCCTGGTCCATGTTCCTTGGCTGGGCTTGTTCTCTCCACTTCACAGAGAGGTTCCCGTTTCTTCTTTACGTGTTCACTGAACGTAACAACCTTCACCACACACCTGTGAATTAAAGGCAAAAAATGGAGAGCCTGGTGTTCTACAAGTCTGATGCCACTCAGAACAGTACTGACAATGGCAGCTTAAAATGGGTTGTTTTCATTTTGTCATTTCTGCTGAACAGTTTTACCATTTCTGGAGAACTAAAAGCCTGCCAATCAAAATGTAAGCTAATTAATTGGCTATCCCTAGAATTTGTTCAAAGACAGATCCAGGTTTTGTGAGGCCTGAAGCTTCTGCAGGGTGGGCAATAATCTTCTAAAAATGCATACAACATTATGAAAACTAAATTAGCTACAAGGCCCTGGAAGGAGCCCATGCAATTGGAAGGGCCTGAAGCTTAATCTTCATTAGCTTCACAGTAAATCTGCCTTTGTATATAATATAATTGCTTCTCACTTATTAGCAAGCAGGGAGGGAATGGCGAAATCAGCAAGTAGCTGGCCTTGGAGCCACAAAGAAAGTCAAAGATTGGTTGTTGGCATCGGGTTGGCAATCACTTTCACGGACTGAGACCGAGGACATTTTCACTAAAATATCATCTAAAGAGCAGAAGGGGTCTGGGGAGCAACAAATCTCAATGCTTTACTTTTTAATTTGCCACCTTCTGCCCTCCCCCCCCCCCACTGTCTCTGCATTGCGCACCTTTATTTCTAAAGGTCCACACTTACTGGTATGAGGCACAGGCCAGGTCTGTTTTTCTGCAGTTCAGAATGGAGTCGGCAAACTTTTTGTGTCTGAATGTATTGATGTATTGTACTAAATATTTTAAATAGATGCATATATATTACTACATTATTTACCCAACTATTAATGATTTAAATGTCAGTTAATGAGTTCAAATTGCACCCTCTCAAAAGATATGTTGAAGTATAACCCCCACCCAAGAGCCTCAGAATGTGACCCTATGCGGAAATAAGGTTGCTGCAGATATAATGAAATTCACATGAGGTCATATTTGACTAGGATGGGCTCTTAATCCAATATTATTGGTGTCCTTTTAAAAGAGTAGGGTCACAGACCACAGGGGGTGACACCCTTTGATGACTGAGGCAGAGTCGTCACAGAACTCCAAGGTTTGCAGATGAGACAAGCCACCAGGAGCTGGCAAGAGGCAATGAAGGTTCTGGCCTACAGGTGTCCGAAGAAGCACAGCTCTGTGTGGATTCAGACTTGCGGCTTCTCAGACTTGGAGCCTCAAGAGCTGTTAAAGGATAAATGTGTTGTTTCAAGCCAGCTGATTTGTAGTCCTTTGTTAGGACAGCCCTACACAACTAATGCAGTATCTAATAGCCATGTGGGGACTCGGTGCTGGGCATATAGCAAAGAATACGATAACATAATCCCTATCGTGGAGTTTATCTCTTGAGGATTATTGACTCTGAACATCGTCTATCATCTACCTCTATGTAACAAAAGCAATAAAAGGGGAAATCAATTCTTCAGATCTCAGTTTCTTTTCTAAATACCTAACACATAGGTATTTAGGACTATTAGATAAAATTACATATATTCTATAACCTATACTTTATTTATATTAGATACATATATGTTTTATATGTTTTACTTATTTTAAAATGAATATTATATAAAATCTGTAAACTAGAAGGAATACTAGTGATGGGAAGCATGCCAAATAATGGTACTGTACAATTGAAGTATTAGATTAGATCAGGTGCAATTTTTTAAGTTTATTTGAGAGAGAGAGAGAGAGAGAGAGAGAATGTGCATGTGATTAGGGGAAGGACAGAGAGAGATGCAGAGAGAATCACAAGCAGGCCCCTCAAGGTCAGTGCAGACGTGGAGGTCAAGCTCACAAACAGCGACATCAAGACCTGAGACAAAATCAAGAGTCAGATACTTAACTGACTGAGCCACTCAGGTACCCCAGGCTGGATTCCTTGACTGCATATGGCAGCATTCATTAGGCTTAAAAAAAGAGAAAAATAATGGAAGGCTTGAGTGGCTGGCTCCATGAAGGACAGTTGATTCAGGGAAGCCATTTGTGGCCTGTAAGAATCCTACCCAAATGTGTGACACACAGCAGAATTATATGGCTAGAACAATAGAATATTTCACAGAATGAGTAAGAAATCTTGGGCAGAAAAAAATCATTAAAACACAAAGACAGAAAAATATTAAAACACAAAGACAAAAGACCATTGGACAATCCATTTGCATTTGAATCCTGGTCCTCCCACTTACTAGTAGGTCTTAGGCACTTAGCATTGTGCATCATAGTGTATCATTTTTCAAATCTGACATAAAGATATCTTGGAGTTATTTGTGAAGTTGACTTCAGGTAATATAAGTCAAACATGTTACTTTATCAGAGTAGGTAACCAGATTGGTATTGTTTGCCTTGCCACGTGGCCTAACGTTCCTCCCCATCCTGTGGTACACACAGTTGTGCACGCACACAAAACAGGGTTCACATCCTACTCCCAGGAGCCTGTGACCATGTCAGGTTATATGATAAAAGGGAGTTAATGCAGCAGAAGGATTTAAGGCTGCTAATCAGCTGACATTAAAATAGGGAGATTAGCTTCGGTGTGCCTGATATAATCCCAAGAATTTTTTTTAATCCCAAGGACCTTTAAATGTGAAAGAAGGAGGTACAAGAATCCGTGGCAGGTGGCTTAATATGAGAAAGAAAGACTTGACCCCACAGCCCAAGGATTAGGGAAGCCGGAAAGGCTGGAAAACATATTCTCCCCTATATTTTTCCAGAAAGAAACACATCCTGGCTGCCACAAGTTAATGGAGTGGAACAGATTTTGTCTATGTCACTACATGCAGTAATTTGTTACAGCACCAATTGGAAACTATTACAGTTATTATAATCTCACTGAGAAAGAGAGAACACTTTCCAGGACAAGCGAAGTAATGAGAATATGTAAGAGGAAACACGTGATCCTTCATGAAACCAAAGCTAAGGGAAATGTGGGCATATCGTAGGTGATGGCAGTACACTGTGGTTAAGTGATAGAAAAGAGAGGTTTTCTTAATTGGGACATTGGATTTGAAGAAGAGATGCTGTGAGGGTGTGGGTGTTGGCATGTATGTTTCATGCCACGTGCCTGGAATTGCCTGATGCATGACTTGGGAAAGAAGAAGGATGAAAAGTTAGGAAAAATGGAGAGACTTAAAGGAGTTCGGGTTAAATAGAATTTAGGCTCAGTGAGTCACAGAGTGATAAGAGATTAAGCCAGAGATGTGAGTATTCTGTACTGCAGGCATCGTGTTCTGCACACACTTGTACCGATCCTGTCCATTCCTATCCTGTCTTATGCTTCACTCTAGGATTTACCTACTATAGTGTTGCACTATTTCATACCATGCCAGGCCATGCCATGCCAGCAGCTGTAGAATAGTGTGGAAAATAAGAACGTTTAATCAGTCCTGAATCTGAATAAGGTCATTAAATTGGGCAACTGGCCATTTGTTTATCTGGGGTAAGTGAGATACCTTCTGAAAGCACATTTTTCTTGAATTGGTATAAAAGGGATCAAAAACAAGTCCTTATCTAACAGAGTGGTTTGAAGATTACATGAGTTAATTCACTACCTGGTACATAGTGATACATAAATTGTAGCATAATAATACTAACAGTAATTCTCCGGGTGCCTGGGTGGCTCAGTAGGTTAAGTGTTCAACTTTGGCTCAGGTGATGATTGCACAGTTTTGGGTTTGAAACCTCATTGGGCTCTGGGCTGAAAGCTTGGAGCCTGGAGCCTACTTCAGATTGTGTGTGTATGTCTCTCTCTCTGCCCCTTCTCCTGCTCTATTTCTCTCTCAAAAACAAACAAACATTAAAAAAATAATACTATTAGTAATTCTCGTGCTACTGTAATTACTATTACAACTATTCTGAATGTCAACCATGTTAAAGAGTTTGCGCTTTATCTTCAGAGGAGGAAGGAACCAAGGAAGATTTTCTCCAGGAGAGAAATGATCCAAATTGCATTGTAGAGTAATCACTGGACAAATAACATGGAGGAAGCATGCATACCTTCCTACTCACCTTCTGAATATCACTTAAGTGACAGTGAATGAATAAAAAGAAAAAAAAAACCCTCACAAAGAACACAGGAAAGAAGAAAACGCCAGAGGAGAGAAGGCAACAACCTTTTTGGAAAATGTTAAGACCAGTGGATAAATAGGGACTGATGGAGAAAGGCAAGGAAAGTTGTAACCTAAATGTCTGGGATGGAGGGGCAAGAAGTAAGCCTCTGTAACACAGCTTCTGAAAGGCTCAGAAAATTGAGGAATTCTGTTCCTACAAAATCAGGTGTTTGCGGAGAATCTGCAGTGAGGACAGAGAATATCTGTCTCTTCCAGCCACCATTGCCTTCCCATTCCCTCCATAGCCCGCAATGAGAAGTGGACTCTTTCTTTCTTTCTTTCTTTCTTTCTTTCTTTCTTTCTTTCTTCATTCATTCATTCATTCATTCATTCATTCATTCATTTTTTATCTTTTTTCTACATTATATGAATTTTATTTTTTTACTTTATTATTATTATTTTTTTACAAATAGTTTATTGTCCAGTTGGTTTCCATATAACACCCAGTGCTCATCCCCACAAGTGCCCCCCCATGCCCATCTCCCTCCCCCCCCACACACACCCATCAGTCCTTAGTTTCTTCTCAGCATTCAAGAGTCTCTCAAGAAGTTGACTCTTTAGAAAAGCTGAGCTTGAGGGATTCTGGAACAATGGAAGCCAGCCATAGCTTGGCCAGGAGGGAGGTGCTGTACTGTTAGAGGGGGGTTGAATAAATGTGTGTGTATGGAAAAGCGAGAGCCCCCACCGCCCTGCCGGACCCCCATCGCTCCAGCAGCCAAGCTAATCCCATTCTGGCGAATGATGGAGTGTTGTTCCCTGGGGAATATGTCTCAGTTAAAAAAAAATTATAATCACTGTGTCCTTCAAAGAAGCTGATGATTCCTCAGGCTACTTTACTGTGGGGCAGCAAGAAATGCCTTATAACTAATTCCTTCCTATTGTCATTCCACTCGTTTTCTCCTTAAAATTTCCCACACTCCACAGCATTGTTTATCTAGTTATATTTCCCCTGTATTGTTTTGTTCACTGCTGTGTCCTCAGTGTCTAGAATATTTTAGGTTTCTTCCTTTCTATCTCCCTCTCCCTCCCTTCCTACCTCTCTCTCTTTCTCTAAATTTTTTATATATAAAAAATTGTTTTTTATAAGTAAATATTGAAGACTTAGCTTTCTGCCTTCCCTGCTTTATTGCTCTTGCATTCAAGGAAAGAGATCGACCCAAACAAGTAGAAAAATAGAACTCAGCAGAAATGGAGACACTGCACTAAGCAGAAGAAAACCTACAAAGAAAACTACAAATGTAAAAAACATTACAAAACTAGGAAAATAAAAGAATGCATACCTATCACAAGAACGGGGCTAATAAATTTAAAAAGGCAAGGACTTCAAAAAAAAAAACCCACTTGAAAACAAAAACCACACATAGAATTACAAAATTCTATGTAAATAATGAAAACCATGAATCATAGTAATGAAAATGTAGCTTGGATATTAGATATGATGAAGGAATGGGAGCATCTGTATGACACTTTCAGACAACTTTATACTCAGTGATGAAATATTGAACACTTTCCGATTAGACTATTAACCAGGAAACAACATCCGCTCTCAAAACTTATAATCAGTGATACTGTCCTCTTCTGTGGAAGAAGGTAAGGAAAAAAAAAAAGACAAAGTTCAGGAAGGAAGATGTGAAATTATCTCAGGATACAGGTAATATGAGTGTTTATTTAGGAAATACTCAGTAAGCCACAAGAAAACCAGCTAGTGGAACAAAATGGTTTTAGAAAAATCCTATGGAGGAAGAACAATCTTCAAATAAGTTGTATTTTTGTAGAAGCTAAAAGTTGTAGAAATTAGAGAATTAATTAGAAAATTAAATAATACTTTTTATAGTGTTGCCTAAAATACAAAATAGGAATAAATATAACAAAAGGCAACAAAAGAGGTAAGAAAAATAATCTAATTTGGGGGCTTTCCCAAATTCAGATATAGAGATCTACCTCTGTCTCTTTTTTTTTTCTTCACCCATCAACTTCCATTCTCCTGTGGTCCCATGAATTCACATAAAATACACAAATACGCACACTGTGTCCTATGCCTTAAAACCTCAGGGTGCCTCTACATCACGTTTCTTACAGTTAGAAGACTCTGCCACCAGATGTTCACGCTCACTCCCTCACTTAATTTGTGTCTCTTTCACATATCATACCTTCAGTGGCTGCTTCTTCCTTCGCGCCACCTAAGAAATCTCTGCTGAAGCTTTCTACCATTTTTACAGATATTTTTTCCTCAGAACATTGACCTTCTACCACCACCACTAGAATGTAGTTCCACGAAGGCAGTGACTTCCTACGTGTCACCTCATATACATTAGAGGGGCATTCTTAACCTACTAGTTAAATGAATTAATTTTATCAACCAAGAAGGGAGGCTATCTCCTGGGCAGATAATCAACACTGTCTGACAAAGTAATTATTACAATACTCAGTCATACGGGCAAATTGCACTTTTCTCTCTCTAAAGATCAATGAAAGGATCCTCCACAAGATTTTTACATTTTAAAAAAATTTTTTAATGTTTTATTTACTTCTGAGAGAGAGAGAGAGAGAGAGAGAGAGCGAGAAAGCATGAGCAGGGGAAGGTCAGAGAGAGAGGGAGACACAGAATCTGAAACAGGCTCCAAGCTCTGAGCTGTTAGCACAGAGCCCACCGCAGGGCTCGAACCCATGAACCCTGAGATCATGACCTGAGCCAAAGTCGCATGGTCAACCGACTGAGCCACCCGGGCGCCCCAAGGTTTTCACATTTAATTTTAAGAATATACTAAGATAGGAGCACCTGGGTGGCTCTGTTGATTAAGTATCCGACTTCAGCTCAGGTCATGATCTCACGGTTTGTGAGTTTTGAACCTCGCGTCAGGCTCTGTGCTGACAGCTCAGAGCCTGGAGCCTGCTTCACATTTTTGTCTCCTTCTCTCTCTGCCCCTCCCCCACTTGCACTCTGTCTCTCTCTCTCAAAAATAAAATAAATATTAAAAAATTCTAAAAAATATATACTAAGATAATAACCGATACTGAAGGGTAAAGCAAATTGGTTTTGTAATATATTCACAGTATATTAGAAATACATGAATAAAGCATTTACTAATTGGAATATAAAAGTAAAAAATTACCCAAAGTATAGAATGGATAAGTCAGAGATTGAATTTATTTTTAGAAGTTAATGAAGAGACCTAAGAGGCAGAATCAATAGTCACTGTGCATGACATATTGCAAATAAACCATGATCCAAAAATATAATATTCTTGGTAACTTTCATTTCCCTCCTGCGTGTTCAATTCTTCACATATATTAGGCCTCCAAAGTGCAGCAAGTATTTGCACAGTATATAAGCATAAAAATATGCATAAAATGAATTGACCTACATGTAAATTATAGTCTTATTGTTTCTTTCTTTGAATTTGTTTTATTTTTATTTCAGTAAGAGAGAGGACATGAGAATGTGTTCCTAAAGATAATTACTGAGTATGTTTCTAAAAATGATAAAAATTATGAATTCTCATATGAAAAAGTACCAAAAATTCCCCAACAGAATAGTTAAAAAAAGAATAACTTGGGGCACCTGGGTGGCTTAGTCGGTTAAGCGTCCGACTTTCGCTTAGGTCATGATCTCGCAGTTCGTGGGTTCGATCCCCGTGTCAGGCTCTGTGCTGACTGCCAGCTCAGAGCCTGGAGCCTGTTTCAGAGTCTGTAGCTCCCTCTCTCTCTGACCCTCCCCTGCTCACGCTGTCTCTCTCTCTCTCTCTCTCCTAGAAATAAATAAAAAGATTTAAAAAAAAAGTGCTTAGAAAAAAGAATAACTTATCTAGCAGATCAAAGTGAAAATATAGAATTCTGATGTAAAAGAAAAATATAGTAAAAATATTAAGAAAGAAAAGATATATATATATATATATATTAATAATCAACAATTCTTAGTTATACACTTGATTTCTAACAGGCCACAATGAAAGTCATAAGACAATGGGATGACATTTTTCAAACTATTATAGAAAGACACATGTATGTTTTGGTTTAGGATTCTATAGATGAGAGCCATACTTTTAACACACTAAGAGTTAATGTCAGAAAAAGTTGACATTGTTTTAATAACAGCATTGTTTTCCTATGATTGATGTTGCCCTTTGGACACAATAATTCTCAAAAATGTCCATATGTCACCTCTATTATGACAACTATTATCAAAGCAAATCATAGCTTTTGAATTCTTTTAACATTAGATACGGAGCTTCTTGATATAAATTATCATTCAGTAATACCTTTTTGTTCTGTCTTCTGTTTACTTTATTTAGTACTATAGTCAGGATATGGAAAGGAGTCATCTTTATATCTCCCATATTCAAAATAAGGAAAGTCTGTTACATTCTTTTCCTTAGAGTTCCCCCAGATATGAAGGTAATAGCATCGAATTGGACTGTCATTCAAAACACACACACTTAGCCTGAAGGGTTAAAACAAGAAATCAAGCTTGGGGTTAATTGGCAATGGAGTCACCTATTTGATATACTTATCAAGGCAAGAAGCAATCATCGTTCAGAAGAAACAACTATAACCATGCTTCTTCCCTACTTTCAGAATTACGTAGTCCGTTTTCACTGGATATTTAGTCAGCAAAGAGCAATATATCATGTACTCGCCCTACAAATGTAAGGGTATACTTCAACTGGAGGATCAAAGTTTTCAAAGCAATGATGAGAGTCTCAAAATGGTTTTATTATAACCACATACAGACTCATGTCGTTGGTTCTGGGATTCTTTTATGTCATAACATAACTGAGAAATCTCATGCCAATGTGTCTCATACTTTGGACCACACCAGATCCAACATGTTGCCATAGTTGGTATCTTGCAGAAATGACCAATTAAAATTAAAACATAATGTGTGACATGGCGAGCTGCCAATTCTCCGAATCACGGAAATCTTTTGCAAAGAGCAAAGAATCTGTTGTTTTTTTTTTCCTAGCTACCACCTTAAGCCCGAGGTACCTGTACTCATGAATTAATTCAACAATGGTAAAATATCTTTATTTTTTCAAATTCCTAAAACTGGAAAGTAAGCTAATCAATTGTATTCAGACTATAACAACTCAATCTGTCATTTATCTCGATTGAATTAAGGGACTCTAATCAAGGCTGAATGATGTTTAATCTCAAAATCCAATCAGAGACCAAGAACAACAGTTTCTTTCCAAAGACCAGGTCATAGAAAAAAAATGTGCAGATAGAGCAGGCTTGTCTTGGACTATCCTTTTAGGACATTTCGTTGGAGTCTCTGTGCGTGCGTGCATGCGTGTGTGTGTGTGTGTGTGTGTGTGTGTGTGTGTGTGTGAGTGTGAGTGTAGGTTACACATCATAAACTCTGAGTACAATCCTCAGGTCTTTTTGATTGGTTCTATATTTTTTAAACTAAGGGCATGATTTATTCAAATCACCTTTCTGGAAGAAATGCAGCACTAGGCAAGGCAACCAAATTCTGTTGGACTAAGTGCTGCAGAACAGCACTTTAAAACATTAATTTGCTTTGCTTCCTTGACATATTTGCAATGAACTTTTCTTTAAAGAAATGAATCATTCTTGCTAACTGTGATCTCCACACTAAAATATACAATTATTTATACATAGTAAGTTTGAAAAATATTGTAAATGCATATAAGCATATATGCATATATATGTATAATGCATATAAGCTGGCACATAAGCATAAAAATATGCATGAAATAGATCAATCTATATGTCAATGGTAGTTATCCCTTTTTTCTCATACTGCTTTTGTTAACTTTTATTTCTTTGTGCTTTTTTGTAAGGTAGTCATTTTAAGTGTTTTGTTTTTTCCTCTTGAATTTGAAGTTGGCAAATTTTGTGTGTGTATAATTGAAAAATGACCACATTTATATAAAAATACCTCCCTTTTGTAAAGATGGAAGCTGACTGGCTTTGTCAACCTAGTTGACCAAATGGGGTGTGTTTTATCCGGTCATATTTGATCTGCAAAATGTCAAAAAACAAAGCTAGTATTGAACTTTTGGTTACCATATTTCCTGTTAACTCCACTGTATTTACTTACATTGATCCTTACATATTTAGTATGCTCAGTGTATAAAAGTTTAAGGTTCTGTATTTTTTCCACTTAGCATGAGTTATAAAATCAGGCATGTCTTCAACTTTTCTAAGCCTTGTCACATTATTACTGCCATTATTCACTTGTGTTTGGTGCTATTTTCACTCCCTTCATATCATGTTTGTCTTTATGATAATGAGTTAGTAAAAAACTGAATTGTATTATAAATGGAGATAGAATAGATAAATTCAAGAGTAAATTATCTACAATCTGTATTATTGGAAGTATTTCATTCATATCACAAAACTGGGCATTTCATAACTGCAACTTTCCTATTTTGATAAGGAAATAAGATAAAACCTACTTATCAGAGTGTGACTTGCACGGCTGTTCTTTCTCTGTGCCATGGTTATATGATGATTTTTTTCTTTACAACATTACTTTGGGTGGAGGGATCAGCCATCAAGATTGAAATGACAAACTGATTAATGATGATCAAGGCAGAATAGAATCTCACTTGCTCTTTCATGGCTTCACATGACCGCTTCTTCACTAATATTAGCCAAGTTTAGTCATGTCCAAAAAATTAGCAAATAGGATTTGAAGCAAAAGCAGGGAGAGGGAAGATGAAGAAAGAATGAGCCATGTTTGTTCTGGAACCTTTGGGACACTAACTACTTTGGCAAGTTGATCCACGCCCAGTCACCACGATATAGGGCAAGGAGTGGATTCCCCGCACCAGGTGCTCTGAAATTCAGGCTCTGGAAGACATGATGCAAACGAGCAGAACAACTTGTGAAGTCTACCATTCAGCAAGTAACATTTAGGCAGTCAGATAGAGTGTATCATGGGTGAGGATAGCTTTTCCATCCCTAGAACCTTGGGAACAGTTATGGGAATACAAGAAAAGAATATTCACTATCAGTTTAATTTCTCTAATGTTCCATTTGAGCTCCCTTGCCAAGTAGATTCTAAAAGCTGTACTGCATTCATGTGAATTGATTTTACCCTAAGACTAAACACTTATGTAGCTATTATGTCAGTAAATTATTTTCAAAGTTTTTAAGAAACGATATCAAGCAGTCTCCACAAAGAAGGTAGAAATCACATTTTTTTGTGGTGCCAACAATGTACAAAGATTTTTAAATGAATTTTGTTTTTGAATTTTTAAATTTGAATTGACACTCAATGCTGTATTAGTTTCAGGTGTACAACATAGTGATTTGATGGTTTATCTACACATGTGTAGCTACCATCCATCATCATGCAAGGCGATTACAGTGCCAGGGACCATCCCTGACTGGGTTCTTTATTCCTTATTCATTCCATAGCTGGCAAGTCTGTATTTCCCACTTCCTTTCACCCACTTTGTTCATCTCTCCACTCCTTCCCTCTGGCCACCATCAGTTTATTCTCTGTATTTATAGGTCTGATTCTGCAAAGATTTCTAAAATACAAATTTTACTCTTTGGTCTTCTTTTAATTACCTTAATAATTTCCCTAGAATGAAAACCCATTTTTTTAATGTGAAACTAGAATCATTTTAATAATACATTTTAAATGGGTAGCTTATTAAGCATTATTTTCTTGTAATACCAAAATCTTTATTTAATTCTTGTCTTATATATTCATTAAAAAGAACTTTAATAATTGCTTTTTACCTAGTTATGGGTACAGGTTTTTTATTTTGTCATCAGATATATAGACAATTATAAAATTAAATCACAGAATTTAATTTACATGGTTTATTTTAATTTTTTGTTTGTTGTTTTTGAGAGAGACAGACAGACTGACCATGAGTGGGGGAGGGGCTGATAGAGAGGGAGACACAGAATCCCAAGCAGGCTCCAGGCTCTGAGCTGTCAGCACAGAGGCCAATGTGGGGCTTGAACCCACAAACTGTGAGATCATGACCTGAACTGAAGTTGGACACTTAATCAGCTGAGCCACCCAACCACCTAATTTACATGGTTTATTAAAAAATAATCTTGTCAGTATAATTCCTTTCTTACATTTTATATGAACAAAATAGTCAAGAATCATATACCATATAAAGAACTTAATATACAACCTATATCTTAATCTTAAACACACACACACAGTTAAGCACACAGAAAAAAGAGGAAATGAAACCAATTTGTAAACTCTTCATATGAAGATCAGTACTATTAACACATTTAAATCATACAGTCAGATGACTAGATTATATATTTTATTTAATCTATATGTACATATATATGAAAAAGATGATGCAATCCTTAAATCTGGATAGTGGTACATTTTCATGTACATTCTACACTTTTACTGTCAATTTGATAAAACGCAGCTTTGAAACATTTAAAAAATAAAGTATCAAAAACAGTGAGTAACATATTCTCAGAAGTTCTGTTCCTTATTTCAAGTTTCTATTGTTTTCCAAGAAAAGATTACTAGCAGATCAAACAAAAGGACAGAGCCAGCGCTGTGAAGTCAGGTGACAGGGCTGATCCACAGCCCAAGCAGGTGCTCCTGCATCTACTGAAACTTGGTCACAGCAGGCTCTTCATTAACCAGAGGCTTCTTTTTCATTGCTCTTCAATTAATCCAAATTTCACCACTGAAAGTTCAAACCTAGAGAGAAATTTTATGATGAAGACTTACAAAGTCATCTTCAAAGAGTTAGGAGCTGAGAAACCTGCAGTTACCATGGACTTTAATTGAAATGTAACTGGTAAGCTAAAAAATAGAGTTTTTCATTTACATGTTTATGAGTAATTATGCCCTAGATATGTAGAAACTTACCTGACATTTTGCTATTCATATTTTAACTGTTGCAGTCTCTTTATATGAAATTTCTGGGGCACCTGGGTGGCTCAGTAGGTTGAGCATCCGACTCTTGATTTCTTGATTTCGTCTCGGGTCATGATCCCAGGTTCAGGGAATCGAGCCCTTCATGAGGTCCTCGATCTTTCTCTCTCTCTTTCTCTTTCTCTCTCCCTCCCCCTCTGCCCATCCCCAGCTCTTGTGCCTGCTCTCTCTCTCTTTCTCAAGTAAAATAAAAATGAAATTCCTGACAATTTTCTAAAATGTATATTATCGAGGGATAAGACATTTGTTTATATAAATGTATAGGAATTATTAAAACCACCTCAGAGAAATAAATGTGAGCCTATCAACATAATTATTTGATTTTCCATTAATTTACCTTTCCAAAGTTTTGTGTACTGTACTGTTTTTGTAATCATTCTTAAAAGATTGCTTTCTCCGTTGGTTATGGACAGGTGTCTTCACTGATGAAAAATCTGAGTTAAGTAATCATTCAAGACGTCAGCTGCATGGTGGGCACGACGTGCCAGCATATATTTTCCAAATTAGTTGTCTCAGGAAAATGTTGATAGCAGTGCATGAATTAAATTATATCCTTGGGACAGTCATACCTATATCCCAATCTCGTAAACTCTTAAAAATGACCTAGTTTTTGTCTTGCTAAGGTGAATTGAGTTATATTTAAACCTAATTAGTTGTGCTACGTAGGCATCTAGAGGAAAGTTGTATTCCTATCAGCATTTTTATTTTATATGTTCCTGAAAATCTGAGCATTTAATAATATTACATATATAGGGTATGTGGGAAAAGACACAGAACATTTTATTTTGTTTTTAGACTGTTTGTATATTTAAGCCATGTCTGTGTATTTGAACCATGTTATATTATCTTCAGATACTTTCCCACGCCATAAAATAACACTTCAAGTGGAAGGAAGTCACAGAAATAGTCCTAAAAGTCCTCCTTGTTCTCAAGGGACGATTATGAGGCCATAGGAGCTTGTATGGTTGCATGTAACAACTCTAAAGTGATTGTTTTATAGAGCATTATCATACATGATATAAAATATTGCACAGTGCATCACTGCCTTTCTAGAAATAGAGTTCTTCTCTTTTGATTCCTTAATCAGAAAGCAGTCTGGGAAATCTAGGGTGAACTGAGAACCAGGGTTCCTTGGCAGAAAAGATACAAAGTTTAAATTATTATTTGGGCTCAGGCTTTATTAACTTCTAATCCTTGGAGCAAGGAGCAAAGTAAAATCCAAGAAAAGTCCAGTAGTACTTAAGCATGCAAGTATCACTTGAGGTCAAGGATGCGTATTTCAGATGCAATAAAGAGGAATTCAGGAAAGATGCTAAGGGTTGCTTCTCAAAATATAAGTCCTGCAAGTAGAATGCTTCAAGGCCTTTTTAGTAAAACACCATTTGATTTCTCATGAGAATTTATTGCCAGAGAAGCAGCTCTTAGTTAAGAATATAAATAATAACATCCCTCAGGAAGGCTGTGGAAATAATCGACGATGTCAGAATATTAACGTTTTACTTTTTTTTTTTTCTTTCAACTGGTCCTTATATCTTAATTCCTATGTTGTCAGTTAAATTACTAATGAAACTTTCCGTGCTTTCTGGATCTGGTGGTGACCAAAATCAAACCACTTACTTCCTGAATTGTTAGAACCTGTGACACTATGACAGTGGAGACTCTTTGACTCTGTAAAATTCTCATATTTAATTCATAGTAGAAAACACCTTTGAAAACTTTTTAAATTTTTTAAAATTTTATTTACTATTATTTATTTTTGAGAGAGAGAGAGAGGGAGGAAGGGACGGAGAGAGAGGGAAACACAGAATCCCAAGCAGGCTCCAGGCTCTGAGCTGTCATCACAGAGACTGACCTGGGTCTCGAACTCACAAACTGTGAGATCATGACCTGAGCCAAAGTTGGATGCCCTACTGACTGAACCATGCAGGCACCCCCCAAACTTTTTTTTTTTTTTAACACTTAGTCATATTGGCCATCCATAGAAGATATGTTAGCCACTGTCATTGTAATGATTTATTTGCATTGTGTCTTCTCTCTTCTCTCCTCTGCATTCTGATGTAAATGGGTGGAAAATGAGGCAGCTGCCTGGGACCTGGAGACCTCCGCT
This sequence comes from Proteles cristata cristata, assembly GCA_017311185.1. NCBI lineage: Eukaryota > Metazoa > Chordata > Mammalia > Carnivora > Hyaenidae > Proteles > Proteles cristata. The sequence goes on along the minus strand of JAESUZ010002105.1, from coordinate 1,077,713 downwards.
CAGCTTTGACTGGTCCTTTGGGCAGCCACAGTGGTAGCTACAATTCTGCATCTGATGGGCAAATTTAGACAACCCCTATCACCAGCCAAAAGCTTTGTGATTCAAGTTATAAAACAAACAAACAAACAAACAAAAACCAATACTGAAGAGGACTTGTATGAAGCAGCGGACCTGTGTGTATTCGTTTGCTGAGGCTACCATAAGAAACTGCCACTGACTAACTTGCTTAAATAACAAAACTTTATTTTCTTAGAGTTTGGAAGGTTATGAAGTCTAAGATTTAGGTGTCAGCAGGCTTCCTTTTGGAGCTTCCTCCATGGCTCGTAGACGGCTGCCTTCTTCCCTGTGTGTGTTCTCTGCCCTTCCCTCTGTGCTTTTCACTCTGTGTCCTGATTCCCTCATCTTCTAAAGACACCACTTATATTGGACTAAAGCCCACTCTGATGACCTCATTTTAACTTAATGTCCTCTTATAGACTCTGTCTCCAAATATATAGCCATATTCTGAGGTGCTGGCATATGACTTTTGGGGCACATGGTTCAGTCCAGAAAGCAATGTTTGACTAGAGAATTCCACTCCAGTTAGCCTCATTCCCCAAGACTATTTGCAGTGGCCTCCGCCATACTCCAAACCATTCTCATTGCTGCCAAGAAGGGCTACAGAAAAGAGAAAACAAAACAAACACACAAAACAGAAGAAGGAATCAGCATGACGGAAATATCCCTGAAAGCCCGAGAACGCGTGAAACCTGATGCAGAGAAGCAGGGGATGAAGTGGAGCTCAGGATCGTGTGCTTTCCTAGAGAGAGCACCTGCAGAATGTTTCCAAATATGCAGAGTGAATGTCAATTGAAAAAGCAAAATGCAATCCCCTTTGCCATAAATTTTCTTTGAAATATGGCAGACATCTTACAGTACTGAATGTACTAAAATACCATACAAATGAAGTGGCTTATTATTATTGGACAAATAAAGTTTAACCCTAACAGTAAATATGCTTGTAAATGTTTATTTTTGAGAGACAGAGCATGAGCAGGGGAGGGGCAGAGAGAGAGGGAGACACAGAATCGGAAGCAGGCTCCAGGCTCTGACCTGTCAGCACAGAGACCCTCACAGGGCTTGAACTTACAAACAGAGAGATTGTGACCTGAGCTGAAGTCAGATGCTTAACCAACTGAGCCACCCAGGTGCCCTTCTGTGTATGTTTTTCAAGTAGTTAAGTGTAAATATGCTCCACTATAGCTTGATAAAAACATTTATGAAGTTCAGAATGAGAGTTTAATATAGGATTTTATTATTTTCAGGTGTTGTGGACAAAGGTTAAGGTGACTGCTAGACCCCATTGAGTCACACCTATAACCCCCTCTCCTTGGGTTTGGGTGGAACCAGTGACTGTTGTTAGCCAACAGAATATGGCAAAGTTGACAGAAAAGCCAGTCCTGTGATTGTTAGGTTATAGAAGACTCCATCTTGCATATTTGAACACGAAATTCTCCTTCTGGCCTTGGAGACACCAATAGCCATGGTGAAATAGGCTTATGGTGATTTGTAGGTGGCTGCCTGGAGCTTAGAGTGGCCTCAGCCAATGATCATCCACTAAATGGGGTCTTCTGTCGGCCTCTAGGAAAGAAGTCCTGTCCACGTCCTGAGTGAGCTCGCGAGCTTATCTTTCCACAGTTGAGTCTCAAGATAAAAATACAAGCCAGCTGTCACCTCGATTGCAGCCTGTGAGACCCTCAGCAGAGAACCAAGTTAAGGTGTGCTGGGACCTCTTACCCATAGGAAGTGTGGCATAACAGTCGTGTGTGTTAGAAGGCCCTAAATTTTGTGGTAATTTTTTTCACACCGAAATATAGACAATACTTTAAAAAAAGAAAAGTCAGGTAGTAAGTATCCCAGGACCGGGAAGACCCAAAATGTGTATGTGTCTTGGTAATAAGGATTTTTCTTGTTTCTTTGAAAATGGCTGTCTCCTCATCAGAATAACAGCATTTCAAAAACTATTATCTTTCGCTGCCAAAGCCCTGTTACCAACTTAAAATCTTTAGTGCCCCCTTTCCGAGGACCGGTTTGACTAAATTTGTGTTGGTTTCACTATTTTCAAAACACCAGACCTTGACATTTTATGAAAGCAGACTCTTATTTTTCGAGTCTTCCATCTCTTTCCTTGACTGTTCTTTTTTTCTCTACCTTCTCACTCTTCTTGGCCTTCTGTGCTCCCTCACTCTCTGTCTTTACCTCCTCCCCTTCCTCCTCCCTTTTCTCCTCTTCCCCCTCTTCCCTTTCCTCTTCTTTCTCTTCCCCTTCCTCTTCTTCCTCCACCCCTTCCTCCTCTTCTTCCTCCCCCACTTCTCCCCTCCTTCCTCTCTTCCCTTTCCCTCTTCCTCCTCCTCCTCCCCTTCTCCTCATAGTCCTGCTTCCATTCATCCTCCACCTCCTCCATCTACTCATTATCCGGTTCTCCAACTAGGTAAAGTCTTACATGGAAGTAATAAAAAAAAATGGTTGTTTGTTCTAAAATAGGTTATAGCTAAGAGCCTGAGAGTTCTTTAAAATGGTGAAGTATATGTAATGCATAATTACATCAGCCAAGACTGTAACAAAACAATTGGTTTATTAGCACATTTCAAAAGTATTTTTCCTTTGTATAAACTGTAGAATAAATCACAACTCTATTGATAGTAATTAGAAATGTAATTAATAATTGAGATAAAAAAACCACTGGGTAGTTATTGAACATTGACATCTTTCACCAAGGCTATGATGTATACTCTTGCAAATAAAAATAGCTTTAAGCATATGTTTCTATATGTGTGTGAATAAATGGGTATGTGTATATGTATATTCTGAAGGATTGAGTACGATGCCTTTAGATTTGTAAAAATGTACAGTGTGCAAGGTCATTCCCATGGTTGGCCTCTAGTCAGAACTAAATGATAGCACTGTAGTGTAAAGTTCAAGAATGATAGCCTGCCTGTCAAGGATCATGAGCAAGGTGATAAGATTGAGATGATGAATCTGTTTAAGATAAACCAGTTTTATAGCCTTGAGTTCAGTGATTTATGAGGGAGCAGTGACTGAGAGAAAAAGTAGAGACAGTTTGTTTAAAACAGGAGGAGAAAAAGGAAAACAAAACCAAATACTCTTGGAGAAAGAAAAAGAAAGATAATATTCCAATAGGATATAAATATGATAAGATTTGTGAGGAGAAGTCACGAGATTTTGAAAGAACATTTCCTGGAGGCACAGTTAATATTGTCTTACCATTAGGTGAGATATACTTTCTTAAAATAATCAGCCATCCTACTACCGTCCCTTTAGACAAAACGATATGTAAAAGTCTATATATCAAGAAACGCATGTTATCTCTGAATTTTCTGAAACATAAGGAAAATACACTTCATGAAAAGATATGATTATTTAAAATTCTTGATCAATAACATTCTTTTAGCACTCTAAAAGTCACGGGACACCTGGGTGGCTCAGTCAGTTGAACATCTGACTTTGACTCAGGTCATGATCTCACATTTCTTGGGTTCAAGCCCCACATCAGCCTCACTTCGGTCAGCACAGAGGCTGATTGGGGTCTTCTGTCTCCCTCTCTCTCTGCTCCTCCCCCCACTCATACTTTCTTTCAAAAATAAATAAAATATTAAGAAAAAGAGTTGTCAAGTCACATCTACATGCAAAAACCCCCATACCTAATTTGTCATGTGTATTAAAATACCTGTATATATTTAACAACCCATTCTTTTAAAAAAATGATGTTATTTCAGAGTAACTAGATTTATACAGAAGAATTGTAAAGATAGTTCAGAAAATTTGTATATCTCCATCTTGCAACTTCGATTAATGTTATTTTAAATAACCATCACACACGTAGCAAAATGAATTTAATAGTGGTGCAACATCATTAACTAAACCACAGACTTGATTTGTTTACCCCCAGGTTTCCCACAAATGTCTTTCTGCTCCAAGATTCAATTGAGGATACAAAATGACATCTTTTTCAACATGTGTCATTAGTCTTCTCTAATACACATGGGTTTCTTAGTCTTTCCTTGTGTTTTGTAAACTTAATACTTTTGAGAAGTATTTGTAGTACTTTTTAGTATTTTTCATTCAACATAGGGTTGACTGATGTTTTCCATTGGGTGGGCTGGGGTTTTCAATTTTTTTTTTTTTTTTTTGAAAGATCCCAAAGGTATTCAATCAGGAAGTAGAAGATAACTTCACTTGTTAAGGTTGGTATACGAATCATGATCACTTCTTTAAGGCGGTGTCTGCCAGATTTCTCTACTGTAAAGTTAGTATTTCTCCTTTTTTTTTAGTATTTCTCCTCTGTGTGTTAAAACTTAGTCACTGAACTCAGAACATGCTGAAGAGGAAAGAAATTACTCCTAGAGAAAGGAATATCAGGAAATTTAGCCATATTACTGTAGACACAGTAATTAATAAATATTTGGCAGGAGATAACATTGATGATTTGCAAATATGTACTTTTTTTAACTTTGCCTACTAACTATGGTACTTGTCTGCAGCAAGTATTACTGTAATGTTCTAGTGGTCATTTTGTATTTCCCTTCTTCCTCTTACATTTATTACTTAGAATTCTTCTGAAAAGAAGATTTGTCCTTTATCTCCCATTTCTTTCTCTTTTTTTTTTTAATTTTATTTATTTATTTTTGAGAGAGAGTGAGTACAAGTGTGAATGGCAGAGGGGCACAGAGAGAAAGGGAGAGAGAATTCCAAGAAGGCTCTGCACTATTAGAGCAGAGTGTGACAGGGGACTCAAACTCACCAATTGTGAGTTCATGACCGGAGCTGAAATCAAAGTCAGATACTTAACCTATTGAGCCACCCAGGCATCCCTCTCCCATTTATTTCTTAATTCCTTTTTTATATCACTATGGACTCGTGGATGTTTATTTTACTCTTTAAATTATAATCCTAAACTGTTTTTATTTATTTTATTGCTCAAATTATTCCAGATTTGGCTGTTGGGAGTCTTTTCTGCTTCCAGCCTGGGATAGAATTGGTTTTAATTTAATATATTGTGATAGAATTTTTTTTCAAGTCTACAGTCAGGTGAATTTGCAAGGGTAACTGCCAACAATTCAAAGGCTGCTTTTTTGTCTAACTTTTCAATTTTAGAGCACAGACTAGCTTTCAGTTTTTAATTTAGTCTTTAAAAGCTCACTTAGGCATAGAAGATTTGGATTTAATTACTTGCTTATATTGTAAATTTGAAAATCCTTTCCTAATCCCAGAGAATGTATATACAATATTTCGGTTCTCATAACTACAACAAAACTAATGTTGAAAAAATTGTAACACCAACTCTAAGTTTTTGATCACATGTGTATTGTTGTAGAAGGATAAAATATACATTTTAAAACACAAATAAAGATAAACATTTTAAAACACAAATAAAGATAAACATATACATTAAATTCTGGGTATAAATGGCATATCAGAATGCATAAGATTTGTAAATTTCTATTTATTTATTGATTTTTGAGAGAGAGAGAGTGCATCTTCATGTTGTACATTACATTCCCACAACTTATTTTGTAACTGGGAGTTTGTACTTCTTACTCTTCTGCAACCACCTAACCCACCCTCCCAGCCCCCTCCCTTTGGGCAATTACCAGTCTATTCTCTATATCTGTGAGTTTTGTGTTTGTTTCCAGATTCTACATATAAGTGAAATTATACAATATTTATCTTTCCCTATCTGACTTATTTCCCGTAGCATAAATCTCAAGGTCCATCCATGTTGTTGCAAATGGCAAGGATTCATTCTTTTTATGACTAATATTCCATTGCGTGTATGTATATATATCTCTCACATTTATATTTGTTCATCTATTGACAGATTCATAGACACTTAGGTTGTTTCTATGTCCCGTAAATAATGCTTCAGCGAACATCCTTTCAAATTAGTGTTTTTATTTCTTCAGATAATTACCCAAAAGTGGAATTGGGGATCACATAGTTAGTAGTTCTATTTTTCATTTGCAGGGGGTTGAGTGGAGGAGACCATCATACTGCTTTCTATAGAGAGTGTACCAATTAGAAATTTACATTTCCACCATTAGTGCATAAACGTTTCCTTATCTCTACATCCTTGCCAACACTTGTTAGTTATCTGTCTGATGCTAGCCATTCTGACTGGTGTGAGGAGATATCCCATTGTGATTTTGATTTGCATTTCCCTGATAATGGCTGGTGCCAAAGATCTTTTCAGTTGGCCATCTGTTTGTTTTCTTTGGAAAAATGTCTATTCAAATTCTCTACCCATTTTTAAAATTTTTATTTTTTATTCATTATTTTATATTTAAGGTTTTTTTCATTCCAGGAAACACACTGTTATATTAGCTTCAGGTGTGCAATGTAGTGATTTAACAATTTTATACATTACTCAGCGCTCATCACGATAAGTGTGCTCTTTAATCTCCATCACCTATTACATCCACACCCCTACCCATCTCCCTTTTGGTAACCGTCAGATTGTTGTCTATAGTCAGGGTTCGTTTCTTGGTTTATCTCTCTCTTTTTCCCCATCTTTGTTCATTTGTTTCTCCAACTCCACATGTGATGAAAATCATATGGCATATGTCTTTCTCTGACTGATTTTGCTTACCATTATACTCTCTAGCTCCATCTATGTTGCTTTAAATGGCAGGATTTCATTTTTATAATATTCTTGTGTGTGTGTGTGTGTGTGTGTGTGTGGTGTTGAGCATCTTTTCATGTGTCTGTTGGCCATCTGTATGTCTCCTTGGAGACACATGTCTTTCTTGGACAAATATGCATTTATATCTTCTGCTCATGTTTAACTGGATACCTTGGGTTTTTTGTTTGTTTGTTTGTTTTTGGGGGGGATTTTGTTTGTTTTTTTGTGTTTTGTTTTGTTTTTGTTTTTCTTTGCTATTGAGTTGTAGAATTTCTTTATGTATTTTGGATACTAACCTGTTATTGGATATGTCACTTGGAAATATATTCTCCCATTCAGTAAGCTGCCTTTTAGTTTTGTTGATTTTTTTCTTTGCTGTGAATAAACTTTTTATTTTGATGTAGTCCCAATAGTCATTTTTGGTTGTGTTTCCCTTTCCTCAGGAGACACATCTAGAAAGATATTGCTACAGCCAATGTCGGAGAAATTACTGCTTATGCTCTCATCAATGACTTTTATGGTTTTGTGTTTCACATTTAGGTTTTTAATCCATGGTTATCAAATCCATTAATCAAAAATCCATTATTTTTGCGTATGGTGTAAAAAAGTGATTCAGTTTCTTTCTTTAGCATGTAGCTGTCCAGTTTTCTCCACATGATTTGTTGAAGAGATTCTCTTTTTCCCATCACATATTTTTGCTTCCTTTGTGAGAGATTGATTGACCATATATGTGGGTTTATTTCTGGGCTTTCTATTTTGTCCTATTGATTTATGTGCCTATTTTTTGTGTCAGTGCCATGTTGTTTTGACTACTATAGCTTTGTAATTTAACTTGAAGTCTGAAATTATGATACCTCCAGTTCTGTTTTTCTTTTTCAAGATTGCTATGACTATTCGTGGTCTGTTGTGATTCCATATAAATTTTAGGATTATTTTTTCTAGTTCTTTGAAAAATTCTGTTGTCATTTTGATAGGGATTTCATTAAATCTGTAGATTGCTTCAGGTAGTATAGACATTTTAGCGCTGTTTGTTCTCCCAATCCATGAGCATGGTATGTCTTTCCATTTCTTTGTGTCATATTCAATTTATTTCAACAATGTTTTATAGTTTCCAGAGTATAGGTCTTTCACCTCTTTGGTTAAGTTTATTCCTAAGTATTTTACTGTTTTTGGTGCAGTTGTCAATGGGATTGTTTTCTTAATTTCTCTTTCTGCTGCTTCATTATTAATGTATAGAAATGGCGGTGGGGGGGGGGAAACAGTGCCTGGGTGGCTCATTCAGTTGAGCCTTCGACTTCAGCTCAGGTCATGATCTCGCGGTTCATGGGTTCAAGCCCTGCATTGGGCTCTGTGCTGACAGCTAGCTTGGAGCCTGGAGCCTCTCTTCAGATTCTGTGTCTCCCTCTCTCTCTGACCCTCCCCTGCTTGCGCTGTCTCTCTCTCTCTCTCTGAAAAATAAATAAAAACATAACAAAAATTATAAATGGAGCAGATTTCTCTATGTTGACTTTGTACCCTGTGACTTTACTGCCTTCATTTGTCCATTCTAGTAGGTTTTCTGGTGGTGTTGTAAAGTTTTTCTACATTTAGCATCATGTCATCTGCAAATAGTGAAAGTTTTACTTCTTCCTTACAAATTTGGATGCTTTTTATTTCTTTCTGTTACCTGATTGCTGTGGCTAGGACTTCCATAAGGATGTTTAAGAAAAGCGGTGAGAGGGGCACCTGGGTGGCTTAGTCGGTTAAGCCTCTGACTTTCACTTAGGTCATGATCTCGCGGTTCGTGGGTTCGAGCCCCACATCGGGCTCTGTGCTGACTGCCAGCTCAGAGCCTGGAGCCTGTTTCAGAGTCTGTCACTCCCTCTCTCTCTGACCTCCCCTGCTCATGCTGTCTCTCTCTCTCCTAGAAATAAATAAAAATATTTAAAAAAAAAAAAAAAAAAAAAAGAGCGGTGAGAGTGGACATCTTTGTCTTGTTCCTGACTTGAGGAAAATCTCCCCATTATTTCTTCACTGAGTATGATGTTTGGTGCAGTTCTTTCATACAAGGCTTTTATTAAGTTGAGGTACATTCCCTCCAATCCTAAGTTGTTGAGGGTTTTTCTCATGAATGGAAGTTGTACTTTGTCAAATGTTTTTTCAGCATCTTTCGAAATAATCATATGATTTTTTTTCTTTATCTTATTGATGTGACATGCGTTGATTGATTTGCAAATATTGAACCACTCTTGCATCCTGGCAATAAATCCCACTTGATAGTGGTGAACAATTTTTTTAATGTATTGTTTGATTTGGTTTATTAGTATTTTGTTTAGGATTTTTGCTTCTGTGATCACCAGAAATATTGGCCTGCAGTTCTCTTTTTTGTGCTATCTTTATCTGGTTTTGTTATCCAGATAATGGTGGCCTCATGAATGAATCTGGAAGTTTTTATTCTTCTATTTTTGGAGGTAGTTTGAGAATAATAGGTATTAACTCTTCTTTAAATATTTGGTAGAGTTTGCCTATGAAAATATTTGGTCCTGAAATTTTGTTTATTGGAAATTTTTTGATTAGTGATTCTATTTCTTAGCCGGTAATTAGTCTATTCAAATTTCCTTTTTCTTCTTCGGTTTTGGTTGGTTATATGTTTCTCAGATTTTATTCATTTCTTCTGAGTTGTCCTATTTGTTGGCATATAATTTTTCATCTTATCTTACAATTGTTTGTATTTCTGTGATGTAGGTTCTTATTTTTCCTTTCATTTGTGATTTTGTTTGAGTAATCTCTCTTTCCCACTTATGAGTGTCTATCTGTCTGTCTTCTGTCTGTCTCTCTCTTAGGAGTCTGGCTAAAGCTTTATCAGTTTTGTTAATATTTACAAAGAACGAGCTCCTGGTTTCATTGATTTGTTTTTGTTATTATTTTTTTAGCTTCCATATCATTTTCCTGCTTTGAACTTTATTATTTCCCTCCTATTGTTTGGGGGTTTTGTTCACTCTTTTTGTAGCTTCTGTCCATTTAATATTTTTTAGTATTTATTTATTTTGAGAGAGAGAGAGAGAAAGAGAGAGAGAACAAGTGGAGGAGAGGCAGAGAGAGAGAGGCACAGAATCCAAAGCAGGCTCCAGGCTCTGAGCTGTCAGCACAGAGCCTGATGTGGGGCTTGAACTCATGAGCCATGAGATCATGACCTGAGCTGAAGTCGCACTCTCAACTGACTGAACCATCCAGACGTCCCTATATTACCTTTTATCTGTGCATCAGTTGATGGACAGTTGGGCTCTTTCCATAATTTGTCTGTGGTGATAATGCTGCTATGAACATTGGAGCATGTGTATGCCTTCAAGTCGGTGTTCTGGTATCCTTTGGGGAGATAGCTAGTACTGTAATTGCTGGATTGTAGGCCGTCTATTTTAACTGTTTTCTTAATTTCTTTTTCTGATAGTTTGTTTTTAGTGTATAAAAATGCCACAGAGGCATCAGGATTCTGGAGCACTGGGCTCCTTTGGTTAAACTGTTAGGAGAAAAGGAAGGACTGGAGAACCCCCTAGAAACTAAATACTTTGGTATCTTCACAGAAACCACTGGCCAGCACTAATCGGACTCCCTGTGAGTCAGCAGGTCATTATAACCCTGTATGTTCTAAGGAATTGAGAAGTGGTCAAGGAGGGTGGGAGGTGTCTCTACCTCAATATGAGGAGGAATGTTAAAAAGATGAGAGTTTTGCTAAGAATTCTTCCTAAATGCCTTAAGTTAACTAAAATATATAAGTGGAACACATAGAATGGCTGGGTTGTCAAATTTCTTACCCCATATAAGAATGGCAAAAGTATTACATTTACTTTTGTCATGTGCTTTTATTTTTTTAATTGGCTAAAAGTGGCCATCAAAGGGGCCTTATGTGAGTTCAGAACTTCCAAATGTAAATACTTAAAAATTCAGAGAAATTATAAACATGTTTGAAATTAAGCTCAATTACTTGAAATAAAAAATACATGCTTTATGTGCATACCCAGCATGAGTTCAACTAATAATTACACAAAACAATGGGGATAATCAGACTGAGTCCTTCAGGAAGAAATACTATGTGTGCAACCAAAAAGCTTCTGTAGTGCTACTTAAGGGAAAAAAAGGAAAAACTTCATAAAATAATTATGAAGTTCAGGAAACTTGTGTTCTTTTTTTCCATATAGGAGGATAGTTATTTTATCCTAATCAATACACAGGTGCATTTGTAGACTTATTTTTCACATCCACCGAACTATGATTTATATTCAATAAATAATTTTAATATAATAAATTGAACTTGGGCAAAAATAAATACATTTTATTTTAAGCATTCTGTTTAGTGAATTTTAATGAATATATATATCCGTTTAACCACCACCTCAGTGAAGATATAGAGCATTTCTTTTCCATAAGCACTTTTTTTTTTTCATTTTATGTTTGGTTCATGATCTGTTTTTGATGATTACTTTTGTAAAATGTGCACTAATAGGAATTTTTTTAAAGTAGAGCATATTAAACAATAACAATAAAAAAGCAGTAACAAAACACAGATATTTCATATGAGCATGCAAAATAAATTCTCAGGCAAGAACACATGTCACATTTACACCTCAAGTCTATAACTTAAATATATTTAATAACAAATTCAGGCAGTTCAAACACAACAGTGCTAATAAAATTAGGCTAGGTGATGTTGTGAAATATACTCTAAACTTAAATATATTTAATAACAAATTCAGGCAGTTCAAACACAACAGTGCTAATAAAATTAGGCTAGGTGATGCTGTAAAATATACTCTAAAATTTTGAAATATGAAGTTAAAGCAGATTCATAGTACATGTCTAATGTGGGTCCCTTTCCATGCTCTTACTCAGACACTCAGGCTAGCAAACATTCCCATATCTCTCCATGTTACCATTTCACAAGAAGATATTAGGCTTTACAACACAGGGCAAGGGAACATGTAAATGAATACACTTAAAGGTTCCTAAGCACTTCCACTTGGAAATGACACATTATAGTTTCAAATTTCATCAACTAAGGCAAGCCACATGGCCACCCGTACCTTCAGCATTGAGGGGAAAAATATATATTTTTTTGCTTTCTTTCTGACATCATGTAAGTTTAAGGTGCAGAGCATAATGATGTGATATTTATAAATACTATGAAATGACTATCACAATAAAGCTAGTTAATACTTCTGTTACCTCAAAGTACACAAAGATTTACTGTCTTAGTAACTTGCAAATGTACCATACTGTGTTGCTAACTATAGTGACAATGCTGGATGTCACATCCCCATAATTTCTTCATCTGAAAATATAATCTTAAGTGTCACAAGGATAGTAGAACTGGAAAATTCTCTGAATACTAATATTTACCACAGATACCTCAACATAATGCTAAATATTTAATCTAATTCATATCTGAATAGATGTAAATAATTATGTCAAACATTCATAACCATCAGTATCTTGCTATGAGCTTACAGAAGATACACCATAAGAACTGTTAAATTGTCATAAATATGAGAAGGATTTTTAAAAATCTCTGTGAAATAAAAAAAAAACCTGATTATTTGATGGGAAATATTTATTCCTTCGGTGTTCAGTCGTTTATTCCAATTATTAATATTAGGCAGAAGAAACACATGATAATAGCAATCCGGATCTGGTATTTTGCCAAAGAACTGCTCTATTGATGTTTGATTTTTGTTTCTTTAAATATGCTGGTCATTCAGACAACCTTCAAATCATTTCATTTTTTATTTTGTTTGTTTTAAATCAAGCAAAATATTACATGATTGATAATATATTTAAAATCCAAACATGTATAAATAGGAAAACCAGCTCTCAGTTTAAAAATGTACAACTGTAATACTTGACATTTACACAGTCCACTGAAGAATCCTGGATATATGGTAGCATTTATAAATAAGACCAATCACATTTCCTTTCCTTAGGAAATGAAATAAATTATAACTGCATAAATAACTTTGAAAACCTCTCTTCTGGTTTAAATGCTGAAAGAATAGGGTATTTGAACAGAATAATTTATGTATTTAGGGAAAAAGGATTTGTACATTTTACCTCCTTGTAAGGTAGAGTAAAATGTTTTTCTCCCCTGTCTATTAAATAAGATATATTCTCCTTGTCAAGAAAAAAAAAATCTCTTGACTCTTTCATTTTTATGTGATTTTAATCATTAATTCTAAGAAAACCTGTAACTTCTTTTCTGAAACCCATATGACAGCACTCATATAAAACTCAAAGTTACCTGCATTATTTACATGAGATTAAGTACTATAAAAGCAAGAAGTTATTTCTACCAATAAACTATCCACAGTGTTTTGGTAGTCATTTCACTTCTTTATGTTTGGGAATTTCAGCATATTCTCTCAAGGAATTAAAAATGTATTTTCTAAGTAAAAGCTGCTGTATTTTTCTGCTACTAAGCACTTTTAAGTTCAGGGCCCAATTATATTTTGAGTCTCCTGTGATGGTGAGTGCAGAAGCCCTGAGCCATCAGGATGGGTAATTCACACAGCTCCTGCGTCAGGGAGCGTATAGATGGTGTCCAAAAACGTGGTGAGGTAGAGAAACTGAGTAACGCAGAGGGTCAGTTTATGAGCATGCACACTAATAGTTACCTAGACAGATCTGGGGACATTTTAATTCTGAGTCATCTGTTTCTCATTTATCAGAAAGACTATATAATGGTGTCTTTCCATATTTCCTAATTTTGAGAAAACAAATCTTGATGAAAAGTTATATTTATTTTATAATTCATAAACACCTGCAGTCATTCCTTGCTTACATTGTTTCAGACTTGATTCACAAGGAGACTCATATATCCTATTAATATTAGGATATATGCTTAGATATAAATTTCATATGCATTTATATAAATTTAAATGAATTTGTGGATGATATTATGAAGCATTTTGGGCAATAAATAATGACTTTTGTCATAATCATTGCTAATCATGTAAAAAACACTAATGAAGACTGACCTAGCCCGATACGTATTATTTATGTGAAGGCCCAAATAGAGGTTTTTGATGTAAAAAAAACACCAAAACTAATAATTACATTAAAACTAAAATTAATTTTTGCTAATGATCAAATCAAGTTAAGATAATAGAAGAACAAGGACACCTGGGTGGCTCAGTCGGTTGAGTGTCAGACTTCAGCTCAGGTCATGATCTCATGGTTTGTGGGTTTGAGCCCTATGTCAGGTTCTGTACTAACAGCTCAGAGCCTGGAGCCTGCTTCAGATTCTGTGTCTCATTCTCTGCCCCTCCCTATTTGTGCTCTGTCTCTCAAAAATAAATAAACGTAATTTTTTAAATGTTTTAATGTTTTTTATTTATTTCTGAGAGAGTGTGAGAGAGAGAGAGAGAGAGAGAGACAATGTGAGCAGGGGAAGGTCATGAGATCATGACCTGAGCTGAAGTCGGATGCTTAACCAACTGAGCCACCCAGGAGTCCCCCCAAAATTTTTTTAAATAAAGAAAAGAATCAGAGATACTATTAACACAGGTAAATGCAAAAAAAAAAAAAATCTCCTGTGATAAATGAAGACACAGTATTTGGCTCTAAGCTTCTAGTGACCAGATCAAGGAAAGAACAGAATTTAAAGTTATTGCACCCATAACATAAAGGGGGTAACAAATATAGAATTGACCTGCAAGGAGATATTCTTGGTATTCCGTAGTAACCACATTTTTTTTCTTTTGTTATTTAAAATTGTATCATTCGCTGGAATTTTAAAAGAGCAAATTAAATGGTTTAAGGTTATTAGTTGTTATAGAAAAGGTCATACACTAATAAGGGCTGTGGTTCCTTTAAAATACAGTTTTAGAGCACTCGCTTTGACAGCACATGCACTAAAATACAGTTTCAGGTAAATAAGCTAAGTGTAAAAGGATACTTAGGATCATTGAAAATGAAAACTTCATTTTAATACAGACTTTTATGTCTTACTGAGATATATGTTAAATAATACTCACAAATATTGAAGGCTTATAGAAAGAGAACTAGCGGCTGTACCATTGCCTGCACATGTACACCATCTATAGTATATGGAGTCCCACACTATTCACTCACTTATCAAAAATGGTCCAGGCATACATTTATGAAATGTATTTTGATACTGACTAATGTTTTAGAACGTCATTGCATATATGTTGGTTCGTCTCCTGGCACTGTGGACTTCCCAAGGTCAAGAATCCTATCCCATTGTCTTCGACCCACGTATTTGTAGGCACTCACTCCCCTCTCATGAAATTTTATCTTGAAGACCAACGGAAACAATAACCAGTACACCTTATTGGAATGTTAAACATTTCCCAAGGTATTTAGTGACCATCTTCCGTATTTACTCCAGATCGTACTATCAAAGATACATTGTGCTGATTTTTGCTTACATTAGGAACGCCGGAGTAGTTTTCCTGCCGAAGAGCGAACATCTTTCTCTGGACTTTTTACGTTGCTCAGCTGTGATGGCACAGTCCTACCAGTGAGAGACGTGCAAGAGGTGGCGGCCTGCTGGCCCAGGCAGGGACCCTGAGAAACTTCGCATCTCATTGCCCTGAAGATAATCTGGAGCCAAAGTAACAACTTCCCTTGTCTCACTATTTGAATAGCTGGAGACACCAGCACCAGCCAACAACTTAATTATGGATTTAAAAATTGGCATTAATCTTTTCTCATTCCTGTATATATTCTCTTCTAATGCCACAAGTCACAGTAAATTGCTCATTAAACTTCGAGCGATGCAATGGAATGCTTGCTACCATTTATAGGCGATGCTCTCCAAAGTACAATTAGAGGGAGTATTATGACATAGAACAATGGAGACAATTATTTCTGAAGTTTATTAATGCTAATTAGCATATGGCATCTAAGACAGCTGCTGATACTTCATTGCTAAATACTGAGGGACTAATTAGTGTTTGATGTTAATTAGCTGCTTCTGCATGTGCTCTGCCCGTAGATGCATATGCACTGTCACCATCGGGCTATTAAAAGTCTGGCCTTGCACTCCGCAAGAACGTGATATGGCATTTAGGAGCTCTTTTAGAGTATATGGCATTCTTCCCTAATATATGTGCTCTTAATACATTCCACAGAAGCTTTAATAATTATCTAGTTACTCCACTTTTCATTTAAAACATTCTAATAAATCATAGATGCTTAAGTTCTAAAGTGAAGATCTTTTAATTGATCGTGTAATTTTTTATGCCCTCTGATAAATGAATGAATTCAAGTGCTAGAGATCACTGGTGTAAAAATATTTGGGTTTAATTTAATAATCAACCTGATTTTGTTTGTGGAAATTTACACTTATTTGTGATTAAAGTTCATTACTTTTTAAAATGGAGAGAGAGAGAAAGAGAGAGAGAGAATCCTAAATAGGCTCCTCACTGTTAGCACAGAGCCCAATCTCACAAATATGAGATCATGACCTGAGCCAATATCAAGAGTCAGACACTTAACTGACTGCACCACCCAGGTGTCCCTAAAATTCATTATTAAATATGTCAAATATGTACACTTTCCCCCTTAATCAATTCTTTTTGGTTTCTGATTCTTTGCCCTCCTTTAACTGAAGCAAAATATATGTTCTTTCTTTTAAAACCTGAGATAAAAATTTGCCCACAAAAACTCATCTTTGAAGATATTGAAATTTAGGCTAAGCTAGTGATCTGGGAAGAGTTTTCATGTTAGTCTTAAAAACTTTCAAGGGCATGGGCCACCTGGGTGTGTCAGTTGGTTAAGCTTCCAATTCCAACTTCAACTCAGGTTGTGATCTCATGGTTCCTGAGTTCGAGCCCCATATCGGGCTCTCTGCTGTCAGTGCAGAGCCTGCTTCAAATTCTCTGTCTCCCTCTCTCTATGCCTCTCTCTGTCTCTCTCTCTCTCTCAAAATTAAATAAACATTAAAAAAAAACAGGGCACTGTTTATCTGGGGATTTGTTGAGTGGGTGGGGGTAGGGGGTGATTAATATTAACAATTTGCCCAGAAATTCCTGTGACAATCAGCTTCACTTGTACACATGTTGAATAACTTTGTTCAGGTGGAAATGCCATTGTATTTAGTAAATGAACTTAAGATTCAGTTTAGCGTATGAAGCTGTGAAGTATAACTGTGAAGATATATCATGGTTTAAAATTCTAAAGCTAATCTCTGGCATTAATTTCATATAGGCTATTTATTTTTATGATGCCATAAGTATTAATTGTGAATAATTATTAAGAAGATTTAAAGTAAATAGCAATTACCCAATAATTTTTACACATTATACCTTTTTAGATATTTGACATTTATACAACTGGCATGGATATATTATGGTTTATGGCACTAAAAATCAAGGAATGGACAATGCTATCTGCAGTGGAGATTATACAATCACTTGTCAAAGTTAAAACCACAATATATTGAACATCTAATTGACCAGAAAACATGCAAAGGGAGGACAAAGAAAGAAGAACAAGTAGTGAAGGAAAATTACGTTGTAAATACATGGGCCATTTTATAATACCCATTATAATTTTTTTGTAGGTTGATTTCTCATAGGGTGTTTGAGCTTTGGAAGACAGGAATATACCCATAACAGAAGTTGTCTTTTATTCTTTCTCTTTCACCTCGTCCTCTTCAAGTTATTCTTCATCATCATCTTCATAATTTTTATATCCCTTCCCAGAGAGTGAATAAACATTTCAAAAGATATTTCATGAGAGCAACCCAGTGTCCATTGATAGATGAATGGATGGAGATATGGGAGTTTTGCATGTGTGTCATGGAATGTTACTCAGCCATAAAAAAGAATTAAATCTTGCCACTTGGGACAACACAGGTGGATGTAGAGGGTACTATGCTAAGCAAAATAAGTCAGAGAAAAACAAACAGCATTTGATTTTGCTTACATGTGGAATCTAAAAAACAAAACAGACTCTTCAATACAGAGACCAAACATGTGGCTGCCTGAAGAGAGGTGGGTGAGGGCTGGGCAGAACAGATACAGAGGATTAAGAAGCACAAATTTCTGTTTATAAAAGAAAAAGTCACAGAAATAAAAAGTACAGCATAGGGAATATAGTCAATAGTATCGTAATGACGTTTGGTGACGGATGGTGACAACACTTCCCGTGGTGAACTGAGCAGTGGATAGACTTGTTGAATCAACACGTTGTACTTTTGAAACAAGTACACTGTATGGTAATATACGTCAATAAAAGAAGATTGAAGGAGCTGAAAATTGAAAGATATAAAACTTAAAAATAATTGGCTACTTAAGAACTCTGAATACTGAAATACTGACCTGCATAAATATAACTGACATATATAGTAAAATAAAATCCTACTTGACTCTTCGTTATTTGTGGTATTGGGCCTCAGAGTCTCACATACTTATCTGGAAAGTGAAAATTATTTGGTTCACATAACAGAGTAAGACTATGTTTTCTGACTGCCTGGCTTCTAGGGACCCTTGTTCAAGGTGCTCCATGACTTAATAACTCTGTGTCCACATGGGGCGCCTGGGTGGCTTAGTTGGTTAAGCGTCCGACTTTCACTTAGGTCATGATCTCACTGTTCGTGAGTTCGAGCCCCGCGTCGGGCTCTGTGCTGACTGCCAGCTCAGAGCCTGGAGCCTGTTTCAGAGTCTGTGACTCCCCCTCTCTCTGACCCTCCCCTGCTCACACTGTCTCTCTCTCTCTCTCTCTTTCTTTCCTAGAAATAAATAAAGCATTAAAAAAAAATTAAAAAAAACTCTGTGTCCACAAACTATAGTAATGGAAACAAAGGCTGGGAGCAAGTATTAAAACTCATATGCTTTACTTAGGGCAATATCAGTAATGCACCCATACCGCTAGTAGTGTCTCTCTCTACATGGGGTATTTCATCTCTTTCAACATTTTAGTAAGTCACTCACACCAAAATTAAATTTCATGAAAGGTGCAAATCAGTAGTTTCATATCTGAATTCTATGATTGTTTATAAGACTTAATACTCAGCCATCTTAAATTAACTGCAATTTTGTTATCATTTGGGATGGAGGAATAGCAAAACTTCTCTTAAAATACCTGTCTGTAAAAGACGTATTGTACACACATTCCTCTGTAGTTCATATGTAGATATAAATAGTAATAGAAAAAAACTACCCTTGATCCAATTGGGTGATTTTTGAATAACTGACCTATAACTCTTTTTGTCTTTACCAAGATGGCCTTACTGTTCTCGTCATCACAAACTAGAGCATTTGCTTTAAACAACTCTTGGCTGTAAAATCTCTGTCCAAAAAGGGTCAAAAGGATATAAATCAAAAAGGATATAAATCTTCTCCCAGCCTCAGGCAAGTTTTGTAGCCCAGGATTGTCTTTCTCAAACACCTGGAAGCCATTCCTCTGAAATACAATCTAAAAAGATAGTACCCTTATCTCCTATCTCCTGATCTTTCTGAGGGTAGGAGCCCAAGTCACAAATTATTGCAATTATTACAATCATCATCAGTTGGCAAATGCAGAAGATCTAATCACATTCACCAATTCCTCCCTCCCCCAGTAATTTTCTGTTCACTCACTCTAGACTTTAAATCTCTCCAGCCTTTTATTTCAGTGGAGTTGAGTTTAATCTCTATTCCAATGGTCTTGAGTAAAATTTTCCTACCTTGGTGAACTATTCAGTGCAACTTTTTCCTGACAATCTCAAACATTGAATTTAGATTAATAATCGTGAAATTCTGATGAATGACAGTATTAGAGGCATCTTTAGGGTATTTTGTATTTGAAAACTCTAATATTCCACAATACAGAAAGTATGTCTATACATTAATTATCTTTACCTTTATGAAAAAAAGGAGGTTCCTCACCAATTTGAGTGTGAGAAGCTACCAGACTTTAATATTAATGGTTTTCTATTAGTTTACTGTCTCCAGTGATGGTTTTGATGGTATTAAAGTTTAATTTTCTTAATTTGTATTTACAAATTTAAATGCAAATTTTTATTTTATTTTGCTAACTTTTGTTAGAAAAAAATAGGTGATTTATTTTGAGTTGGGATGCTATTTGTTTGTGCCACATAGTCACATTCTGTTAAACGGCTCCTCCCTAAAATCTGTCCTAACCTCCGTATGGCACTCTTGTCCTTCCCATGATCCCCGAAGGTTATAGCAATTAGAACATAGTATGTCTTTGCAACTGAAACTCAGAAGGTCTATTTTAATCATTACTTCACCATAGATCAATAGCTCCCATTAAAATGATCTCCTTTTTTCTCTCTACTGACCCTGCTTTGACTATACTTGCAGTGAGCTGCAAGTCAGATATTGCTAAAAATTATCTAATTATTTTCCTCCACTGAAACGTCCAATTTAGCTAGGGGGGAAAATAAAGAACCTCACACAGTTTTTTAAAGAGAAGAATTTGGCCTCTGCCTGAATACAAGTAGATTAATGATTTTAATGAGGCAGCATGCCCAGGCTTGGTGTGAATAGAAGAAATGGCAAGCAGCAACTTTCAGGATGCTGTGATTCCTAATCACAGGCAGAGAGGTGCTGACCTGGGCTTTTGAACAACAAAAACAGCTTTTCCCTTTACTACTCTGTTTGCTATTGAGGCTTTTCTTTTTGCGTACTTTCTCCACACAGAAATATATCTTTACAGCTGTATAGGAAGGGCAGATAAAATCTTGTGAATTTGGAGAGGAAGTTATTGATACCTCCGTTAGGCTTTCTAAGGCTATTTAAAGAACTACTGAGAGGTGAATGGTTTCACCTGGGTCATCACAGGGTATTAATCCTAAACTGAGTCCTGTTTTTAACCATTAAATAATATATAATAATTCTCCTTGCATCTCCTTAAGGCAGGCCAGTTCTAGAAAAATACAAATGAAATAAGGAGGGGCAAACAAAGGCATATTTAAAGAGACACACTGACATATATTTGCAAAAAAAATCTGACAGTCACATTTCTATACTATTGCTATATGAAAGAATATTCCAAGATGACTCAGGCTTGACATGAGTGATTAATGTTGTCTTCCTGAACATTGATCTTATTTTGAAACGTTAAATGATTAACCTAAGCTACATATGTGTATATTGGTACATATTTATATTGATTATTCAACCTTTGCTTTTTGAGCTTCTATGTTTGTCATTAAAAATTAAATATAATTTGAATTAAAAATAATCAGTGTAAAATAATCCTTATGCCAAAGAGATATTTTAAGGTGGCAAATTCTGCTCCCCTACACATTCATCTGTTGGTGAACACTTGGGTGCACCTTATATCTTTGGCTCTTGTGGATAAGGCCACAATGAACATGATTCATTACAGATATCTCTTCAAGACACTGATTTTGTGCTGAAATATTTCAAAAGGGCCTTAGGTTTTTTATCTTCTCTATATTTGCATGTTCTCATGCCTATCTCTAAAAAAAATTAACATTTTGTATTTTTCTCAAGCAACATTTGATAAAGTGAAAATATTAGTTTTTAAAAACTGACTGTCTGGGTCCTGGTTTAGAAACTTCCTACTAAAGTATCCTATTTTAATATATTTAAATGTTCTGTATTTTACTTTCTTTAGTCATCTGTTACCTCTCTTGATTTATCCACCTACCTACTTACGTATCTATCATCTGTCTCCCTATTTTGTCATCTATGTCTAGCACTATGGTGTTTTGATGCATATTCTATTTAAATGAGGGAGGGGTCCCATTTGAGCATCTTGAGTAGGTAGGCAATTTACTTAGAGACCAGAAAATATACATGTGTTTCTAAGCCTTCGTATAGTAAAATTTACTTCTAAGATTTCCGTTATTTAGTTATTTTCAGTGTGGATATCAGTGTGCATATGAAGAAAAGTAAATAAAAATAAATGGGCACAAAATGTGTGGAATTGTTAAGCTAAAAGGTAATTCACTTTCAAGTAGGCTAAAATAACTTGTGACAGATAATTGATCTCTCTGAAAACCTTTTGAAAATTAATATAAAATTAAAATCTAATTTATTTAAGTCTATAGTGAGTAGAAGATGCAATAAATAGTGGCATGGGTAAAATTCTGAAGAGGTGATTTCAGATAAGTTTTCTGATAATCTATTGCTGTTTCTATTTCTGGGTATCTGAGCTCAGTCTTGGAGAATCCAAGTTTGCTTGGACAGGTGACCACTTTTGGGGAATGGAGGAGCAATAAGAAATCCTGGCAGTCTCCAGAGGCTAAACTAAAATCAAAACAAAAAAACCAATGGTGTAAGGAGAACCAAAACACACCAAGTTACCCCTCAAGAGTCTCTGTGAATGATGAAATTTTACCTGGGGGGAAAGGGTACTTATACAGAATTCTCTAAGAAGTATAGTAGAGTTTTCTGCCATCTCACCATGCTAATGAAACAGAAATTAGAATTGGGATTAGGCAGAGGATCCAAGATGAATAAATATGGCATCTTAAGAAAACCCAAAAAGTCCATCAGGAATAGCTTCCCCAAAGTTCAGCTCTGTCCACCTGCTCTTTCCCTGTGTTGGTGATGTTCAACCCCTTTCCCTCTGCCCAGCAGAAGAAAAGGTGAACATTTAGAGAAATCTTATGCCATCTATAACCTCTACAAATTTTTATGTAACATAAAATTCAGTTGAAATTAAGAGGAATGCCAAGAAATAGGATCATATGATCAAAAACATAAAAAAAAAAAAACAAAAAAACGGAAAATAGAATTGGCCTGTCAGATGTTTGTACTAATGGAGTAAAGAGAAATTTATTTTAAAATAACTCATCAGCTTCTTCAAAGGAAAGAACAAAAATGGGAAAAATTGAGAAAACAGGAAATTATTAAAATAATGATATTTGAGTTCTAAGACTGAAAATACAATGCCTTATATTAAGTTCAACTTCAAGATGATACATCAGAAGATAGAATCTGTGAACTTAAAACAAATGAGTGGGAAAATATTCAAATCAAATAATTATGGAGAAAAAATGGAAAATATGGAAAAAATCAAGAGGCATAGGAGAAAAAGTCTAAGATCTATTACACATGAAGGTAAAGTAGAAGAAGAAGAAAGTGAAGAGTCAACATCAATATTTGAAGAAATAATGGCCACGATGCTTTTAAAACTTGTGAAAGATCTCAACCCAGCACATTCAAGAAGTTCTGTAAACCTCATTGAAGATATCTCATTAAGCAACCACACCTAAATACATCTTTCTAAAAATGCTAGATTCATAGACAAAGGCAAAATGTGTGAATCAGCCAGCCAGAGAATGAGATCTAATGTGTTGAAAGCATCAACATTAGGAATGAAGGCCAAAGGCATAAAAAAAAATAAAAATAAAAACAAAAGGAAAGCAGAAGACAATTCAATACAGCTTTTAGTGTGCTGAATGAAACTAACCACCAGTTTAGTATTCTACAACAATGAAGATAGCCTTCAATATTAAGATTAAATTAGATCCTTCTTTTCTCGTTTTGGTCAAGAGAGCCAAGATGGAGTAGACACATTTCTCTTTATTACTGCTACTAAGTACAGCTAAGAATCCTGAGTATTATGTCTAAAATAGACATGAGAATATTCTGAAAGATAAAGAGAAGACAGATAGGCTGAAAACTTCAACATCTTCGACAATGAGTTCTTGGGTTTTCTTTGGCTTATATGTTCGGGACTAGATGCTTAAGAAGCTGCAAGTAGGATATGTCAATAGGCAGGAAGCAAAACAAACAAACAAAAACCCATTTCAGTTAGTGTAGTTAACAATGTTAAAGATAAAAGATGAAATTCATGATTAAGATGTCGAATAAATGTAGCAATATTCAATATCTATTTATAATAAGGACAGAAAATTAGGAAGAGAATAAAACATAGTCTGATTTAGCAGTGAAAAAAATCTTTCAGTTCATATTGTACTTAATAATAGTGCAACATCGATACCATTTTCTTTATATCCTCTGGCATTAGGAGGCCTCAAAACTTTCATTCCACATTTGACTGGCCATCTCAAGATAATAAAATGAGACACAAAATGTAAATCAAATTCCCATGAAGGGTAAAAAGGCTCCATTATCTGTAGTTGACATTATTGTATACTATAACATCTATAATCTTAGTAAATAAAAAAATAAAACTAAACCAATTGCATATATGATATAAAATTTATAAATATATTTTATGAAAACAAAATATCAAATAGAACAATCTAACAAAAATGTTCAAAACCATAAGCTGCCTTGAGAGAAATTTGACAGTGTTTCAATAAATGAAGCAATGGAGCATGTTTATAGATTGAAAGAATATATCCACCTATAGAGCCATACACCTGATACCTGCTAATCAACTTTGTTCTATCCCATATAAACTCTATGCTAGCTTCCATATAATGATTCCTTAATATCAGGTGCTTCTTGATACCCATTTATTCTGAATAAAGTTCTTTTTTTTTTTATTAAAGTTCTTAACCTCTGTCACTTAAATACCTTGACAAAAGTAAGCTCCAACTTTAGTAGAGAAAAATCATATGCTAATCTTGATAGATGGAGAACAGCATCTAATAAATTCAACATTTATTCTTGACAAATCTTACGGCAAAACGCAAACTTAAATGAGCTTCCCTAATTTGGTAAAGCATACCTACAAAAAGCCTGCGGCAAATATCATTCTGATGAATTGCTAAAAATCATCTGCCATTCTACCCCAATTCAAGAATGAACATTTTAATATTTTAAGTGTGTCCTGGTCAAGAAAATAAAGAGTTCAAAAGTAAGAAAAAGCATAAAGAACACAGACGTGGAATAAAAACACTTTGTTTATAATATTATTCTGTACATGCAAAACCAAATAACACAAAATTTCTTTAAAGTAATAAGTGAATTCATCACATGCATTAAATACATAGGAAATGGACAAAAAGCCCAACCATATTTCTATACCATTTATAATAGTATTGCAAAGCATTACAAAGCTAGGAAAAACGTAATGAAATATGGGCTAAAAATCAACATTTAAAACTACAAATATTATTGAGAAAATAATAAGACCCAAGATATGAAGGGATATAATTTGCTCATGAATTGGAAAAGTCATTATATAAAGAAATATTTCTTTTCTAAAATCGTTAGTATGTCTAAATGCAATTCAAGAAAAATCCCAGGAGGTAGTTTTAGTGGAAGTGTACATGTTGATCAAAAATTAAAACAGAGAGGGGCGCCTGGGTGGCTTAGTCGGTTAAGCGTCCGACTTTCGCTTAGGTCATGATCTCGCGGTTCGTGGGTTCGAGCCCCGCATCGGGCTCTGTGCTGACTGCCAGCTCAGAGCCTGGAGCCTGTTTCAGTCTGTGACTCCCTCTCTCTCTGACCCTCCTCTGCTCACGCTGTCTCTCTCTGTCTCTCCTAGAAATAAATAAAACATTAAAAAAAAAAATTAAAACAGAGATACAAAGAGTCAAGACAGTCTAAGAAAGAACAAAGCGGGGGTGGGGGGGAGGTGTTACACAATGACATGTGATGAGCTATGTTAAAGCTATAATGACTAAGCTATTTTAAAGCTATAGTGACTAAGCCAACATGATATTGGCTCAACGTAAGAAGTTCAGAACCAGAAAGTGTGGTATGGTTATCTAATTTGTAACAGTATAGCACTGCATTGCAATATGGAAAGAGATGTCATTTCTATAAATGATTCTGGATCTATTAGATCTTTGTCTAAAAAAAAAATTGGTTCCCGTCTTACACTATGTGAAAAAATAAATTCTAAACTGATCTTAGATATAAATGGAAAAGTAAAACAACTCAGATTTTGGTAGAAACCATACCAGAATGTATGTATGGTCTTTGGGTAGACAATGCTATCTTAAAGGAAATACAAAATAATACCACATAAGTAGACATGCTATATTATACTTCATTAAAGTTAAGAGTTTCTATTAATGAAAAGTGTAAAGGATGCCACAGATTGGGAGAAAATATTTGTAGTATATCTGTTGCACTTGAATCTAGAATATACAAAGGCTTACTAAAAACAGGAAAGAAAAAGGCAGATATCATTTGCACAGATATCACTTAACAAAATATAATACCTAAACATTCACTGGTTATCAAAACCGTTGCTCAGCATTTTTAATCACCAGAGATATGCAATTTAAAACAACTTACTTGCTTAACATCCACCAGAAGTCTAAATGAAACAGAGAAAAGGTGTTAGTGAGGGTTTGGAGATACTGGAACTCTCTTCCAATATTGGTAGAAATGAATCCAGGTATAGCCACTTTAGGAAACAATTCAGTGGCTATATTATAGTTGATAATATACATGCTCTTTTATCCAGATAGTCAGCTTCTATCTATGTGTGCAATGGAAACGTACATATATCTCACCAGAAGGTTTCACTGTACCATTTTAGCAGCATTATTTGTGAAAGTAGAAAAGTAAAGTGATCTCAAATGTATATAAAATGTAGGATGAATTAAACTCATTTTCTAGATTTATGCACTGGGGCACCGTAAAACTGTATAGCAATATCATTGAGTCTCACGAAATATTGCCTGAGAGAGGGTGGACATAAGAGAGCTTATACTGAGTTAGTTTATTTACATCAAGCTTAAAAAGCAAGCAAACCTGCTCTTCTGTTGTGTTAGAAGTATAGATATTGGTTACTTTGTTGGGGTAATGAGTCGGATAAGATCTGGAGAAGCATTAGGGTGCTAATAATATCTTACTTTTTTCCCAGCATGTAGTTTACATGGGTGTATTCACTCTGTGACAACTCGTCAAGTCAACAGTTTTCCACTTGTGTCCTTTCTCTATGTGTGTGTACTTAATGTAAAAATTGCATTCCTATAACAATGGTCATGAAACTTCAAAGAAAAAAGCTGAATAAAATAAAAATATAAATGATAAGGTAGTCCTAGAGAATAAATCGAAAGCTTGCCTTGTGGATAAATTGTAACTCAGTATTTTACAGTTCTGAAATACATCAACCAGGTTAAAAAAAATCCATACTGATGAATACAATTTCTTTCAAGAATGGACACAGAAGAATCATACTCTCTTAGCAACCATAATAAATAGTTAGCATATAGAGGTTCAACTCTTAGGGAAACCCCAGTGGACTGACAAGATTTAAGTAGGACTTTTGAATGGTTGAGAAAATCTTGGAAAAATGCTAAAGAATTACAAATGAAAGCATTTCATTTTAAACTATATATATATTTTTAATTCTCAATCCTCGTTCCTGTTGACTTCCCATTAGTTGATCTTATTTCTTTTCTCATTTGTGACATATAATGTTAAGGTTCCTAATATGAAACAAATGTACCCAAAATTAATGTCCCTTTATCAGAACTATTTTTAAAGTAATTATTAATATAACAAATGTATTGAACAAATGTGAACATATCAAATTATACCAGCACTGAATATGAAATGTGAAAAAAATCACATCTCTTGATATTGAACATGAAAACAACAGAATTAACACTAGTTCTGTCTTATCAACAAAGATATCAACAGAAAATAAAATTTAAATATTTTATAATTCAGACAGAATTAATTAGAATTTCAGACAGAGATAAAAAGTTTGTTAGAAAAGAACAGTTTCAAATATTCTTCTTCGTGTGTGTGTGTGTGTGTGTGTGTGTGTGTGTGTGTTTATGAGAGAGGTCATGCATATATATGTGATTGTGTTCCAGAATACGATATAGAAAGAATTAGGTTTCCCAAAAGATGGGCTGAATATTGAGATTGTTCTGGATAAAGCTTTATAAATAACCACTGTTCAGAAATATAAAAAGGTTTACAAATCCCCTGGACTCTCATGACCAAAGCAGAAGCCAGTTTTTTAATCTGAGTTATACTTGAGTGATTGGAAAATTTACTTGATTAACCTTATTAACCTACACCTGACATTTTTGTGTAACTAAACCAGTGTGAGTTTTATAGCAGCAAATCACACAGAACAACCCAGATTTCCCACCCAATTCCATCAAGAGCAACCTGATTTTATCTGTTTAATATTAGCCTTCAGCCTAAAATATTTTTTTAATATTTATTTATTTTTAAGAGTTGGGGAAGGGCTGAGAGAGGAGACAGAATCCAAAGCAGGCTCCCCGCTCTGAGCAGTCAGCACAGAGCACAACGTGGGGCTTGAACTCACAAACCCTGAGATCATGACCTGAGCCGAAGTCAGACGCTTAACCTATTCAGCCTCCCAGGCACCCCCAGCCTAAAATATTTTAAATCGCTCCTGATGAGAACGAAATCAAACTAAAAATCTACTAATGTATGCATTTCTGTAATGCTTATTAATATATAATTTCCACACAGAATCCATAAACTTTTTTGTCTTACAGTTTTATGTGTTAGCACATATATTCAGTCACATAACTACCATCATAGTCAAAATATAGAATATTTCTGTCTCCCCTGCAAGTTCCCTCGTGTCCCTTTGAGCTCAGTCCCTCTTCCCCACCCACCTCCTCTCCCCCTTTTGGATCTACAGCACATGTGTTACTTTCAGTTTTTGGCTATTAACTGTAAAGGCACATAAACAATCAGAATGGGTCTTGTTATAGACCTGTGTTAGCATTTCTTTTGGGCAAATAACTTAGGTTTGGGGTTACTGGGTCATATTTCTGTTTACCTAAAAAACAAAACAAAACAAACAAAAAACAAGAACTTGCCAAACTGTTTTCCCAACTAGCTATGCCATTTTTCATTTCCTAAAACAGTGTTATGAGAATTTGAGTTGTTAGTGTTTGGTATTATCCGATTTTCTTTCTTTTCAATCTGCTTTTCTTAAAATTAGCCTTTCTAATTAATACATGTGTGATAGTATCTTAGTTTTAATTTTTGTTTCCTTTTTTAGTTACAATGTTGAACATTTTTTCATGTGTTTACTTATTAAGATCTCTTCTTTGGTAAATGTTTTCCCGCTGGTGTGTGTGTGTGTGTGTGTGTGTGTGTGTGTGTGTGTGTGTGTGTGTTGTTAGTTTTCTTACTGAGCTGTGAGAGCCCTTTACATGTTCTGAATACAAAACTTTAATCATATATGTTTTGCAAATATTTCCTCCAAGTCTGTGGCTTTCCATTTTCATCACGTTGTCTTTTGAACAGTGGAAGTTTACATTTTGATGATACAAAATTTATGGATAATTCCTTTTATGTGGTGAGCTTTTTATTTCTTATCTAAGAAATCTTTGCTTAATTCTTCACTTGAATCAGAGCAACCCTCATTACATTTGTTTGATATTCGCATTGTGTTTAGGACAAATTAAATTTTGATATTGATGCTTAAAACATATATATGCTGGTATATGTGTGTTTGCTTTTACAGGAATAAAGAAATCATATATATACAGTAAGAGAATATGTCATTTACACCGACAGCTCTTACTATTATTAAGATAAAATATATTGTTCTAATAAAGTTTGAAAGCTGCATTTGTAATAACATGAAATAAAGATGTCACGTAATATTTAAATCAAATTATCCTTTTCAGTTTTAAAATATAAATGAATTTACAAGATATGTGAGGCTCTTTTGCCTTTAAATATAAGAAAACTGTTTGCTTTCCAAAAATTTACCCTGAAATATATACCATCCCTTCAGATTATGTTTAAATTTTATTCCAACACAAAAATTGAACATAAACGTGAAACTTGTAGCATTTATATGTCCATCTAAAAATAATTCACTTTTAATTTAACCTTTTAAAGATCTTATGTATTTTATTTCTATATATGTCAGGGATCAAAATATTGGCATCATTTTGCTTTAAACATCAATAGTCATCTCTATATAGACATAGATATAGATCTATCTATAAATATAGATATGTATCTATAGATATATTTTACACTGAATGCGCTGAATAAGATTTATATATATGAGGCACAAGAAGAAGCAGAAAATTATGAGTCATGTATCTTCCACAAGCACATTCATCTTTTGAATATGGGTTACATTTGTCTGCTTCTTCTGTCTCATGTGTCTCAATTTTACTCAGGGCATTGTGGGTGAAAGGACACTAAAGACTCACGTAAAGATTATTTAGCCCACGTTATTTAGAAACAGGCTCTTTCTCCTTTGAAGCATCGGTGTGGACTGTGTATTGACCTAATATGGAATTGAGTTGGTTCTTGGCTTTACTGCATTCATCACTATCTTCAAATATTCTCAGATCAAGACTTGATTTCCTCTGGTCTTGGGCTATTGCCTCTGCTTTATATACACACAGAAAGGCCCGTGTCCCTGGGGTAGTGGGGGAGGGTACCACCTTGCCCCAGCCGTTGGAGGGTTGTGTGTTCTCTTGGTTGAGGATGGGTGGGGAAAATGGCACGTTGAACAGACTCAGTCTTTGACTCCAACTCCTCAGGATTCTAATCTCCTGTATCAACTTACACTGACTGGGCTAGTGCAAATTTATGAAGATTTAGGATACTTTAGCTTTACACCTCTCTTGAGAACATTTTCCCACATTTGCCATTTCAGCAGATAAGAGAGCAGGTATGGTCTCTTATCTCCTCTAAAAGCCTTCAGATTTTCTGGAATTTGGTTTTATTATGTTTCTTGTTATCCTCAGCTCTGTGATGGCTGGAAAAAGCTGTATGATTTTGTAACTTATCCATCTTATTCTTGTTCTTAGGGTAGAGTGGGGAAACCTCTTGCAATTTCTAGATCTTAACTGAAAGCAGAGGACTGTGTGTTATTTTCTCCTTAAAATCAAATTCTGAAAGATACAGGATTATCAGCATCTAGCAGGGTTGTTTTTTTTTCTGTATCATATCACACAATTTTAATTAGACACACAGACTCGTAAGTCATTTCTCATTTGTAATTCTGTTGCCATTCTTAAAAAATCTGCATTGAACAACTTGCATGACACTTTTAGTCACTTTTATTTTATGCAAATGTCAATTACCTGTCATCTGGTTCATCACCTGTACCTGCCAGGATGTCTCTAAAGTGGGGAAATAATGCGCGGTGCAATATGGAAACTGAGAGAACTGTACGTGTTCACTGTGTTTCCATGAGCCTGCATTTGAAATTGAAATTGTTGGCACTCTCCTTTCCAGATTCCTGTTTGGGTGTCCACAAACTACTGAAATTAGAGTTAAAAACACAAAATTTGAGCGTTTAAATAGTGAAAAATCTCACCTGTTCCCTCTAAATAAACATTTTCCTTCAATAAACAGCCAGTGCACTGAAAATAATTAGACAGAGTCTACATCTACCACTTTCTTGGAAGAAAAGCTTTCCTTTTTTTTGTTTTGTTTTGTTTTGTTTTCATGAAAATCTTAAGTGGAACTTCTTTGACAGCTTATCTGCTGATATGCTTCTACGTGATTGTTTAAAGTGGTTACTGCAATTAGTGTCTTCTCTGTGTACTTGGCAATTTCTGGGCAAGGCTGTTGCTCTCCAGAATCTGGTATTTTGGATTTTTAGCCAAACAAATGTCAACACATTCATATTTTGAGGTTTTGGGTTTTATTTTTTTCCTTTGGAAAAGTTAACTTATTCAAATAGTACCTTCATTTTGAGTATAGTTTTTCACAGTTAACATCTCATTATTTGACCTTGGTTGCTTTATACTTACAACTTTTATTTCCTTTCTTAACACAGTTACAATTAACTCTACAGAGTTTCTTAAATTTCAGCATGTAAGAATATAAGATTTTTCTGGAGAAAAATCTCCATTATGGGCATCCAAATAGAAGGAATTTTTGCATATGTCACACCCATTGCATGTTAGGTCTGCATGAATAAACATCTTAACTACTATGTTAGCCAGAGTACTTAATGCTCATTTCTGTAACAATAAAAATAATCTCAGTGACATAGCAAAGCAAAGATTTATTATTCATATTGCCATCAGTGTAGAGGGTGAGTCTTTGTGCTCAACAGTATCTCAAGGAAACACATTGCTTCAGTGTTGTGGTTTTTTAGTTACAGCACCAAGGTTAACCCAGGCTGAACAAAATGGTCTTTGAAGCAGTTGGCCTCTTCATTAGAGAAAAGCCAGAGATTTCTCCTTCATGTTTGACTGAACAGATTTAGCTACATAGTGATCCTACTTGCAAAATAAATTTAGGAATGGAAGAGGTGGCCCTGGATATGGATGAGTTTCTATAATTCCTGACACAAACTGGTCACAGAGTAAAAGTGAGGTCTGAGAAGTTGCAGGCTGTGGGGGGCATTCTATGATGTAACTATATATATTAATTAATTAATTAATGATTAATTATATAATTACATATTAATATAATTTATTATATAAAATATATAACATATATAACTGTATAATATATATAACTATGTATTAATATAATTAATTAATATATATTAATTTATAAGTTTATTTTGAGAGAAGGAGAGTGTGTGCACATGGGAGAGGGGCAGAGAGAGGGAGACAGAGAACCTCTGTCCTGTCAGCTCAGAGCGCATCATGGGCTTAAACCCAGGAACCGTGAGATCATGACCTGAGCAAAAATCGAGAGTTCGATACTTAGCCAGCTGAGCACCCAGGCACCCCAAAGATGTAACTATATTTTGTTTCACAAGATTCAGGTGAAAATAACAAACATTTTGGTCAGCACCAAAGTGCTGTGCTTTATTTCACTTTCTTATTTAGTCATCAAAAGAACTCTCCATTTGGTGCTGTTTTTGTGTTTTATAGATCGGGACATGGATGCCAGGTATAAAAGTGGTGTTGAAGCCATGGAGTGAGTGCTAGGCAACACAGAAAAATACACATTTTTTCTTTAATTAGTGTATTGTTTTTCCAGGACTTCATGTTGCATCTACAGTGTTCATTATGAAATCTTGTCAGATAATTCCATACTATTTTTTCACTTTCTCAATATGGTTAATATTTTTTTTGTAAGGGCTTTACATAAGAAATCTAGCACTCAAATTTAAATTAAAAACGTACATCTTGACTTTTAGTACACTCATGTATGAGAACTGCCATGATTCATCCTATTTTAACATTACTTATGGGTGAGAAAGAAGTTGTGCAATGCTGGAAACACACTGAAAATTGATATGAGCTGTTATTAAAATTGGAGGTTTTTCTTTGTCTTCTAAAATAGTGAAGAGAGCACAATAGCTATTAAATTATTTACTAATAATTTAAAATTGCTGTTAATATTATATAAAGCCAAACATAATATTGTGCATAAATGTATTAGTAATACTCTATTGTTATTGATGATGATTTTTGTTTTAAAATTAGGTTGGAATTAACAATTCAGAGGTATTATAAGTGAAAGATGGAAAATCTTTACATTTCATGTAGAATCATTCTCTTTAAATCATAAAGATAGATGAGATAGCACAAAGGAGAAAATTTACTACCTCCTCCTTTGTGCCATGAAATAAATAAAATTATTTATTACTCTACATGTCAGTTTGCATCCTTGAGAGAGAGTTATATGTTTGTCTTTTCTATATATTATTCATTCATCAGTACCTGATGTAGATTATTTCCTAAGTTCTAGAAGTGCCTGAATCTATGCTTTTGAATCAATGCATATATATTAAAATGTATAAAAATAGTTTATAATAAATATGTTGTCCTAAATAGTCACTTTACGAGGATGAGGAAAAAAAGAAGATGAAAAAGGGATTATGCTATGCAAATACCCTTAAATGCTGTAGAAAATATTAAAATTATAAAAGTTAAAAGAGTAGTTACATTTAGTGGAAGAAAAATATTTATGAAGCAGATAAAATCTGAAAGATAGGAAGAAATGTATCAATTAGAAATAAGCCAAAGGAGGAAGGTTAGTGTTTCTTTCAGGCAAGAGGAGAAAAAAAAGGCAAAAGTATCTACTAGTTAATAAATATTTTAAAAGACTAGAATTTTAACCTTTTCTAGAAGAACAATATTATCTCAAAGTAGGAAACCAGATAAGAGCTATGTCACAAAAATCCTGAAATGAAACTTTAGTTATCAAATATTTACTAAGTGCCTTGCTTTTTTCTAAGCATTGGGGATGTAAGAGTTAACCTGAAGAACAAAATTCTCTTTCTGTAGGAGGTCTAGGATACAGGCTAAAGGAAATGTGGAGAAAGAAAAACAGAAAGTAATTAAACCAGGAAAATGTCTGCTTCTCAAGATGCAATGCCAGTAACACGTCAGGAAAAGAAATGGCAATGTTTGAGTTGAGTGGTGAGAGATGGGTTATTTAAAGTTGAGTTAGGGATTATAAAGGTCTTATTACAGATGCTCTCTTTGAGCAGAGAACCACAGGAGATGAGGGAGGGAGCCCTGCAGCCACCAATGAGAAGAGCATACCCCACCCAGGCCAGCGTGTCAGGGGTAGAGTGGGGAGGAGAGAGAGGCAGATGGAAACGTTAGTGGAGCCTTTGCAAGAATATTGTAATAAACTGATCTCTGCAGGCTCTGCACTGTCAGCACAGAGCCCATTGTGGGGCACAGTCCCATGAACTGTGAGATCGTGACCTGAGCTGAAATCAAGAGTCAGGTGTTCAACCAACTGAGCCACCCAGGAGCCCCAAATTTACATTAAAAATTTAATTTTAATTTTTTTTTTTTTTTTTTTTTTTTTTTTTTAGTTTTTGAGAGAAAGACAAAGCACGAGCAGAGGAGGGTCAGAGAGAGAGGGAGACGTGGAATCTGAAGCAGGCTCCAGGCTCTGAGCTGTCAGCACAGAGCCTCATGTGGGGCTCAAACTCATGAACCATTAAATCATGACCTGAGGTTTAACCAACTGGGCCATTTAGATACCCTGCCCCTCAATTTTACATTTTTAAAGAGTCCCTCTGGCTCATGTGTACAGAGTAAGCTGGGGGCAAGGGGGACAGGGAGAAAGGGCAGGCAGAAGCAAGGAGACCATTTAGAAGGCATTTGAAACAATCAAAATGAAACAAATATTGTGTAGCAGGGGTGCAAAATGGTGAAGGTCTGCAAAGATTATGATAACTGAAGTTCATATGGACTGGATAGCAATAACAACAGAAAGGATTCTTTAGAGGTCAAGGTTTTTCACCTGAGCAATTACTGAAGTGGAGTAGTTCTTGATAGAGATGCAGAAAGTCAGAAAACAAAACAAAAAGTTGGCACAGTAGATTGAGAATTTGATTACTTTCGAAGATCTGTCATACATCCAAGATATAATGTTGAGACTAAATATAAAATACAGAGTCCAGTCAGGTTTAAGCTGGAGTCATAATTTGAAAACTTTTATCATCTTTAAACTGATGGTAAGAGATGAGCTTAGCAACAGATTGAGTGTATAGAAACTAAAGAACATGAGCCTGGACTGAATACTTGTCTGACTTCAAGTGTGCAGAGATGAGGGTAGGGATACCAAAGGAGGCTGAGGAGAGAGAAAGAAAAAAGCACAAAGAGAATAGAATTGGGAAAATCTGGTATTTAGGATGCCCATGAGGAAAGCATTTCTAGGAAGAAAAACACAACTGACTAATTCATTCAGGGATGTAATGAAATGAAATGAAATGAAATGAAGTGAAATGAAATGAAATGAAATGAAATGAAATGAAATGAAATGAAATGAAGCCCCATGACTGACCACTATATTTAGCAGTTTGGTCCACTGATGACTTTGAGACGATCAACTTCAGTGGAATGATGAGGGTGGAAACCTGACTGAGCGGAGTTCAAGGGAGAAAAGTGGGCAAGACCAGGCAGCTCTTAAATGGCATTGCTGTTCTATGACAAAGAGGGAAGAGTTCTTGGAGAAAGGCCCTCCTTACTCAGGCAGGATGAGACAGAGTTTAGTGCACAGGAGGGAAGGTTATGATTATATAGACTGTGGGGCCACATTTCTAAATCAAAACTAAAGGCAAAGATGCAGTTAGACGAGCATGTGTGGTGGTAGAAGGGTATCTTGGTCTATTCCTAAGAGTTTTTATTTTCTACATGAAATCTATGGCTGAGAATGTCAAGAGCCGAGATCTTGAATTCTTGAATAGAGAGAAGATACGAAATGCTCTTCTGTGAATGGAGAGAGCTCAACACAGAAAGTTAGAGCTCACAGATTTAATGTGATCCTGGCCTTCTCTGTGTATTTTTCTCTAGACATGTTCTGCTGTGCTGTTTTAGTGACAGAGTTAGAAAAAAAATTAGTCCCAACTAGGGTGATTGCCTTGCTAGGCAAATAGGATGACAGAATTGGCAAGCCAGAGACTGAAGAATGTATGCACCACAGTGATTGACTTGGTGGACTTTGCATCTACACTGGCCTGAAGGAAAGCGTGGTCACAAGAGTGGAGGAGAGCTGAGAAAATGTGGTGTAATAAATGGGCTGCAGCTCTTACCTGACAGAGTGTTGAAGTAAAAGTAAGAGGCAGTCCCCTGAAAAAAATTGGAAATGGGAGTCATAGGGAGGGAGACATGACATTGTAATTATGGATGGGATATGGCTTTCAAAAATGACCAAGGTCTAGGGCGTGCCACTGGGGGCAGAGGGAGTGGTAAAGTTCAGTGAATGACACATCAACCACCTGAGGGACGGTGATGTTGGAGTATTGATGGCTGGATATTGAAATAACTAAAAGTTAAGAAGGAGCAGTGTTAGACAAAAATAAACAGAGCCAGTAAATAGGATCTGTGTGGACTCTAGGATAGTGTTGAAGGATAAGGTAGATGCTTTCAAGAAAGAATAGCAGGTGATACAATCGTATAGCACAAAATAAGAGCTAGATGGTTTGAAGTAAGAGGGAAAGAACATGATTTGAAGCATCAAAGTGGAGCAAGGTGTACACATACCACAAACCCAAGCAATAACTCCTGAGCCTGGAAATACATGTTTCTTAGAGGGGTGCAGGGGTCACACCTTAAGGGGGAGTCAAGGAGTCAGAAGAAGAAGATGAAGGGAGTATTATACAAAGAACTGAAAGTATGAGGGATTTCCTGGTGAAGCCCCGTGAGTCCCCGAGGGCACAGTGGAAAGTCTCAGAAAGTGGTCAAGATGGGAGAGTCATCTGCAGCGAGACCCTGGAGCCTGAGGAAGGACTGCCTGTCCTGGGCTTCTTGTGGTGGCTCCAGAAAGGGCCACCCTAGGATAATTTCCAATGGTCTAAATGCCTGTGATGGTAAGGCCGTAGTGCCTTGGGGTGGCCCATGAGATGTGGAGGGAGGAAGGAAGGAAGGAAGGAAGGAAGGAAGGAAGGAAGAAGGAAGGAAGGAAGGAAGCATTCATGTTTTTCGTATACAATAGACTCTGGTAACAAAAGACACAAACTCAGAACCATTGGCAACTTACCTTTAAGTTCCTCATCGCCTTCGTTCTTCACATAGGGGCCCTCCAGGTTTAGTTAATAGAACTCTAGGTTTCCTTTGAGGAGACATAAGACAGTAATGAAAGACTTTAAAGTGCCCAGTGTTTTGTAAGATTCAAGGATCCTTTTGATGGTGGGCTGGTGGCATGCTCAGAGGAGAGGCAGAATTCTCTTTTGCAGCTACAAAGGGGAGAAGTGTGCTGGGCAGGGCCCACGGGGATGCCCGCGAGCAGGAGAAGAGCAAGCTGCTCTGGAGCATTTTAGGTGTGACAAACAGGTTGGGCTTTCCCAGGGGTTTGAGCTTCCAGCGGTTTCCATATTTGAATAGCTTTGAGGACTCCAAGAGCATAGGGGCTGCCACTGACAGTCAAGTACCCGGCCCCAGAGAGGTTAGGGCTGCTGTATGCGGGGCGGCACAGGAGGTAAAGGCCTGGATAGGAGACGGTTGGAACTCGGACGTTATCAGATATTCAGAAACAGGAACTGATCAGCCTCTAGCCAAGGTCTCAAAAATCAGGTCAAGATAGCACTTAAGAAAATTAAAGAACAAAAATTAAAAAAACAAAAACAAAGTGATAGTGCACCCAGTTAAGGCACCTGCCAATCAATAAATTGAAGATACTTTTTTTTTTAAAGATTTTGTTTTTAAGTCATCTCTACACCCAACATGGGTCTTGAACCTAACCTACAATCAAGAGTTACACGCTCCACTGACTGAGTTGGTTAGGCACCCCAGGATACTTCCATCTTTAACTTCAAAAACTGACCCAGTGAAAACTGAGTTTGCTACTAAAATTAGACAGTATATATGATTGAGATATATATATATATATACACTAAAATTAGTATATATCATATACATGATATATATAATATGCATATCTTAATTGTTTCCTATGTTCTTACCTAAATGGAACTGTTTGGCCCATTTAGATAAGAACATAGGGAACAATTACAATTTTTGCAAGTTTTTCTCAAGTTGCATGTCTCCCCTTATAAACAACGCAGCATATTTTTTGGTAGTAAATCTAAATGCCCTATTCTCTTCTAAGATTTCAACACTAAAGCATTACAAAATCAAATATTTTTCAGATATCTTTTTTTAAGTTTATTTATTTATTTTGAGCCACAGAGCACACACAGGAGCAGGGCAGAGAGAGAAAGAGAGAGAGAGAGAGAGAGAGAGAGAGAATCCCAAGTAGGTTCCATACTGATAGCACAAAGCCCAATGTGGGGCTTGAACTCATGAGCTGTGAGATCATAACCTGAACTGAAATCAAGAGTTAGACGTTGAACCACCTGAGCCAC
The DNA here is from genome assembly GCA_017311185.1 of Proteles cristata cristata. NCBI lineage: Eukaryota > Metazoa > Chordata > Mammalia > Carnivora > Hyaenidae > Proteles > Proteles cristata. The sequence goes on along the minus strand of JAESUZ010002105.1, from coordinate 1,039,474 downwards.
CCAGGTGCCCTAAAGTTAAATATTTATAAAAGATTATTCATTTCCAAATTCTCACACATCAAACTTCTAGAGCAGAAACCCAACATGAGGGACTTACTCGGCATATTTCGACACCAATGAAATGTTATCAGTAGCTATCGTAAGTCACTCTTTCTACAAAGTGAACCTCAGAAACTGACATGTCTTTAGCTGACTATGAAAAGTTCCTCTGTGCAACAGTTGTGAATTCTAATAAATCAGAAATCAGTCTTATAAGTTAAAAACACTTATCAGTGTTTCATTTCAAATGTCTAACAGGTGTTCTTCAAAGTGACACCTGAGTACTGCTTTTTACAAGGCTCCTTAGACTGTAGCATCTGGCAATATATTATTTCTAATTTCAATTTCTCAGTGGCACACTTGGAAAGTACCTGAGTGACTGCCGCACACTTGGAAAGTACCTGAGTGACTGTCTTCAGATGAACATGGCCCTTGTGTCAAAATAAAAGTTCAGGCTGTAGAAAATTACAAAATTATGAAGCTCCTTATAGAAAACTGTGATCTACTTTTTTTTTTTTTTGCAATGCAAATAAAGAAAGCAATCTTGGTGTAATTCATCTGCTTCTGAAATCCCTTTGCATTGCAGTAAAGTGTTCTTTAATTGACTGGTAAATCATTCTATGATCAGTTTAGCAAATTGTTTTTCTCTCTCTTTCTCTTCATTTTTTCTTTGCTGACTCTGGGGAGTATTGGGCCGTTTTATGGTAACTGTTTTTTTATTCTCCCTTTCAACTAAACTCCTGTAACCCCTATATCAGATAAATAAGTTCAAAAGGAAAACAATAAATCCATGTGTGAGAATGCAGATGCTCCTAGAATTTAGCAAATATAACATCCCTACTACCATGTTATTGAATATGAGACTTCTTATTAGCACCTGAAAAATTCCAGCTTTCCAAAAGTCTTATACCCTCCAGAGAAAATTGAAAATAGAATGTTTGCAAATAACTAGATCTAGCTTTACAGTGATTGCCCAGACCAATCCAGGGGCTATGCTGTTATCAGCGCAGCTGTGAAGCCAGTTAATTGTATTTAAAAAAATCAGTTACAGTACACTGATAAACCAGTTTAAGAAGAGAATATACTTTAAGCTTTTTACAATGCTATCGTGTCATTTGATAGTTATAGCTATAGTTAATATTATTCCAAACATCTAGATCCAGGTATAATCATGAAGTTCTTTTGTACTAACTTCTCTGTGCATTTGTTTTCTTCTCTTCCTTTGTTGATGCTTTTACCAATTACCCATTCAGGCATTTCCTGTGTGTGCCTTTTAGAGTGACTTTGCTTTCAATCTCTTATGAACTGATTCTTCTAATTGTGTCATCAATTATGATTGTGTCTCTCTTTGTGATCATGAAAATTCCCCAAAGCCTTCCAGGGGCCTAAAGGGATTCATCTTGGGGTACTCCCTGCAGAGTTTTGCATTTGAGCGGAGAAGTTTTCACATCATATTACCTAAACAACTTCTGGCTTTTCCATCTGAAAGAGCAATTCAAGTCTTTTGTTTGTACCTTTCATCTTGTTTTCTTTCCTCTTTGCCACCTGCACATAGCTGTTTCCAACTCCTTAAAAATTCATTTTTCCAAAGCTACGTTTAAAACACTGGTACTGATGCTGAAAGAATCAGATCTGGCATATACCTTATTGCTTAATATTTTCAGCCTTTCACATCTTTTATACACCACTTGCACACATTCATTCTCTTTATTAATTTTATATTCACCATTTGAAGAACTGCTGGCTGAGGGAGCTATTGGTATGAATGAAGCATTATAAAATTTTATTATATTTTATTATTGTATATACTGTTATGCCAATAAACATATTGAAAGAAAGCTATTGGTGTTTAACATGTAACAAATTCCCAGCATAATGTTATTTGAAACCTTCATTTAATGCATGACTAAGCCTTGTTTCATAGACACAGAAGATTTGAATGAGAACTAGCTCAATTTTACTTATAATAACAAAGATGCTCTAATAAAAGAGGGATGTTCAATTTACTACTTGGACTCATATCTGTTGCTGGAATGGAAAGAATAGCTTCATGCATAAAAACACAAGACAAGAAAGCATAGCAGGGCTATAGGAATTTAATTGCATTAAAATTCATATTATTTTTGTATTTTTAAATAGATCATGTTAAATTTCTCATTTTTCTGCCTGACATAATTCAGGAAACTGACAGAGAAAGTGTTCATATTGTTCAGAGGTAAGGCTTCATTATCTAATATTTTCAATTGCTTTGAGATCACTGATCTCAGACCACTTTGATTGTTACACTTTCAGGGTGGGAATGAATATAGTGCAATTCAGTGATTCATGTCTGAGATTTAAAAATCTTTAATCTCTTTATAGAGTTAGTATTGAATGAAGCATACAGAGATTTAATCATGTTGATCTTACTAATATTAATGACCAAGAAAAAGTCAAACCTAATGTAAGATAGCAAAAGATTACTCACTAAAGTGAACCTACTTCATATCCACTCACCTTTTATACACTATCCTTTTAGCTACTGTTAGTTTGAATATCCCATTCATTACAATCGTGTGTTTTGAAATTTTGAAATACCAGTTAATTGCAAGAATACTGTGGGTACATTTTGAAAGGTTGGTACAACTCTGAAGATAGTTTTTAGCAGAGAGGTAAAGCGATTTGAGTATACATTTGCATGTTTTTCTCCCTAATTTATTTAGCCAAAAATCCCAGATTTTCGTTTCCTGAGAAATGTGTATGATTACACTATGGTGTCTTTGTTCTTGGGGTATACTGTGGGTACAATGTACCTGACTCTGCTTTGAGGCATAGAAACTTTCTGGAGGGGAGAAAAAAATCCTATAGATCAAAACCTGATTTAGGTGGGTTCATAGAAGCACTTCAAAGAAAAAGGAGTTCTTGGTATCCGTGGAAATTCAAAAATTGGAAATGTCTAGTTATAAATAAGTATGGACATTTACAAAAAACAGTGAATAACATCTTTGTCCCCCGCCTCTTTTGATCTGAGCTCTGAGCATGTTGGGATATAAGATAGAGTCAAACTCAAAATGTTAGGTATGTGAAAGGTGAAACTAGGTTGCAGGATATGGATTGAATCTGATGCGATCATGCAGGTGTTCTAAGAATTCTTCTACTGAATTAAACATGTTCATGTAGTCCCAGGAGATCCACACAGACTCTGCCCTCCCATCCCCAGAGGAATGGCCCACCCTCATGAGTTTCCCTCATGAGTTAGCTGAGAATGCCTCCAACCAGGGATGGTGTGGTCAGCTGTGCTCCATTCCTTCTCTGAAATTCACCTGCCAGAGAAGTGACCGTTCTTCTCCAAGGGAAGGGTGGTTGAAAGATGAAGAATGGAGCTGAGGCTCAACTTCTTCCCATAGAAGAAGCATGAGGGAAGGGGAATAGATGTTCTTCCCTCACAACGAGTTTCTCCTTGGCTCCATTTCTGTAGCATATTGAGAGCCTGCAATTAATCAGCGATTCTCCTGGCTTCAAAGCTACCCTTCTAAATGTGACTTTGTGACACCAGATTTCTGCATTGCCAGTTGGGGTTAGCAGTTGAGGACGGGAGACGCCAAACCAAAGCAGAAAAGGACATTACTTCTATCTGTTTGCCCTCGCTGGCTTTTTCTCGTTGGCACCAGCCAGTGCTTCTGTTCCACGGGGCAGTGTGGGTTCACGTGGGAGCATTTGAACCCACTCCACAATTTCTCCAGAGCTCGCAGAGCAGTCTTCTCGGCACTGAAGAGACTCCAGCAGCACCAGGCTAGTCGCTCGTGAAGCCTCCTCAGCCCCACCAGCTTCCCTTCCTGGCCAGGGCATCCAGGATCAGTTGAACACCATGTTTTCAGAGGTCCGGGTGATCTCCTTGGTGCCTCTCATGTGAGCATCTGAGTGTTAACAAGTTCCCCCTTACTCTAGGTGTGCTAGCTGTTTTCTGCTTTGCTCCCATTCTGTTCTCTTCGTCTTCTCTTTTTTCCTTCTTAGTCCCCTAGTTAGCATATATTTATGCATAATTGATGATCCTTTAAGTTAAAGTCTATCTGTTAACATAATTGATAGGGCTTCTGTCTCCAGACTAGCCTTTGGCCATGACTTTTGTCCATAATATTTCCAATATTCAGGACAGCCATTTTGGTTTCCTTTTCTCTAGGACTCATGTGTTGATTTAGTCTGATGATAATTTTGTGGAAAATGCATTCCTGTTTGTTAACATACTTCCTTATATGAGACACTAACGATCACAAACACATGGCAAGTTGGAATAACCATTGCAGAGAATTTTGAGATTCTCAAGTCTATACCACCACAGTGGAAGCAGACTCCGAAACACATTTACGACGTGGAAGATAATATTAGTGAGGACCCTCAGGATCATAGCTGTGCAAGAGAAGGGAAGCAAGACTGGGCAGTGGGAGAAGACAAGATGTGATGTGGGTTCTACATCTTGACCAGCCATATGGGCCCTGGGTATAAACTGATCCCTTAGAATTGTCCCAAAATGAGCTGATAGAAACTTTTATTGGATTTAGGACATTCTAGGAAGAGAGTGATTTTGTGAGCTTTCTCTCTGCAGCTGAGGCAATCACTTGGGAGATGTCAGTTGAAGTTAATTTGAGGCTAATGGAAGGAAGGGAGAATGGACCAAGAGGTGAAAATATGTTTATCAGGAACTGTCATCCTTAGATTTTATATTTCTGAAAGTTCACTGCCATCATGGCTTCCAGACCAGGTTGAATATGGAGGCTGATGAAGGCAGGAACTCTAGGGGCCGCTGAGGATTTAAATTCATGTGAGATGAAGAGGAAGAGTGGGTTTTAAAGAGGCTGTTCAGCATTTAGTGGTGGATGTTATGCGAGGGAAGGGAAATTGGGAATATAAAGGTGATTAAGTTTGCAGCATATATAATAAAATGGTGCTATAACCATGAATAGAAATTAAAGAGGGGGAAGATGTAGTAGACATTATTTGGATAGACTATATTTGAAGTACCTGAAATAAATACCACTGTAATCCTTAGACACTTATATGCTGAAGCCTGAAAATAAAATATAATTTCAGGCTATTATATGTGGAAGGTGTCAACATGTGGATAAAAATTAAAGCCATAGGACTGGATGAGGACACTCCAAAAATATGTGTAAGACATTAAAGATTGATTGTGAGGGGCATCTCAGTGGCTCAGTTGGTTAAAGGCCAATTTCGGCTCAGGTCATGATCTCATGGTTTGTGGGTTTGAGCCCTGCATCAGGCTCTGTGCTGACAGTTCAGAGCCTACAGCCTGTTTCAGATCCTTTGTCTCTTTCTCTCTCTCTCTCTGCCCTTCCCCCACTCATGCTCTGATTCTCTCTCAATAATAAACATTAAAAAATTTTCAAAAAATGTGATATCTAATTTTGTTGGCTCACTTGGCAATGTCAGCAAAAGCGTCTAATATTTTGTTTTTTCAAAAGAAGATGAATTCCACTTGACATAGACACTTCTTCCTTTTGGGGGGACAGTGAGGTGTGGTAGGTGAAGGGATGGAATTTGAGTGAAGACCAGACATTAATTCTTCTTAATTGTCTTCTCATTAGATTCAACTTTATCTATCCTGTCAAAATAGTTCCGAATTTGGATTTTTATCATCTAGAATTTTCAGTCTCTTCCAATTTGTAAAACCTAAATTTGATGTGCATGTTCTTCATTTCTCCTGAAATATCTGATAAAATATTTAAAAAATGCCAATGTCAGACCCTCCAAACTGATATTCATTTATTATTACTATTAATAATAAAATGCTGGAATTGGAGATAATCACCTGTCACAAATCAAATTATTTTCTTCCATCCAATATATACGTATCCATTTATCCCACAATCTATTATAGAAGCTTCGCTACATGAGGTATTAAAATAGAGCCACATACTATAAACCATATGCCCTTATCTAAGATCATTTGTTCCTTGTGAAAATATGTTGAATCCAGTGATTACAGGTTACCTGAGTGCTCATAACCCATCACTATACTTATTCTAGAAACGGCATATACTCATTCCTTCTGCAGAAAGCAAACACTATCATACACATTTAACTATAGCTATGAATATCTGTTATGCCCGATTTTTAGACAAGGCTTATTATGTTAGATGGCATGCACACTTTAAAATTTCTTAACACAGATTTAAAAAAAAATTTTTTTTAATGTTTTATTTATTTATAGGAGAGAGAGAGAGACAGCGTGAGCAGGGGAGGGTGAGAGAGAGAGGGAGTCACAGACTGAAACAGGCTCCAGGCTCTGAGCTGGCAGTCAGCACAGAGCCCGACGCGGGGCTCAAATCCACGAACCGCGAGATCATGACCTAAGCGAAAGTCGGAGGCTCAACCGACTAAGCCACCCAGGCGCCCCTCTTAACACAGATTTTAATCCAGAAAAGGTACACTGATTGGTACACACTTAATCAAAGAGGCCCAGTCTCATTACACATGTGCATGCAATTAAGCTGTAAGGTACAGCAATTAAAAGCAAGAGATCTAAAGTTAGACTTCCCACATTTTTATCATATTTGTTAGTTTTGTAAACTTAGGAGAGTTGCTTAGGCACTGTGTACCTTGATTTGGATCCTGTATCAAATGGGTACTTACCTCTGATACTTGCTGTAAGATTCGAATGAGCAAATACATGCAAGTTCTTAGTAGGACACCTTACACTGAGAAAGCACTCAGTAAATATTTCATTGTTTTTAGCAATCTTAACATTACAATATAGGATGCTACTGTCTGAATATAGCAAAATCTACCCATTCTAGTTTACATGAACATTTGAATGACTACCAATATGGGGCCTTTACAAATCATGCCGTATTGGAGATTCTAACATGAATTTCTCTAATGATAGATCTATAAACAAAGTAGATTGGTTAAAGGTTATATATATCTTTGATCTTATTTAAAATGATTTGCTGAAGTAGTTGTACTAAGTTGTGTTCCATCAGCAATATATGATAATTCTTATTTCACATCCTCAAAACCACTTCCTTTTTATTCAGTCTTAAATTTTGCCAATTTACTGGCTGTGCAAAAATACATACTTAGCCGTTCGCCACTGTGATTCTCAGAAAACTGAGCATCTGTTCATAATGTATTACCATTTGGATTTCTTCTTTTGTGAAGGATGTGTCTAAATATTTGTCTCTATTTCTCTGAGGCTGTCTGTCATTTTGTTTTTGGCTAGTAGGAGTTCTTTAAATAGTCTCGATGCAAGTCTTTTTGATTGCATATGTAGCAAATATCTTCTCCCGTTCTGTGGCTTGTATTGCCAGAGGTTGTCTTTTGATGACAGATTTGTTTATTTTAAAGCCTCATAAATTTATTAAAGTTTATTTAAATACATTTGGTTTCATATTTAGCTCTATTATTCCAGGAATTATTGTTTATATGTGGTTTGAAATAAAGGCCCAATATATTTTTTTCATATTACCAATTCTTCCAAGATTTGTTGAAAAGACCAAAGAAAATAAGCAAACTACAGCTTCATGCAGTAACTTGGATGATTGGATGAAGCTGAAGCAGGTGCTCTCAAGTGGAACAAATATATATATGTGTGTATGTATATATATATTATAATTTATATACTCAAGTTCACTGTATACATAAAGTTTTAAATTTAAAAATTTTAAGTCTTTAAGTTCTACAATTTACATCTTGTTTTTGTTGGGGGACAAAATAATGAGGTACAAAGCTGGTGATTAAAATCTCTAGAATTTTGAGATTCAAGTGCTTTTTACCAATGAATACAATTTTTAATCTATTGTAATTTTAAGGCAGATTTTTCATATTTTATTTAAAATATATTTTTATGTTAAAACATGAGGAAAATGCTTTTTACATTTGTTATGTATCATTACACTCTATGGCATCTATAGTTATAAAAATTTCCATTTCTCTTGTTGGATTTTCTAGGTTCATTATCTTCAGATAATGATTTTTTGTGTTTTTTGACTTTTTACATATGTACCTTTAGACATTAACTGGTCAACTGTCTTCTTTGGGGCCCTATTTTTAAATCATGTACAGATCTTTGAATATGAAGAATATGAGAATGAAAATCAATTTTTAAAAGGTACTTTATACATTTTTATTGAAATGTTGATTGGAATTAATATATTTTTCAAAATATTAAAAAATTTTAGCCTCATATCATCTTCAATGTTTTATTCTTTTATATGCTAAAATATATTTTATTTAGCTCTATTTAAATATGTATGGGATATTTATAATATGTTTTTATAAATCATGTCTGGTTGTAAAAGCTCTTCTTTTTCATTGTGAAAGTCCTAAAATCCTCATCAAAACCTAGAAAATGCAAATGCTAATATTCCTTCTTTAGGTACCAATATAATCAATTACTGTAGGGTCTAATTTATATAATAAAACTTTTTTTAAAATAATTAAGGGTACCTAATTGGCTTAGTCGGTTAAATATCCAACTCTTTTTTTTTAATGTTTTTATTTATTTCTGAGAGAGAGAGAGAGAGAGAGAGAGACAGCGTGAGCAGGGGAGGGGCAGAGAGAAAGAGGGAGACACAGAATCTGAAGCAGGCTCCAGGCTTTGAGCTGTCAGCACAGAGCCTGACATGGGGCACGAACCCTCAAACTGTGAGATCATGACCTGAGCTGAAGCCGGCCGCCCAACTGACTGAGCCATCCAGGCACCCCTAAATATCCAACTCTTGATCTTAGCTCAGATTTTTTTTTTTTTTTTTAAGTAAGCTCCACATTGAGCATGTAGCCTAATGCAGGGCTTGAACTCACACCCTGAGATCATGATTGAACATCATGACCTGACCTGAGATCAAGAGTCAGATGCTAGCCAACTGAGCCACCCAGGTATCCCACAGCTCAGATCTTTGATCTCAGAGCTATGAATTTGGGCCCTGTGTTGGGCTCTAGGCTGGGCATGAAGCCTACTTGAAAACAAATAAATAAGCAAACAAACATCATATATTAAGTGTTTTTCAAATTGAAGATGTCTTACATACCTTCATATAATATTGTTTAACATTTACTGATAAATAAATAAGAATAAAGTATTATTATTTAAACTAGATATACTTATGTTAGAAAAATATTGTATTTAACTGAATTTTTGGATAATTTTTTATCTTTATCTTATTTATATTTTAGCACCATAATCTCTACTTCCAGAGATATTGTGAGTCATGAGCCATGAAAAATGTCAAGCTTTTTCTAACTATGCTGTCACACACACTATTCTATCTAGTTGAAAATTTACTCCCAGAAGTTTTCACATAGCTTAAACCACTTCTGGTTTCAAATTTCCCATAAATTATATCTTTTCAGAAAAACCTTTCTAACAAACATACATAGGATTTGTATCTTCACCCAATTTATTACCCTTCTATTATATATTTATTGAAAAAAAAAACACACTTTGTATTGGATTTCCTAAAGTCTTCTTCTTATCTTATAGCCCAAACTGTTTTTCGAGTGATTTCCAAAGTAAGAAAAAATTTCTCTATCTTGAAAAGGAGTTATAATCGTAACTGACCTTTATCCAGCATGCCCTGTGAGGTAATTGTGAGGTAATTACTAGGTACAGAGGGGTAAATGAACGGGGCGGGACTTAAACAGGAGGTCGATTTCCAGGGTCAGCTGGTTATGGAATCTTCGCTTTTTATGGTTTTCTTTTCTAACTGCAAAATAAACACAACACACGTGTGCAAACTTTCCACTCAAACTTGTGATTTTGACTTTTTAACTTAAAAGAGTAGATGTCAAGCTTTCCTCTCTGTTTTCTCTACAAGTTTTATAGTTTAAGTCCTAATATTTAAGTCCATAATCTATTTTCTGTTGATTTTTTTGTGGACAGTGAAAGGTAGGGATCTGATTTTTTTTTTTTTGCATGTGGGTAGCCAGTTTTCCCAAGACCATTTGTCGAAGAAACTCTCCTTTTCTTGTATGTTCTTTGCACCTTTGTCAAAGGTATGCTGACTACTAGAATGGTTTGTTACTGGGCTCTCTTTTCCTTTCATTGTTCTATTATGTCTGTCTTTATGGTATCATTTTAATTACTGAAGCTTTTTTGTATATTTCAAAACCAAGGAATGTGAGGTCACTGGCTTTGCTCTTTCTCAAGGTTGTATTAGCTGTGAGGTCTTTTGTGGTTCCGTATGAATTTTAGGGTTATGTTCATACTTATGTAAAAAATGCCATTGGGAATTTGATGAAGGTGACATTGAATTTGTAGATTGCTTTGGGTAGTATGGACATTTTAACAATATTAGTTCTTCTAATCCATGAAGACAGGATATTTTTCTATTGATGCATCTTCTTTCATTTCTTTTATTCATGTTTTATCATTTTCATTGTACAAGTCTTTCACCTCCTTGGTTTAGTGTACTCCTAAGTATTGCATTCTCTTTGATGCTATTAAAATGAGTGTTTTCTCAATATTTTTAAAAAAGTTTATTTATTTGTTTTAAGGGGGGAAGGGTGGGAGAGAGGACGAGGAAGGGGCAGAGAGAGAAGAAGAGAGAAAATCCCAAGCAGGCATAGCTCAATATGTACCTTGAACCCAGCAACCTAGAGATCATGACCCGAGTGAAACCAAGAGTTGGATGCTTAACTGGCTAAGCCACCTGGGCATTGTATTCTTAATTTTCTTTTTACATTGTTTGTTCTTAGTATATAGAAACACAATTTATTTTTGTATGTTGACTTTATTGAATTAATTTATTTATTGATCCATTGTTTTGTTTTACCACTATACTAAGAAAGAGAAAGAGATGGGGCGCCTGGGTGGCTCAGCCAGTTGAGCGTCCAACTTAAGCTCAGTTCATGATCTTGAGGTTCGTGGGTTCAAGCCCCACATCTGGCTCTTTGCTGACAGCTGGGAGCCTAGAGTGTGCTTATGATTCTGTGTCTCCCATTCTCTCGCTGCCCCTCCCCCGCTGGTGCTCTGTCTCTCTCTTAAAAAATAAATGAACATTTAAAAAAAAGGAAAAAAAAAAAAGGAAAGAGACACAGAGGAGAGAGAGAGACAGTGCCACATCTCTGCCCCAAAGTCTTCATAGGCTTTCCATTTCATTTGGAATATAGGTTAAGAATATGTCTTTGTATAACACAGCTAGTCCAAATGGCAAGGTACTTAAAATTTAGTAGAAATATACATACATTCATACATACATATGTATGAATGTATGTATATATATGATTCCCATAATTGTTTGAATTAATTACATGATAAATGAGTTTATTTTTGATACATTACATTACATTAATAAAATGTTATTAAAATGAATTGCATCTTGTTTTGATTACTGATTTAATGTGGATACTAGAGGTTTAAACTTATGCATTTTCCTCATTTCACATTTCTACTGGACGTAGTTCTCTGCACAGCTGCTCCCCATTCACATGTATACAGCCTCTTCTGTTACCACTTTCCTCCTTGCTTATTCTACTCTTCCCATGTTGACCCCCATGCTGCTCAAATATTCAGGTCTGCTATTCACGGTCATTGGACTTTCCAGAGTCTATCTCTAAGAAACATCTAAATTTTCATTAGACAAACAGTACTATAGTTATTGCAGAATCAAGTCCATAATCTAGGAGCTATTGTGATGAAGAATCCAAAAGAATTCTAGCATGTCTTTAAGCATTAAAGTATTTTAGTTTTTATTTTTTAATTTTAGAGCACAAAAGAGAGGGTGTGAGTGGGGGTGGGGCAGAAGGAGAGAGAGAGAGAGAGAGAGAGAGAGAGAGAACCTTAAGTAGGTTCTCCTCAGGGTGGAGCACATTGCAGGGCTTGATCCCAGGACCCAGGAATCATGACCTGAGTGGAAATTAAGAGTTGGACAATGAACCAACCAAGCCACTGAGACACCTTAGAGTATTTTAGCTTTTTAAAATTTATGAAATGTATTCCTGAGATTTCAGTATACTCAGTTTTAGGAAGTATAGTACATGCTGCCCAAATATTGCTTAGAAATAATATCTGTTAGATGTATGACCAATGTAGCATACATGAACCATGTATCAACTGAAATAGATGCAAGGTCATTATATAATTATGGACTTTGGATATGTTCTGTAATTAGGTCAAAATGAAAGCAAGATAAAAGATAGCTAAGTAAGCATTCTGGGGCTTTTTTTGCTTTGCTTCAAATAAATTCCTCTGTGTACACTTACCGTAATGATCAGAAACATGTTGATTATATTCCATACTGAAAAGATGAACTAAAGCCTCCCAAGGATGCACACTAATTTAAGGAAAAAAAAGAAGAGGCTTCCAAAAATAATTTGATATGCAAATAATGAAGCCTTTCAAATTCCTTTTTTATAAAATAAAGATTAAAAGAGCACTTCCAGGACAATTCTCAATTAATGAGTTCTTAAAATTATTATTAAAATCATTATTATCAACAACATAATCCTCATTAAATTGGATTTTTCGTTCCATAAAAGCAAATACAGAAATCATGCTAATTTGTGATGAGAAATGTAAGTAGAACAATAAACCGTTTAAAAAGACAAGCTTCTGGGGCACCTGGGTGGCTCAGTCAGTTGGGTGTCCAACTTCAGCTCAGGTCATGATCTCGCAGTTCATGAGTTCGAGCCCTACATCGGGCTCTGTGCTGACAGCTCAGAGCCTGGAGCCTGCTTCAGATTCTGTGTCTCCATCTCTCTCTACCCCTTGCCAGCTCCTTTGCTCTCTCACCCTCTCTCTCACAAATAAATAATTTTTTAATTAAGAAATAAAAATATTAAAATACAAGCTTCTGGCGCTGTTTTGACTTGACTTTGAAGATAGTAGAATCACTATAACAATTTTAGGTTTACGTTCAGTCCCCAAAGGTCTTATAGAAGATGCCTAAATCTTTTTCTTCAAATTTGAACAATGGAAAGTTTTGAAATTAAGAATGGCATTTCATGTTAGATATAATATGAATATTAAATAAGGTAATATAAGAAAGTAAATAATATGTTTAATTTCTCATGATCTTTATGTGTAAATATGTACTTCTTATTCATTGTGTACTTAGGAACATCTTTCATTTTAAACTTTCAATTCATTGGATTTAGAATGCTTATATCACAATCTTAATAATACGTATTCTTTAATAGCATAAAAGTAATGTATATGTGGAAAATTTAAAAAGCACACTATTGAATTTATTGGAGAATTTAAAATTCTACTATTTAACTAATCAGAGATAATCATTGTTAATATTCCAATTATTCAAAGAGAGAGAAACAGAGATCATATGGTGAACATATTTCATATTTGCATAATACAGATGCATTGCATGTAAAGATTTATGTAAGGTTTATGTTGTATTCCTTTTTATTTCCACTATATAAATTTGAAAATATACCCATATATAAAGACATACAGGTGTACCTCATTTTATTCCCCTTCATTGCCTGTGCTTCACAGATATTTCATTTTTTACAAATTAAAGGTCTGAGTGGAGGAAGTCTATTGGTACTATTTTTCTGGTAGCATTTGCTCACTTGGTGTTTTTGTGTCACATTTTGGTAATTCTTGCAATATTTCAAACTTTTTAATTTTTACTATATTTGTTATGGTGATCTGTGATCAGTGACCCTTGATGCCACTATTGTAATTGTTTGGGGGCACCATGAACAGCACCCATATAAGACATAGAAGACAACAAACTTAATGGATGGATGCTGTGTGTGTTCTGACTGCTCATTGACAGGCTGCCCCTGTCTCTCTCCCTCTCCTCAGGTCATGTCTCCCTATTCCCTGAGACACAGTATTAAAAACAGGTCATTTAATGCCCTACAGGGGTCTCTAAGTGTTCAAGTAAGAGGAAGGATCACATGCATCTCACTTGAAATCAAAAGCTAGAAATACTTTTGACAGTGACTCCACTGTCAAAAGTGGAGACAGGCCAAAAATGAGGCCTCTTGTGCCAAACAGTAAGTGAAGCTATGAATACAAATGAAAAGTTCTTGAAGGAAATCAAGAGTGCTAGTCCTGTGAACACATAAATGATAAGAAAGTGAAGTAGCCTTATTGCTGATAGGAGAATGTTATAGTGGTCTGGAGAGAAGACCAAACCAGCCACAATGGTCCCGTAAGCCACAGCCTAGTCCAGTGAGAGGCCCTGACTCTGAAGTTCTGTGACAGCTGAGAGAGGTGTGAAAGCTACAGGAGAAAAGTCTGAGGCTAGGAGAGGTGAGGTCATGACGTTTAAGGAACGAAGCTGTCTCCATAACATAAAAATGTACAAGGTGAAGCAGCAAGTACTGATGTAGAACCTACAGCAGGTTATCGAGAGGATCTAGCTAAGACCATGAATGAAGGTGGCTACACTAAACAACACATTTTCAATGTAGATGAAACATCTTCTTTATATTGGAAGAAAATACCACCTAGGACTTTCATACCTAGAGAGGAGAAATCAGTGCCTGGCCACAAGCCTCAAAGGACAGACTGACTTTCTTGTTCAAGGCTAATTCAACTGGTGACTTTAAGTTGAAACCAGTGATCATTTACCATTGTGAAAATCCTAGGGCTCTTAAGAATTATGCTGGATCGACTCTGCCTGTGCTTTCTGTATGGAACAACAAAGCCTGGATGATGTCACATCTGTTTACAACATGGTTTACTGAGTATTTTAAATCCACCATGGAAACCCAATGCTCATAAGATAAAATTCCTTTTAAGATATTACTCGTCATTGACAATGCACTTGGTCACCCAAGAGTTCCAATGGAGCGGTACAGTGAGATTAATGTTGTTTTCATGCCTGCTAACATAACATGCATTCTGGAGCTTATGGATCAAGGAGTAATTCCAGCGATAGCTGCCATAGATAGCAATTCCTCTGATGGATCTGGTCAAAGTAAATTGAAAACCCCTGGAAAAGATTCACTGTTCTCAATGCCAGTAAGAACATTCGTGATTCAAGGGAAGAAGCCAAACTGTCACCATTAACAGGAGTTTCGAAGAAGTTGATCCCATCCATCATGAATGACTTTCAGGAGTTTAAGACTTCAATGGAGGAAGCAACTGCAGATGTGGTCGAAACTGAGCCTGAAGATGAGACTTAACTGCTTGAGCCCATGATAAAACCTGATTGGCTGAGGAGTTGCTTCTTACAGATGAGCAAAGAAAGTGATTTTTTGAAATGGAATCTGCTCCTGGTGAAGATGCTGTAAAGACAGTTGAAATGACAAGAAAGGATTTAGAATATCTCATTAACTTAGTTGGTGAAGCATCAGCAAGTTTTGAGAGGATGGACTCCAATTTTGAAAGAAGATCTACTGTGAGTAAAATGCTGTCAAACAGTATCACACGCCACAGAAAAATCATTCATAGAAGAAAGAGTTAACTGGGCACCTGGGGGCCTCAGTCGATTGAGCAGCCCATTTCAGCTCAGGTCACGATCTCATCATTCATGAGTTCAAGTCCCACGTTGGGCTCTGTGTTGACAGTTCAGAGCCTGAAGCATGCTTTGGGTTCTGTGTCTCCCTCTCTGCTTCTACCGCACTTGTGCTCTGTCTTGTCTTTCTGTCTCTCTTTCTCTCTTCAAAAATAAATAAGTGTTAAAAAAAAATTTAAAAAAAGAAATAATCAGTGCAGCAAACTTCATTATATTCTTATTTTGAGAAATTGCCACACCCATCCTTAACTCTCCACAACTACCATCCTGCCCAGTCAGGGACCATCAACATCCAGGCAAGATCCTCCACCAGCCACCCATTGAAACCTCAGATGACAGTTAGCTTTTATAGCAATAAAATATTTTTTAATTAAAGCATGTCATTTTTAAATACAATACTATGCACATGTAATAAATAGACTACAGTAGAGTGTCAGTATAAGTTTCATGGGCACTGGGAACCCAAAAAATTCAGTTGACTAGCTTTATTGTGATATTTGCTTTATTGTGGTGGTCTGGAACTGAAGCCGCAGTATTCTGAGATATGCCTATAAATCTTCTACTTAGTATTTTTTTTAAACTCTCTGCTGATAGGGGCAAAGTAAGTTACAGAAAACCTTATGGTAAAACTTCGGAAGAAAACTTACTTTTTGTCAGACAGATGGAAATGATTTCATATCTGCAAGATTAAATTTGGTACCTTTGCAATAAAACAACCAGAAAAAGCAACAGCTTTTTAAAAAGTGCAAAAGGATTTGCTTGACAGTTTATGAATTATAGTGCAGGTGTATGAAGAAAAAGATATACTTCCTTTAAAAAAAATCAGAAACTAAACAGGAAAAATGGCCATTTCAGATTTAAAAATCATTATAAGAAAAACATGGCTGTTAAGACACATTTTAGCTCTTAAACATAATTGAGACATTCTTGACTCTTATCTAATGATATTTGTGATGATCATGGTGAGTATGATAATAACAAAAAAGGATGAGGAGGAGAAGAAGGAGGAGAAAAGGAAGAAAAAGAAGGACACCAAATATATTAACAGTGTTTAGGAAGAATATTTTTCTAGTAGAAAAAAAGTAAAAGCAGGTTTTACCATTTTATCCTGGTCACTAATTTTAATAATTTCTGAGTCAGTGCAGAGTCTACTTGTCAGGTGTTCAAAGCAAGCTGCCGGTGGTGTCTATGAGGAAGTCTAAATATAAAATCGCCACGTTATCATATTGCTAATGGGTACCACTGAATTATTCAGCACCAATAATAAAAAGGAATAAAAATCTGTCCTATATTTCTACATTATGATTCAGGATAGTAATTTACTTCTAATAACCAAGGTAAATGCCTTTTATTTTTCTCTGGAAGATTTTTTTAATCTTCTGTTTTGCTTTATTATGTCAGAAAAAGAGAAGGAGTGGGGTAACAGGAAAGGAATCAACGTAGAGGCTCAAGATTTATCAAGTGCTCTGTGTCATTCAGTTTCAGGAGAGAGCCGTAGACTTAAAATAAAATTTAGCATCTATTTTCTGTTATCGATATAAAATCTGGAAGGCTAAAGAAAGTAGCTAGAACAAAAAAAATGACAGATTCTCAGATGTCATCACAACTATTTTTGTTTTCCTGTTTCTGTAGTTTCCTTTTATTTTAGCCTATAGTGAGAGTTGAGGCAAGCAAAAAGCAGAAGACACATCAAGGTAAAAACTGTGCTAACCTATCATCTCAAAAGTATCTTCCAGAAAGAAGAAAGTATTCTCAAGGTAGTATTTAGAGCTCCTTGAATGATTTGTTAGTTAAACTTTACTGTCGTACATATCATTTTTATTTTCTATGTAAAGGACGGTCATATCGTGTATATACTTTTTTAGATATATGCAGAGTTTATTAGAAGCATTCTGACAGTCCAATTAAAAAATATCATAATCACGAAGTGGCTCATGGTACATAGTGGCTTAATGATATTAATATATGTCCACATCAATACTTCATCCATATTTATTTCTTGTAGAGAGCCTATTCAGTTCCAAAATGTGTACAGGGTATTTTGAATGAAAATATGTTACATAGAATTTGTATTTGAGTCTAAATATTAAATGTTGCCTATGTAAAATAATAATATGGAAGTTTTCTCATAACGTTTAGATGCTGTATTAGTTTTCTAAGCCTACTGTAACAAAGTACCACAAACTGGATGGCTTAAATACAGAAAGCTTTTGTCTCACAGTCCTGGAGACTCGAAATAGGAGATCTTCGCATTGGTAGGGTGAGTTCCTTCTGAAGCCTGTGAGGGAAAATGTGTTCTATGCCTATCTTCTAGCTTTAGGTGGTTTTCTGCGATCTTTGATATTTGATTGGCTTTTAGATGCCTCATTCCTACCTTCTTTTTTGTGCACTATTCTATATGTGCTTATCTGTCTATGCGCTCAAATTTCCCCCTTTTATAAGGTCATACTGTGTTAGGGCTCACCCTAATGACTTCAGCTTAACTTAATCCTCTGTCTGCAAAAAGCCTATTTCCAAATAAGGTCCCATTCACAAATACTGGGGGTTAGGGCTTCAACGTATTTTGGGGGACACAATTCAACTCATAATATATGTCGATTATCAAAGGTTCTCATTAAATTTCTGTTCAAGGTGTTTGTTTTGAGTTTATACTTTGTGGATCCCTTCCTGACCTAGTCAGTAAGTAATAATATATTAATTATCAAAATAACAGCCAAATGATAAAGAGCAAAAGTAAAATGACATAGCCACAGCCAAAAACAGGATAGCTGTTGGTGTTCTTTGGACCTCAAGAAGAAGCATAAACATGAAATGGTTCAGTAAGGGTATGTGAAGGCTGATCTATCTCCATCAATAGCATTTGAGCAGAATAAACCTTCAGGCATACTTCCATGCAGATTAGATACAGCTAAAGAGATATGTTAAGAATTCAAAATGATTACCTTTATTATATTTATCATATGTAAGATAAAATTACATGTGAAATTTAATGTATATAATTTAACTTCTGTACATAGCAATCAAAAAGAGGAGGTCAAATACGCATATTATGGTTAATCAGAAGAAACTAAGACCTGGGACAGCACTATATTAATATTTAGTGGATAAAAATTGTCTTAAAGAAAGATAGTTTCTCAGACTCAAAATGCACAGAGGAAGAATTTTTGAAAACCCAAATTAGTATCCCTCTGAAACTATGCCCTTTCTGTACACACACACATGCAGTAGATTCATGATCCCATATGCAAAAAAATCCTAGAGAATCCATCATTCAATAAATATTTAATGAGTACCTCTTATGGCTAAATATTATTTTCAGCAACAGGAATGAAACACTGTATTAAACTTATTAGTTATCTGTGGTCACCTGACATTGTGACATTGAAAGGAAAGAAAGAAACAACAAGACATCTGGAAATGATTAGGAGGATGCCGTTGTCTGGGGCAGGAGTGAGAAGGTCAGCTGGTGGCACTGGGTGATGCAGGAAGGCCCCACCTGCTGGGAGGTAACATGTGAGCTGAGAGCATGGAGGCACGCAGACTGCATTTTAGAGTTAGCTGATCATATATGGGGTGAGGGAAGACTCACGTCAAGCAAAGGAAAGGTCTTGAGTTTTTTACTTGACTTAAGACTATTAAATAATGACCGGTTCACTGAGTTGAAGAGGAGTTTGGGCGGGACAGATTGTGAGAGAAAGCAAGAGAGAGTTTTTAAAAAAAACTCAAAAAACAAAAAACAAACAAAAACAGCAGGGGGCGCCGGGGTGGTTCAGTGGGTTCAGCATCCTCTCTTGATTTCAGCTCAGGTCATGATCTCAGGGTTCCTGAGTTCCAGCCCCTGCATGGGGCTCTGCGCTGACAGTGCAGAGCCAGCTAGGGATTCTTTCTCTCGCCCTCTGCCCCTCCCCAGCTCATGTTCACACTAGCGTTCTCTCTCAATAAAGTTAAAAAAAAATAAGGGGCGCCTGGGTGGCTTAGTCGGTTAAGCGTCCGACTTTCCCTTGGGTCATGATCTCGCGGTTCCTGGGTTCGAGCCCCACGTCGGGCCCTGTGCTGACTGCCAGCTCAGAGCCTGGAGCCTGTTTCAGTCTGTGACTCCCTCTCTCTCTGACCCTCCCCTGCTCACGCTGTCTCTCTCTCTCTCCTAGAAATAAATAAAAATTAAATAAATAAATAAATAAATAAATAAATAAATAAATAAATGAATAAGTACTTTTTAATATATTCATGGAGCTTATAGCAATAAAGATAGGGGACAAATAGCCAGGAAATTGAAGACTGATATTTGTAGCATACATATCCAAGGCATCATAATGAGGACTAAAATTTCTCCCAACTTATTTCAGGAAAAAAACTTATTTCATTTTCAGGAAACTTATTTCATTCCCCAAAATGAACAAAAGTTAATATTTATAGTATAAAGATAGTTAACTAAGGAGGTGGGGGGACAAACCATAAAATAAAATGAGCAAAGTCCATGAATTGGCAAATCACTGTTCAATAGTTTTAAATGCACAATCAAGATAAGAAAAAAATTCTACCCCTTTAGTAATCCAGCAAGAGCAAATCAGAATATATGTTCATATATCAAACTGATCGATAAGGAAAAGAAAAATTATATATGATCCATTGCTTCTCACATATTTCTAAAGGAAGTGTGAATTATTACCACTATTTGTGAAAAATTACATAGCCGTCCTTGTAACTTTAAAAGTTCATCTTGTAAAACAAATTCATCTTGTGATCAACATTTTGTGACTCCCTTATACAAAAGTAACAGCTCCCATATAAATGTATTTGTATAAGGCAGTTTACTTTAGTATTGTTTGAAGTAGCTGATAAGAAACAAATCAAAGAAAAAAGCCCAAGCAGACTACTCAAACAAGTGAAAAAAAACCTTTGGTCAAAACAGAAAGAAGAACAGGATGAAGATAAGGAAAGGGGTAAAAGAGAAGTTTACAAAAAGAAGAAAAATAAAAATAAGAAAGAATAAATAAATAAAAATTTAAAAAGAAGAAAAAATAAAATCTGTCAGGTCAGAACCTGATGTGGGGCTCAAACCCTCAAACCATGAGATCATGACCTGAGTGGAAGACAGAAAATTAACCAACTGAGCCACCCAGGTGTACCTATGTACTTTTTAAAGTTTCTTTCTTTAGACAAGGAGAGAGAGAGAGAGAGAGAGCGCGCGTGCGCAAGCATGAGTGATGGGGGGAGGGGAAGAGAGAAAGGGAAAGAGAGAATCCCAAGCAGGCTCCACGCTCAGTTGGGAGTCAGAAATGGAGCTTGAACTAATGAAATGTAAGATCATGACTTGAACTAAATTCAAGAGTCAGACACTTAACTGACTAAGCCACACAGGCACCCCTGACTTATTTTTATATTTGAAAGAAATATATGCACAGTTTTTTCTTCCACCAAACTATAAGAGGCAAACCAAGTGGACCTAAGGAAGAAAGCCTTCCCAAGTTCTTTCAATTTATTTTTCTCTGGCCTCATTTACCTCAAAGGATCCAAAGGAGGAAGGTTTTAATCTTCACTTCACCTTAAGGAGTAGACATTCTTCATTCCTATGAGAGGCATTCTAGCTGAAATAAAACTTCATAATTCCCAGTAACAAGATTAGTTAATCTGTATTTTTCCTTGTTATAAATTAATCAAGTGTTTTAGTGTGGGGCATGTGAACTTTAATGAGGGCATATAAGCTTTATGACTTACCATAATTCTATGATAAGTTTTTCAGGGAGGACAGGTTATAGATGAATGTCAAGGTGCTTTACTCAAGAATTTCCAATTACTAGATTAAGACAAATATGAACTGACATCCATATTCTCTCAAGTCTGTGAATGTTCTGAGTCTAATACCCTGTGGAATTGTAGCTCATATCATGCCCCACTTACAAATACACTATTGTATGCTTCAACTAATTTCACACAATTTAAGTTTCTCAGCATATTCTACACAACGTCTTTCATACACTTCCCAAATCTACCTGTTCTATCTCACTTGACCTGAATCTTGCTTTCAAACGGTAGCTCTCCCTCAAAAATAATCCACTTGTTAACCACTCAGCCAAAATCCCTTATCACCCAGCTGCCTAGTTTCTTTGTAGTTAGCAAAACCTAATTTTTCTTTTGTTTCATTTTTTTCCCTTTGTTGAATATTTCCAGACAAACCCAGAAAGAGATATCCACCTCCTTTGTGTAATGACTAGACTACTGCAAACAGTCAGTTGTACATTTCTCTTTCCACTTGTTTATGAAATCTTGGTTTCCAGAAAATACTTCATAATCTGTTTCTGTAAGAGTGCCCAGCATATATAGTAAATCAACTTATAACCATTCAGGTGTTGACTAAGCACTCACAATGTTGGTTGACATAATGATCTTATCCATAAGAAACTCACAATGTGGGTTGACATAATGATCTTATCCATAAGAAACCTGGAAAATGGTTGACATAATGATCTTATCCATAAGCACTCACAATGTTGGTTGATATAATGATCTTATCCATAAGAAACCTGGAAAATGGTAGTTTAAAAAATCAGCTTTTGGTATATTTTCTGTGATAATTTAAACTTATGTCACAGGACTTGATGATGTATTGAAAGGAAAAATTTCAACAAGTGGCATGAATATGCTTTGTGTTTAAAAGAAATTCTGTTACATTCCAACTGAGAAATTTGAAGCAAAATATAAAACAAAATTTTGAGAGGCTCTGTATCCTGACGTATCATTATTTAAGCTAATTTCTGCTTATGTTTAAAAATATCTAGTTTTCTTGGAATACATACCATGTAATTATATTCCTTTGTGTTTTTTTTTCCCAAATCAAAGGCTCTTATATTGGATAGAAAGATCACAGCTAGCTCTAGTACACCATCATTATTAGTCAGAGTATAAATAATAAGTACTGTTAATAGGAGCACTCTGACTGAGTTGCCAAATTCTTTGTGCTCGAGTAGAAAATGTAGGTTTGAATTTTGAGATGAGACCATGCAAGGTATCAGATATATAATTAAGAAAATGAATGACTGGAAAAATATAAATGGAGTCATGGAGAAAATTTATATCTACATTTTCCTTACACAGTTATAAGGATTGGAAAAGAAAGAGGGGGAAAACCCCTTTTTTTCCCTCTTTTTTTTCCTTTCACTAAAAGTTATCGGTATGTATGCATTCACATGCACATGTATGCATTCACATGCATATGTATGCAAATGTATGCATTCACATGCACATGCAGATATATTTAAGGTAACTATGTCTGATTATAAGGTTTGTATGTCTGAGACAAATAAGTCAGCTATCTTATCTTCTAACATTTTATCATAACCGACTATGAGCCACATTTAAAGGGTAAGAAAATATGAAATCCATATTCCCAGAATACTATATCCTTGGCTGATCTGGGAAGCAAAGGGAATAGTGATGGAAGTAGGCAGAGAAAGGGGTTTCACCATCATCTCCATCCCCCTCCTCACCCACACATATAAAAATTTGTGTCTCTTGGGGAGCCTGGGTGGCTCAGTTGGTTAAGCTTCTGACTTCAGCTCAGGTCATGGTCTCATAGATCATGGGTTCAAGCTCTGTGTTGGGCTCTGTGCTGACAGTTAGCTCAGAGCCTGGAGCCTGCTTCAGATTCTGTGTCTCCCTCTCTCTCTGACCCTCCCCTGCTTGTGCTGTCTCTCTGTCTCTCAAAAATAAATTAAAAAAACTTTTAAAAAATTTTGTGTCTCTCTTCTTGTTCTGCTGTAAACACTAGAAATGGGCACATGAATAAGCACAATTTGCATTCCTAAGAATGTCTGACCTGCCCCATTCCACATATATCTGTATATCCCATGTGCACACAAACATCACCAAGTATTAATTGAAATGACCTGAAAAATACATAAATGAGTGAAACAAAAAATAATAACAATGCATGTTTTACATTTGGACCATGAAAAGCTAAGCTAGAGCAATATTTGGAAGAATAAATACATAAGAATAGTGAGTTAAAAATTCTCCACAAACACATCACGATTTTAATTTGTGTAAGAATAGGAAATCGTTTTATAGAGTTTGGGGTATTTCTGGAGTTTTCGATGTTCTTATAATAAATGAAAAGTCAAAATAGCAGGAAACAACAAATGTTGGGAGAATGTGGAGAAAAGGGAACCCTCTTACCCTGTTGCCAGGAATGCAAATTCATGCAGCGACTCTGGAAAATAGTATTGAGGTCCCTCAAAAAGTTAAAAATAGAACTACTCTAGGACCCAGCAGTTGTACCACTGGGTATTTAACTGAAGGAAATGGAAATGTTGACTTGAAACATGCATGGTAATGTTCGTAGTAGCATTATTAACAATAGCCAAATTATAGAAAGAGCCTAAATGCCTATTGACTGATGAATGAATAAAGAAAATGTGGTATATATATATATACATATGTATATATGTATATATAATGGAATATTACTCAGCCATCAAAAAGAATGAACTCTTGCCATTTACAATGATGTGGATGGAGATAGAGTGTATGATGCTGAGCAAAATAAGTCAGCCAGAAAAAGACAAATACCATATTATTTCACTCATATGTGGTAGTAAAGAGAAATAAAAACAGATGAACACAAGGGAAAGGGAAAAAAGAGAGGGAGGCAAACTATAAAGTGGACTCTTAACTATAGAGAACAAACAGGGTTGCTGGATGGGAGGTGGGTAGGGAATGGGCTAGGTGGGGGATGGGCATTAAGGAGGGAACTTGGGATGAGCACTGGGTGTCATATGTAGTGATGGATCACTAAATTCTACTCCTGAAACTAATATTATGCTATATGTTAAATAACTGGAATTTAAGTAAAGAACTTGAAAAATTAAAAAATAAATAATTTGGTTGAATAATTTATACATATTAAAATATGCTAAATTTTTAACTGGTTTTATTAGAAATGTCTGATTTGGAGACATAGCTTTTCTGTACAGTCGTTGCCTGAGAATTCTTTTTATTTTACTAGTACCTCAATACTATTATTCTTTGGCTCAAATATCCTGCTTTGTCTCGAATTATTCTAAGTCTTCAAACAATCTTTGCACCGAGGATATTTGAGAATCAAAGGTTCTGTAATCCTGGATATATTTTTTTATATTTTCATTAGATGTGGAATTTGGGGAAAATTATTGTAATACACGTATATCATGTAAAATCATATTGTTTATTGTGTACTTAGATTTAGCCCATAGAAAAATAAGCAACAGAATAAAACTCTAAATCAAAACACTTAAAATGGTGTTTGCCATGTGATATCAAAAAAATATCATGATATTTAAAAATATATCCTATTGGAATTAATAAAACAATAAAAATCACATAGGTCAAAGATTCTTAAGCTGGATTCTATGAGTACTATATAATTTTACAGGGTCTAAAAATACTGCGTAATATGTATTGGTGAAGTGTTATTTTTCCTTTTCATGGTTTGGAAAAATCTCCTAGCTTCCATCATATCTCAGACAGTTGTATCTCCTTGATTGTTTGAGTCATTATTTTAGTATAAATCATGATATGGTACATTCCAAATCCTATACAACCTCAATAAGATAACTGGTATCTGTTTAAAAAGTTACTTGTCTTAAACTATAATCTGTTCATCTATCCTGTCTACAGGTAACTTGTTTACTTTAGAGAGAAGCAAAAAAAATCCAGTGTGTGGTCAAAAATAAACATTCATAGGGAAGTTTTTTTTTTACATTGTACTTTTTATTTTTAATATTATCTTCTCCAAATTTTGTTCTTTGCATATTTCAACTTTTACTTCATGGGGTCCAAACCTATAACCATTTGAGTATTTTTTTTCAAATATGTGCCAACCTTTCAATTTCCTCCTCAAAACATGGCACTTCCTAATGGGTTGTATGTTACAGAAGAAATTGTGTTTGTCACCTCACTCATACTATCTTATGAAGTTAGAAGAAATTTTATGGGTTTTTTTTTGTAGTTCCTTTGTGTTGTTGGCTTACACTGAGCCTGTAAACAACTAAAAACTATACTCTTTTTTCCCTTCACATTATGATTCTTAAAGCTTTAACTTTTATTTAATATTTTCCATATCCTGGGACTTCACAAAGCATTTTATTGGCAATATCTCCTTTATTTCTCAAAATAACCCAAGAAGAGTACTGGTACTGATTCTAGTCACAGCCCTAAGGGTATATAACTTGTCAGAGAGTAAATCTTTCACCCTTTGAGGGTCCTTGAATTTCTTAA
This sequence comes from Proteles cristata cristata, assembly GCA_017311185.1. Taxonomy (NCBI): domain Eukaryota; kingdom Metazoa; phylum Chordata; class Mammalia; order Carnivora; family Hyaenidae; genus Proteles; species Proteles cristata. Next base: position 1,013,756 of record JAESUZ010002105.1, on the reverse strand, counting down.
TAGGAATATGTGGAAACAAGTCCAGCAATTTACATTTATAGCCACATAATTTTGCCTTGATAGATTTGTATCATCATTGGAAGTTATCATTTATTTTCAGATGCTGATTATGTTTCTATTGTATATAATTAAATTATTTGATAGAAATGATTTATTCAGTTGATAAACCCCCAGGATATGCTAAACAGCAGGTTTAATAAAATATCCAGGATGGACTACTGACTCATGTCATTTGCAATTTCCTCTAGTTGATATTAATTCATTAATCATTATTCTTTGGGTATAGCCACATAATTAGGTATGCATTCACTAATCAAAATACCATTTATCCCATATATTCACAAATATATTCTGAAATAATTTATCTTTTTTTTTATCTTTTTCATGTTCTTATAATGACTTTAGAAAGTAACTTTTCTAGTGGTCTAGGCCTTTTATTAGGTACATATCAATTTACTTAGAGCCTTCATCTGTTTAATGGCATTATAATTTTCCTTTTTCAATTTTTGTGCTCCCTTGAACCATGATTACTATTAAGAGAGATTTTTACCTAAAATGAGAATATCTATGTCAAAATTCTCTTCAAGATATTTTCTGTGTCATAGTTCAGCTAAAAATATTTAAGTTTAATGATTCTGTTCTTTCCTGAAACTATTAGATATTTTATCCTGTATTAAATAAAACTTCTACTAATAAAAATAACACAATGTTGACTGTACATTTGTGCCAGACTATGAGACAACATTTATATTGATTATCTCACTTAATTCTTACCATAACCTCTGAGCCAAGTCTAACTATTATCCCCTTTCACAAACCTGAGGCAGTACATGAAGGATCTCTATAGGATTAGTGTCAAATAAAGAAGACTTTGTGTAAAGAAGCTACTTATGTGAAAAAAATGTTCATTCAGGAGGTGGTGAGCTTTATGATTGTGTCTTATTTTATCTTGTTTCCCATCGCCTAATGTTGGTTCCTAGTAAAGCAGATGAATGAATGAATATGAAAGCATAATTTCCAACAGTTACACAGTTTGCTTCAGGACACATCTGTTTTATTTTAGGACACATTATATATAGAGTCAAATGGCATCACTCTGCTAACGAGTAGAAAAAAAATCATTCTACCCTGTTCATGGCCAAGTCAGCCTTCCTGTAGATGGTTTCTTCCAGTGTGACCATGCATACGTGTTGTGTCCTCGATTATGACTTTTTCAAAGTGTCTCTGAATGTGAATGCTTGGGCTTGACTCTCATAGCTTTTAAACTGATAATAGCTCTTTTTCTAATACCTCTTTTTTACAACCAATGGGAAAAGGGGAAAACTAGAAGAATCTTTTACCGTCACAAGAGTAATATGAGGAGTGAAATAAAGTGGTTTGTTTTAATCAAAAGATATACTTTTCTGTGTTTTTTGTAAATGTGAGAAAATATGTATAACATAACATTTACCCTTTTAACTTTCTTTAAGTGTACAGTCCAATGACAGGAATACATTCACGTTGTTATCCAACCATCACCACCATCCAGCCCCAGAACTTTTTCATCTTTCCAGACGGAGGCTCTGTATTCATTAAACAGTAACTCCTCATTCCTCCAAGAAGGAATTGTCGTAAAGAAACTTTACTTGGGAGATCATTAAAACAGAAGGAAAAGAAATTATACTCTAATAATGTGGCATTTCTATTTTTTAAAAGATTGTATTTTGGAGTAATGTCTACACACAGTATGGGAATTGAATCCATAACCCCTAGGTCAAGAGCCGCATGCTCCACAGACTGAGTCAGCCAGGCACGCCTAAAGTGTCCATTTTTTTTTCTCTTTTTAAGTTTATTTATCTTTTTGAGAGACAGAGAGAGACAGAGAGAGAGTGTACATGCTCAGGAGACAGGCAGAGAGAGGAAGAGAGGGAACCCCCACTGTCAGTGTAGAGCCTGACACGGGGATCAAACCCACTAATTGTGAGATCGTGACCTGAGCCAAGACTAAGAATCCGTGGCATAACCTACCAAGCCACCCAGGCTTTCCTATAGTGTCAGTTCTAAAGCCCAATCCATTTGTGTATGTCCTGTGAAGAACTACCTGAAAATAAGCATTTCCTATTTATACTATAACCCATAGATTAATTTACTGTATTTCCATGCTCAAACATTTTTACTATAATTTTATGCATTATAGTTAATACTCCGATCAAAGAGGGTTAGAACCAAAATCAAGAATGGTTGTTTGGGTACATGTAGGAAAAATAGGCTCTACTTCTAGAAAGAGAGAAATGTAGGTGAAGGAGATAAAAGTAACGATGTGGCATTTGTACTGTGTAGGACAGGGTGGCATCGAAGAGTACTACTCTTGGTAATGGAAATATATTTGTGGAGAACCGGGTTTCTTTGGTGAGAAAAGCAGTCAGCAAATATCGTACAATCCTGATTCTGCGTCTTAATGTCTTAAAATTGCAGAGCAAAGGGAATACCTGGAAATCAACTGTTTGACACGATTAAGAAAAATTTTTTATATTATTTAAGTTTTTATATATTTTTAATAGTACTTTCCCCCTTATAATTCTTTAAATAAATACTCTAGTTTTAGAAATGTGGTGGTCAGATAGCTGCATTACCTGATCCAAAAAATTCTACGAACAAGCTTGGCAATACACTGATTTTATAAGTATCAAATACATGGAGTGAGTGATATTATTTTAAATGCTTATTTCCACTCGACTAAAATGAAATAAATGAATGAATCAATTTATTTTGATTTATGAAATGTCATGACCTATTTGGATAAACATTATTGAGATCATTGCATGGAACTCCTAAAAACGTCTGATAGCCTGGGCACCTTTATTCACTCCTGAGTTCCCCACCAAGCTCTTTTGAATTTCATTTAGGCAGTAAAAGCAGTCAAGCTGCATCATTCACTAACTCTTATTTCACCCTCCATAAACTCCACTTGCTGCCTTCAAGGGTACAATAGCATTAACAGTTGGCTTTATTCTTTTTTTTTTTTTTAGGCCTAAAATGTCTTAGGTTTCAGGACTAAGCAAGTTGTCCGTAAATGTATTTTCTAGTCCATTTGTCACATCTACGGTAATAAATGTCCACATTTGGGAATTCTCAGTAATAAAATGTTTGTATAAGCTTACAAGACATTTAAATGAGTGGAAGAACTTTCTCACCACATTCTTACTGTATATGGTCTAGTATTAACACACCCCAAGTTTTAATGGGATTCATTTACAGTAGGCTGCCCCCAACCTCCCCCGAAAACAAAACAACAACAAAATACTCTTGCAAGAGAAGTAAATGTGTTTTGATTCATGAAGGTTCATATGGCCATTTTTATTAGCTTCCTAGTCTTGTAGTCAGGAATATTTGATAACAAAAACAAAGCATTCACAATAACCTGCCGCCTGTAACACTGACTGGTGTTAGCTTTTCTTCTTTTGGACACGTAACTATTCCCATTAGTATCTAGCACTGACACTGGTCTGGGATCAAATATGCCTTGGGCCCCTGAAGATAACTTATTACAAAATTTGCAAGGCATATTTTCTCTAAAGACGGGCTAGATTTGAGTGTTTGTCTGAGCTTCTGTTAGAAAGCAAACATTTTATGACATTTATGGCTTCTTAAAAATATTGTCTGTGTGACAGAATAAAAGCCCAACTTGGAAATCCTGTGAGAACTATATTGCGTTTGTCATTAAATTACTCTCTTTTATAAACAGTAACATTCTTACTTGAGTTTTCCTCAACATACTCTTCTTGGTTATTTTAGTTGTCCTGGGAAACTAGAAATCTTGATTTTTTTAATCACTTAGAGAATTTCAGACTGAGATGAATATCTAAATCCACATACATATCTATATAAATAATATAAAAATAAGTGGTCAACTTGAACTGATTATTTTGAGTGGAAATCCAGGAATTTGAACATTTATCTTAGATACATGGAAATTAACATATCATTTTCCTTCTCTTGATGTTTCTTGGGAGGAAGAAGATAATGAGTGAATATGTTGATTTTTAACTACAGAGAGCTTTAAAGTTGTTCTACATAAACATGTAAGGAAATATGTAGACCCTACTTATAGCCTCTATTGAGGAAAATTTAAGGATTCAAATTTTTTTAATGCTTATTTTTAAAATTTTTTTATTATTTTTTTTACAAAGAGTTTATTGTCATATTAGTTTCCACATAACACCCAGTGCTCATCCCCACAAGTGCCCTCCTCCATGCCCATCCCCCCTCCCCTGCACATCCATCAGGCCTCAGTTTTTGTCAGCATTCAAGAGTCTCTCATGGTTTGCCTCTCTCCCTTTCCCCCACCATTTCCGCCCTTCTTCTCCCCTTGTTCCTCCGTCAAGTTCCTCCTAATCCTCCTATACGTGCAAACATATATTTGTCCTTCTCTGCCTGACTTATTTCGCTCAGCATAACACCCTCAAGGTCCATCCATGTTGCTACACATGGCCAGATTTCATTGTTTCTCATTGCCATGTAGTATTCCATGGTATAGATAAACCACATCTTCTTGATCCATTCATCTGTTGATGGACACTTAGGCTCTTTCCATGTTTTAGCTTTTGTTGAGAGTGCTGCTATGAACATTGGGGTACATGTGCTCCTATGCATCAGCATTTCTGTATCCCTTGGGTAAATTCCTAGCAGTGCTATTGCTGGGTCATAGGGGAGTTCTATTGTTAATTTCCTGAGGAACCTCCACACTGTTTTCCAGAGGGGCTGTACCAGTTTACATTCCCACCAACAGTGTAGGAGGGTGCCCGTTTCTCCACATCCTCGCCAGCATCTAGAGTTCTCTGATTGGCTCATTTTAGCCACTCTGACTGGCGTGAGGTGGTATCTCAGTGTGGTTTTGATTTGTTATTTCCCTGATGAGGAGGGATGCTGAGCATCGTTTCATGTGTCTGTTGGCCATCTGGATGTCCTCTTTGGAGAAGTGTCCGTTCATATCTCCTGCCCATTTCTTCACTGGGTTGTTTGTTTTTCGGGTGTGGAGTTTGGTGAGTTCCATATAGATTATGGATATCAACCCTTTATCTGATATGTCATTTGCAACTATCTTTTCCCATTCCGTTGGTTGCCTATTAGTTTTGTGGGTTGTTTCCTTTGCTGTGCAGAAGCTTTTAATCTTGATGAGGTCCCAATTGTTTATTTTTGCTCTTGATTCCCTTGCTTTTGGGGATGTGTCAAGAAGTTGCTGCGGTGGAGGTCAAAGAGGTTGTTTCCTGCTTTCTCCTCTAGGGTGTTGATAGTTTCCTGCCTCACGTTCAGGTCCTTTATCCATTTTGAGTTTATTTTTGTGCATGGTGTGAGAAAATGATCTAGTTTCATTCTTCTGCATGTTGCTGTCCAGTTCTCACAACACAATCTGTTAAAAAGTATGTCTTTTTTCCATTGGATATTCTTTCCTGCTTTGTCAAAGATTAGTTGGCTGTATACTTTTGGGTCTACTTCTGAGTTCTCAATTCTGTTCCATTGGTAATGTGTCTGTTTTTGTGCCAATACCATAGAGTCTTGATGATGACAGCTTCGTAGTAGAGGCTAAAGTCTGGGATGGTGATCCCTCCCGTTTTGGTTTTCTTTTCCAGTATTACTTTGGCTATTCAGGGTCTTTTGTGGTTCCATACAAACTTTAGGATACTTTGTTCTACTTTTGAGAAGTATGCTGGTGCAATTTTGATTGGAATTGCATTGAATGTATAGATAGCTTTGGGTAGTAATGACATCTTAACTATATTTATTCTTCCTATCCATGAGGATGGAATGTTTTTCCATTTCTTTGTGTCTTCTTCAATTTCCTTCTTAAGTTTTCTAGTTTTCATCTACAGATCACTTGTATACTTGGTTAGGTTTATTCCGAAGTATTTTATGTTTTTTTGTGCAATTGTGAATGGGATCAATTTCTTGATTTCTCTTTCTGTTGCTTCTATGTTGGTGTATAAAAATGCAAGCGATTTCTGTACGTTGATTTTGTACCCTGCAACTATGGTGAATTCTTGGATCAGTTCCAGTAGGCTTCTGGTGGAGTCTGTCGGGTTTTCGATGTAGAGTATCATGTCATCTGTAAAGAGTGAAAGTTTGACTTCCTCTTTGCCAATTCTGATGCCTTTGATTTCCTTTTGTTGTCTGATGGCTGATGCGAGGACTTCCAGCACTGTATTAAACCACAGTGGTGAGAGTGGACATCCCTGTCGTGTTCCTGATCTCACGGGGAAAGCTCTCAGTTTTTCCCCGTTGAAGATGATGTTAGCTGAAGGCTTCTCATAGATGCCTTTGATGATGTTTAAGTAGGTTCCTTCTATCCCGTCTTTCTCTAGAGTCTTTATTAAGAAGGCATGCTGTATTTTGTCCAATGCTTTTTCTTCGTCTATTGACAGGATCATATGGTTTTTATCTTTTCTTTTATTGATGTGATGTATCCTATTGATTGATTTGCGAATGTTGAACCAGCCCTGTAACCCAGGAATGAATCCCACTTGATCTTGGTGGATGATTCTTTTTATGTACTGCTGGATTCGATTTGCAACGGTCTTGTTGAGGATTTTTGCATCCGTATTCATCAAGGATATTAGCCTGTAGTTCCCTTTTTTGCTGGATCTCTCTCTGGCTTGGGAATCAGAGTGATGCTGGCTTCATAAAATGAGTCTGGGAGTTTTCCTTCTATTTCTATTTTTTGGAAAAGCTTGAGAAGAATTGGGATTAATTCTGTTTTAAATGCCTGGTAGAATTCCTCAGGGAAGCCATCAGGTCTAGTGCTCGTATTTGTTGGGAGATTTTTGATCACTGATTCGATTCCTTCACTCGTTATGGGTCTGTTCAGGTTTTCTATTTCTTCCCGTGTGAATTTTGGTAGTGAGTGCGTGTTTAGGAATTTATCCATTTCTTCTAAGTTTTCCAATTTGTTGGTATATAATTTTTCATAGTATTCCCTGATAATTGCTTGTATTTCTGAGGGGTTGTAATAAGTCCATTTTCATTCATAATTTTGTCTATTTGGGTGCTCTCTCTTTTCTTTTTGATATCTCTGGCTAGAGGTTTGTCAATTTTGTTTACTTTTTCAAAAAACCAACTCTTGGTTTCATTGATCTGTTCAATTGTTTCTTTGGTCTCTCTGTTGTTTATTTCTGCACTAATTTTTACTATTTCTCTTCTACTGGGTTTAGGGCGTTCTTGTTGCTCTGCCTCTAGTTCCTTTAGGTGAGCTGTTAGATTTTGGACTTGCACTTTTTCTAAGCTCTTGAAATAGGCCTGGAGAGCAATGCACTTTCCACTTAGGACTGCCTTTGCCGCATCCCATAGATTTTGAATTGTTCTGTTTTCATTTTCATTTGTTTCCATATATTTTTTAATTTCATCTCTAATTGCCTGATTGGCCCATTCATTCTTTAGAAGGGTGTTCTTTAACCTCCATGTTTTTGGAAGTTTTCCAGACTTCTTCCTGTAATTGATTTCAAGTTTCAAAGCATTGTGATCTGACAGTGTGCATGGTATGATCTGTATTCTTTTGTATTTATTGAGGGCTGCTTTATGTTCCAGTATGTGATCTATCTTGGAGAATGTGCCATGCGCACTTGAGAAGAAAGTAAATTCCCTGGCCTCAGGATGTAAAGTTCTAAATATATCCGTCAGGTCCATCTGGTCCAATGTATCTTTCAAGTCCATTATTTCTTTCGTGATTTTCTGTCTGGTTGACCTATCCATTGCTGTAAGCAGAGTATTAAAGTCCCCTGCTATTAGCACATTCTTATCTATAAGCTTGTTTCTGTTTGTGATTAATTGTTTTAGATATTTAGGTGCTCCCATATTCGGTGCGTAGACATTTATGATTGTTAGTTCTTCCTGATGGATGGACCCTGTAATTATTATGTAGTGCCCTTCTTCATCTCTTGTGATTGTCTTGAATTTAAAGTCCAGTTCGTCTGATATAAGTATCGCTACTTCGGCTTTCTTTTGATTTCCTGTAGCATGATATATATTTCTCCATCCCCTTACTTTTAATCTGAAGGTATCTTCCCGTCTGAAATGAGTTTCTTGGAGACAGCATATAGATGGATTTTGTTTTTTAATCCATTCTGCTACCCTATGTTTTTTGATTGGAGCATTCAGCCCATTTACATTCAGTGTTATTATTGAAATATGTGGGTTTAGAGTCTTTGAATCTTTTGTAGAGTTCGTGTTTGTGGTGGTGTCTCTGTTGTCTTTGTTCCTTGCAACCTTTCCTTCAGAGCGTCCCCCTCAGGATTTCTTGTAGGGCTGGCTTCGTGGTGACACATTCTTTCAATTTCTGTTTATTTGGAAAGGTTTTTATCTCTCCTCCTATTTTGAATGACAGGCTTGCTAGATAGAGGATTCTTAGCTGCATATTTTTACTGTTCATCACATTGAAGATCTCCTGCCATTCCTTTCTGGCCTGCCAAGTTTCAGTAGATAGGTCTGTCACCACTCTGATAGGTTTCCCTTTGTATGTGAGGGCCCTTTTCTCCCTAGCTGCTTTCAAATTTCTCTCTTTGTCCTTGTATTTTGCCATTTTTACAATGATATGTCGTGTAGAAGATCGATTCAAGTTACCTCTGAGGGGAGTCCTCTGAGCCTCTTGTATTTCCACATTGACTTCCTTCCCCAGGTCGGGGAAGTTCTTTCCTATGATTTGTTCCAGGACTCCTTCAGCACCTTTCCCTCTCTCTTCCTCTTCTGGGATTCCCATGATACGGATATTGTTGCATTTGACCATATTGCTGAGCTCTCGAATTCTTCTTTCCTGTTCCTGGATCAATTTGTCTCTTTTTTTGTCAGCTTCTTGTTTTTCTATAATGGTGTCTTCTAAATCACTTATTCTTCTTTCTGCCTCTTCAATCCGTGCATTGGAGGCCTCTAATTTATTATGGATCTCACTTATCACATTTTTTAATTCTTCATGCCTATTTTTATTTTCCATTCTGTCTGTAGCCATAGTTTCTTTGATGTCCCCTATGTTTTTTTCAAGCCCAGTTATTAATTTTATCATTATTACTCTAAAATCTTGTTCAGTTATGCTGCTGATATCTGTTTTGAGCAGTTCATTCGCTGTCATTTCTTCTTGGAGTTTCTTTGGAGGAGAGCTCTTTCGGTTCGTCATTTTAGTTAGCTTTTCGGGTCTTGTTGGCTTTAAAGACTGGTTAATGCTCTCTGTATCTATGAGCGCTGCTATATCCAAGAAGACTCTTTGACTGTCCAAGGCCTATACTTTCAGAGAGTGTTTTTTGAATCTTATCTATTGGTCTCTCTTGTTGGGACCTTGGTTATTTTACTTTCCTATTCGTAGTGATATTTGGGACTCTCCACCTTGTGTCCTCTGGCTTGTGTCTTGAGGTAGCCCTGGAAAAGAAAACAGACAGACAAACACACAGGGAGCAGGAGCACACAAACGCACAGGCTGATTCAACTAACATGCAAAGCGAGAGGGAAAACGAAAAAGTTAATAGAAAAGACGGAGGAGGGAGGGCGAATAATAGGGAGTATAAAATACATAAAAGGGTCAAAAAGGGGAAAAGAAAAGGAAAAAAAAAAAGAAAACCTATTGACAAAGAATGGTTTAAAGCATATACCTGGATTTCCCAGCTGCAGTTAAATAGCCGTGTGTATGCAGTGCTGGTTGAAGAGCATAGAGAAAAAGAGAGAAGGCAGGGTGAGACAAGGCAGATTTGTAAATAGAATGAACAGGCAGAAGGGATAAGAAACTTTTTTCAAAGAGGTAAAGGGTAGAATATGGTTGGATAGGTGAGAGAAGGATGCTGGAATTATCCAGAGAGACTATATAGTCTAATTACTCCTGAGAGAAATAGCTGAAAATGTCGGTAGGTGTAGAATTTACATTTACAGAATGGACTTGTTGTGATTGTTTAAGCAAGCTGGCGACCAGAGTTAATCAGGGCAGTGTTTTGGGGGAAAAAGAGAGAAAAGAGAAAGAAGAAGAAAAAAAGAAAGAGAAAAAAATGGAAAAAAAAAAAAGAAAAAAAAAAGGGAGGAGGGCAGCTCTCAGGCAGGGATGGGCATGGAGGGACCCAGTGCCTCAGGCGGGAGCTCTGCCCTGGCAGTTGTGGGGAGGAGAGTGGCGGTGCTCCAGTCCCTTCTTGAACCAAGCGCCGCACCTTGCTTTTCTGGGCGTGTAAACTCGCGGTGCCGGGGGCGCAGCCAAAGTGGGTTGCGCTCTTCATCCTAGGCCAGTCCCAGCCTCCAGATCCCAGGCCGCGCGCCCCGCTGAAAGTACCTTAGACACAGCGTCCCAGGCACCCGCCTCGGGGCAATTCCAGGCCCCCTGCCGAGCTCTGGGGGCGGAGTCAGAATTGTGCTTCCTTCTCAGGGTCGGGCTGGCGCGCATGTGCGGGACTTGCCTGCCAGGTGCGCGGAGGCCTCTGGAGTGAGGAAAACCAGGTGCCTCTCTGCTCGTCACCCGAGACACGAATTCGCAGTCAAATGTCCCAGTGTTTAGCTCTCTGCCTTCCCTCCAGAGCCCCAGGCAGCCAGGAGCGCGGACGCCCGGGGTCCCCGCGCGGTTCCTCCAGGGGCCCCCGCCGTCCGGGAGGACAATGGTGGCAGACGTGCCGCTGCTCTGACGTCCAGCCGCCCGGAGAAGCACAAAGCAGCGGTCTGTGCGCTCAGCACCCCCGGGACCAGTTGGCGCGAGGGGACCTGGTGTGCAGGTATTTGGCAAGTACGTTCTTTCTATGCCCCGAGCGGAGGTTTTTCTGTTTCGGACTCTCTCCTTTTCCCCTCTCACTCCCCGCAGAGGGCAGAGGGGGACCGCCTCCCACCCTGGAGTCTCCGATCCCGGCCCGATTTTATCTTCCCCGGTTCGCACTCCCGTTAGAAGACTTGCTCAGTGGGTTCTGCGTCCTTTTTCTCCCAATCTCTCAGGTTTTGTAAGGTTTCCAATGGCTTCAGATCTTTTCCGTGTGATGTATGGGCGCGAGTGCAGGTACGGAGCTCCTTCCTTCTCCGCCATCTTGCCCCTCCTCCTAATGCTTATCCTTTTTTTTAAATGTTTTTTTTTAATTTATTTATTTCTAGGAGAGAGAGAGACAGCGTGAGCAGGGGAGGGTCAGAGAGAGAGGGAGTCACAGACTGAAACAGGCTCCAGGCTCTGAGCTGGCAGTCAGCACAGAGCCCGACGCGGGGCTCAAACCCACGAACCGCGAGATCATGACCTAAGCGAAAGTCGGACGCTTAACCAACTAAGCCACCCAGGCGCCCCATCCTAATGGTTATTTTTGAGAGAGAGAAAGAGCACATGCATGTGAGCAGTGGAGAGACAGAGAGAGAGGGAGACACAGAATCCAAAGCAGGGTCCAGGTTCTGAGCTGTCGGCACAGAGCCGGATACGGGTTGAACCCATGAACCATGAGATCATGGCCTTAGCCGAAGTCAGATGCCGAACTAACTGAGCCACCCAGGTGCCCTATAATTTTAAGGATTCAAATTAAAGCTCTTTAATCTCTAGAAAGCCCCTATATCCTGAAATCTATGAAGCTATATGGTATAGGATCCAGGATGGTTTCTGGGAAACAGTTTAGTTAGGAAGCCATCATTTGAAAAGAGCAACCATTCCAATATTAACTCTTAATAAAAAATTATAATCTCCAAACAGAATTTCATGAATTAAAGAGTAGTCATTTTAAGCTAGTTTCTATAACTAGGATGACAAGGATAATGACCTCTAATAACAGTGGAAAGAAATAGTACTTACTGAGTTGAGATTACATATGAAGTATGCTAATTTAATCCAGTATTTGAGTCCCTGATTTAAAATTACTGATTGGAATTGGTGTTGCTGTGCCTCATTATTCTTTAATCAGTGGGAGTCCAGTCAGGAAAATAAAAACTACTTTATATATTTCTAATTCAGGGAATTTTCACATAGGAGTTGGTTACAACTGAGTTGGGAAGGCCTGTAGGAGCTAAATTAAAAAGAGAGTTGTTATCAAAGATCATGAAGCTTTTACAGCTTGAATGGAAACTCTACCCACATGGACCATTAAACTGCTGGAGATCCCAGTTTCCAGCACAGCTGCTATTAGAAGAGCATCACCAGTGATCCAAAAATGGGGGTCCACTCTCCTGCTGAGAGCCCAGACCCCTGGGGTCGCCATCAAGTCCCTCAATGCTTCTGTGACTAACACAGGAATCACTAGCAACAGAAGAATGAACGATGCTTCCTTTCCTTACTCCTTCCTTTTGTCTGATAAACTTTCATGGGCAGGATGCGCCGGAGAGTCAGCTCACTCCTGAGAGTGCAAGGAAAGAGTTTAGTTAGTGTTGCTTTTTGTTTTGTTTGCTTGTTTGCTTGTTCATTTTGTTTTGGTTTTTTGGTAGGCTTACCTCCCTGTTGCTACAAGAGCAGTTTGTGGAAGGAGAATGTAAAACTGAAAGAGGATAGATAGAACTCAGCACTAATGTTACCATGCCTAGTAAAAGAAGGAAATCCTGTCATTTATGAATGAATCTGGAGGATATTATGTGAATTGAAATAAATCAGACACAGTACTGTGTGATTCCACTTAAATGTGGTGGTTTTAAGAGGTTGGGGAACAGTGAAAATGGTGAGGATTTGGTCAAAGGGTATACACTTTCAGTTATAAACTGTATAAGTTCTGGAGGTCCAATGTACAGCAAGGTGCTATATTTAATGACGTATACCTGTAGTTTGCTGAGAGTAGATACCAAGTGTTCTCACCATGGTATTTTCTCACCATATATAAAATTATATGAGGTGACAGATATTAATCAGCTCAACCCTTCCATCCCTTCCATAATGTATACATATATCAAAATATGTTGTACACCTTACATATATACAATTTTTATTTGTCATCCTTAAAATGAGCAAAAATCTAATAGAAAACAAAGGATCTTATGCTTATCTTTACATAAAGGAAACCCAAAATTCTGAGTCACTTTTCATAGACAACTTTGAACACAATGCAGAAGGAAGCCATATTTATCCGAGTACTTTCTGGTGGACAACAATTTAGCCTGTTCGCCATTTTACCTCTGTATCATGATATACTGCCTGTGACAAAGGGTATGCCTCCTATGAGTAGAGGTCAGTTAAGATGTCTTGTGTGTTTGTTGATCTCACTTATCTACTTTTCTTGATTAATCTCATTCACTTCCATGTCTTAAACTACCACATATATATACTGAATTATTATTATTTTTTCCTTTTCAGATACCTATTTGTTAAGATCAAGAAGTTCTCTACAATGAATGCTAACAGCAGCACTTCTGTTGAGGTAAGGATACATTATTTTTTCCCTTTTTTCCTGTTAATGTTGTAAATTATATCAATTGACTTTCAAATGTTAAGGCATTTTTTCTATTCCTGCAATACACTCCAGTTTCTCATGATGGGTTTTGAGTTTCTACATCACTGGATTTGATTTGCTAATATTTCGGTCAAGATTTTACATTCGTATTTATAACAAGAAGGAATTTCCCCTTTGTTGTTGTTGCGATGTCCTTGTCAGGATTTGATTTTAAACTTAAAACTCATACAAAATGAGTTAGAAAATGTCCCTCTCTTTTTCTCTCCTCTCCAAATATTGGAATATTGTATTACTTTTAAAAACTGGTAAAATGGCTTATGAATTTGCTTGAGCTTGAACTTTTCACTATAAGAAAGTTTAAAATAACAAATTTTAATTCATTAACATATTTAATCTTCTTGAAATCTATTTATTCTTTTGTAAAGTTATAAGTTATGTTTTTCAAGGTATTTAGCCATCTTATTTTCACTTTCAAACTTGTTAATTCAAAGTTGATCATGATATTTCCTTAGTGTCTGTAGTGATGCCTGATTTTTTGTGAGCAGGGCAGTTTTCTATATTAAGAGTCTCATATTTTCTGACTGGGCTAGCCAAGTGCCCTTAGTTTCTTTCTATCTTATATTTGAACAGTGTTAGTTGGGTGTATCAAATTAATTAATACTTACAAAAATTCTTCACTGTTCTCTATTTTATGATATAACTTTTATTGATTTCTACTATTATTTTGCTTTATTGCATAAATCTGCTCTCCCTTTCTTTTTGAGCTTCTTGAAATGGAATTTTAGGTCATTGATTTTAAAACTTTTTGACATTAAGACTGTATATTTCTTTGTAAGCAACTCTTTACCTACATGTAACAGGCTTTGATGTATTTTTATTAACATTCAGGTTACATTTTTTAATAACTTTTGTGACTCCTTTTTTTATTTTGTTCTATTGGTCATTTAGAAATAACTTGCTTTTTTTTCTAAGAGCTTCAAGATCCCTCACTTTTTTTTTTAATTGACTATTGTCTTTTCCCACCAGTGTCAGAGAGCATATATTGACAATAGCAATCCCTGTTAATTTATTGAGGTTTGCTTTCTAAACCAACATATGGTCAGTTGTGTAGAAAGTTATCTATGTTCTTGAAAGGTGTGTAAACCATGTTTTTTAAATGATTTTTTAAATATATTTTAAGTTTATTCAGAAAGAGAGGTAGTGGAGGGGCAGAGATAGAGTGAGCGTGAGAGTGATATAGAGAGAGGAGAGAGAAACAGAGAGTGAGAGAATTCCAAGCAGGCTCTGTCCTATGGGGCTTGAACTCACCAACTGTGAGATTACGAACCGAGGTGAAATTAAGTGTCAGACACTTAACCCACTGAATCACCAGGCACCCCTAAATGATTCTGATAAACATAGGCATCATATTTAGTATTACATGTCCATATTATTATCAGTTTTATGTGGTTTTTTATTTCACATATTTTATATGTCTTTATGTTTCTTGCTGTCTCTCTACTAATCACTTTTTTTCAGTTGTCCACTATACTAATTCCATAGATATAAATATATGTAGCATTCTGTAAGAGATTATAAAATATATTATTAACTTAGCCTAGTCCTCTGGAGATGAGGTGTGTTTTTATTATTTATATTCATGTTAAATGACTCTGTGCTTCCAGTAGCTTAGGATAGAAAGGTTCTAATTTTTGTATGTTATCTCACAAATTTTGTGACCTAAGTCTTGAAAATTTAGACTGCTATAAAATTTGATTACATGGTTTTTAAAAATTTTCTTTACAAAATAATTTTTTAAATTGTGTAACGTTGGTTGCAAATATAAAAACCTGCGCCAACAACCAGAATCCAAAGGGCAGTGATGGTGGGGGGGAGTGGACCATGCGAAATGAGGAGGTTCAGAGCAGTTACTCTGATGGTTACTCTCGTTTATAAATTTGTAAATTTTTATAAATTTGAATACAGCTACTTAGGAAGTATCTCTCTGGTCCCTGCACTGTCACGGGCTTGCCTCTGGATGGATCCATAGGGCTCCTCTGTCTATTCTTAATACGATGACAGTAGGTGGGGACATGTAGGGTTATCCAGACTTGTAATAGTGCATGTGATGCTTCCGAATTTAAGAACAAGTTGGGAGGAAGGAGGCAGTGAGGACTTTGTATTTGACTGTGTTAAATTTCACATCTTATTTAAGCTTATTTTCACATTATTTTAAGGGTTTAGAATATCGTATTTTGGCTGTCTTCTTGTTTACATTATATACTAGAACATTATGATACCTGCAAATTTGATACAGGAAATTATGTTTGCTAAGTAATGAAATATTACTTAATGGAGAGTAATTTATTTCCATAGTCAACAAAATGTTCTATTTTATACATAAATGAGAAGACAAATTTGAGAAGGATCCTGTAAATGACAATGAATTTGCCTAATATTTTTGGTACCTCCTCTGCTGTGTTTTTTCTCTGTGGGCACTCACTTTAGTATCTTATGTCTTGCTATTATTGTCGTCCAGTTAAAAGAATAGAAAATTTTATTTGATTTAATATAAATTATTATATATGCAATATATACCTATGAATATTAAGTATTAAGAATGGCATGTTCATTAAAGACCTATTATTCACATTCTTCTTTGGAGTAGTAAGATTGTATAGGAGAAATCACTGGCTTTAGAGGCATCTTAAATACTTCCTTTTTGATACAAATTAAAATATACCTTCAACAGTCTATAATCTATAATTTTCAAGGTCAGACATCTAACTGCTAATCTTTAAGTTCACTCCATATATCCGATGCTTTTACACTTATAACGAGACAAACATTTCAGAGAAGATAAATAATAACATACCTATGAAAATATTTGCTAAGAGAGCATATTGTGTTAAACTAAATTATCATAAGTAATTACTCTTCAAAACAGTCCATTTCAATTTCATTGTTCCCAATTGTATATTCTACTCAGCTCTCATTTTCTTCAGGCATTAGAAGATTTCATCAGGTGAATAAATTTTAATAAAAACACTCGTTCACAAGTGTTTCTGACTGGCCTGTGGTTATTTGTGTAAGCATCTGGTCAGAGAGCTACATTAAGTACAACAAGCCTTGCTTTCAGGCACCGTGTAAAGTAGGCAGTTTGTCCTCAGTATTTTATCCACCTTATTTTGTAGGTTCTTATGGTCTCTTCAGGGTTTCTATGTCAAAAAACCCAGTTCTTATTTACTTTCTTCTCCCGGTTTCTCTCTCTGTGAGTTAATGGCAGGACCAGTCTGTGATTAGATGGCACGGGTTGGCATCCCATTGTTCCCTGGCCTTAATTAGCTCATTCTAAACTGGGTTTCCACACCCAGGTAACCTTGGGAAGACATTCCAGCTCTCTAATGTCCATCTGTAAAATAGACATCAGAATGGGACCAAACCCATCATTTTGTTTTGGGGACGAGATGATCCACATTAAGATTTTAACATAGTGATCCTTCACTCCATGTTGACTACAGTGCATGAACTGCTCTCACTGTAGTCTCATCAGAGGAACCACTCAAACACGGAATAAGTCTCTTGTTCTCCCAGTATCGGTGCAGAGTGGATGTTACAGCATGAAAGGCAGGCTCTCCTTCTTGCAGCCATTCAGCACCCCAGCCTTCTTTCTTTGTCCCCTCACCCCCACCCCAACCTCTCCTCTTCCTTCTTCTCCCCAGTGATGATGATGATCCCTCTTTACAGTATCATTGTCATTTACTCTCTAGAGTTGCTATTCCTTCCAGAATTCGGTCTCATTAGAGCACTACCAATATTGTCAGACTAACTAGGTCCTCTCCGTGGCAGCTATATGTCCTATCTTCGGGTGTTTACCTTTGAAGTAAAGCTTAATGATCTTTATACAAAGGAATACCAGATAAGGTTGAACATCACCTGGGAAATACCAGCTGGAAAGGCATGTGAGAAGACATACATTCCCCTGGTCAAAGCATTTTATTCCCGTCAGTCTGGCCCTGTATTTTTTGGCTATACTCTTTCAAGGGACATATGTGACTTCTCAGTCATTCTTACCTATTAAGTGACTATACTATTGAACATGGAGTTTTGAAGCAAATTTTAGTTCATTTGTTATGAATGCTCTGAAAAATTCAGTACTTTCTTCGTGATTACTTCATTTACTGATTATTATTTCCTTTGAAAAAAAAGCCAAAGTAATCAGAAAACAAACCTCCACAGGTTTTTAACTGCAGATCTGTTAACCTAGCCATATGCTCTTCCTTGCTGCTGCTGCAATGGATGAAGTCACTGCTGTCCTTCCTCAGGCCTCGTCTACACTTGAAACAAGCCACTTGGCTCAAGTGATTTTGAATCTCCTTTGTATAAGTACATTTGTAATGTGTGGGGCTCTTCAAAGCCTGGAGCTCACGGCAGGGGCCCCCTTACCCAAGAGTTCAGTGAGGTTTTGTCTGCCTGAGATTGTTCTGAATTAATTGAGTCAGTCCAGTCAACATAGAAAGGTATTTTATTTCTCCTTACCTCACAGTAACATCAACCCTTTCTTTCGCACTTAACTTATAATGCTACATCTACGGTTGGTGCTGTCACTTTGTTTCATTTTGTTCTTTTCCTCTTCCCTCATGTCTGCTCCCTTTCACTTTCCATAGCTGCTTGCTACACATATCTTCTGGTCTAGTCTTTCACTTTATCCTGCATTAAGTATTTTCTTATACCTTTTCTGAAAGGCCGACATAGTATTTGACGGGACAAAAAGGGACATTCACACACTTACCATTCACTTTGCAAGTGACTGTCGAATCAATGGGTTGACCAGTGGTGCTTCAAATAGGAATTATCTGAATAATTTTTAAAATGTACTGGTATCCGGGCACTTCTCTCAGAGATTAAACTTGCTCACCAGTGCTGCCCAGATGCTGATAGATTTTAAAGATCATCAGATGGTTCCAATTTAAAATGAGGGTTAATAATTAGTGGTTTAGATTTAAGACACATACTCATGATTAGTTTTATATATGATTAGGTCAAGGGGTTAGGATGTCCTAGAAAGTCAGCTCCTTAAAAAGAAAAACAACAACAAACACTAAAACAACAGCAACAGCAATAATAACAATAAAACCTTAACTGTCCTACTAAGTGGTCAACCCTCAATTTTCTATTATTAGTTGGAAGGAAGCCAGCCTGAAGCCATCAGCAGACTGCATTCTATTTACAAACACTTGGAGAAATCACTTGATTGGTCTAGTAGAGGTCAGATACATATCACTGTTCAGTGAGGTAGGAGTAGAAAGCTGAGTTCAAAAGTGAAAACATGGCCCTTGTGTGCAAATGTCTAAGAAAACATTTGTAATGAAAGGGCTTATGGAAATATTCTAAGGGAGCTGATTTCCATTGGTCTATTTTAATGTAAAAAACAAAGAATATTGAGGCACCTGGGTAGCTCAGTCAGTTAAGCATCTGACTCTAGCTATTGACTCAGGTCATGATCTCATGGTTTGTGAGTTGAGCCCCACATCAGGCTCCAAGCTGACAGTATGGAGCCTGTTTGGGATTCTCTCCCTCTCTCTCTCTCTCTGCCCCATCCTGACTCTCTCTCTCTCTAAGTAAACAAATAAGCTTAAGAAAACAAATAATATTTATGTTTCACTTTTTCAATTTTTTCATTTATTTAAGCTTCACATGTGGCTTTGCAGAATTTCTCAGAATGGCATCTGGTATTTCCAACTTAAAATGTGGGAAATCATTATATTACATTAAGAACCTATTATTCTCATTAACACTTTGACTTTACTATAATGCATCATCACATTAAAATAAGAGGTCGTAAGAGTTAAAATGAGTTTGTACTTATAGGTATAAAATCTACTGACAGTATTTAGCACGTAAAAGACATTCCCTCCATGTTATTTCTCTTGATCAAAGTTATGTGACTACCAATTTCTTCGGACAAGATTAAATCCTAAAGCTCGTGCTATTCAGGGCTCTGTCAAGTATATTCTAAGATACTTGTTCAGTTTCTTAATGCATATTTACAGAAGGTAAAATTGAGGAGGTAGCCAGTAAAATGCTAAATACTGTCTTATTTCAGAAGTACAATGTATACACAAAAACTTTGTCAGAAGTGTTTTCTCAGCCCATCAAGGAATCTACAAGATAGAATAAAAAAATTATGAAAACACATTTCAGAGCAGCTCTGTTGTGGAAATCATGTCACAAGTGCCCTCATTAAATACCCAGAAAACTTACAAGTTAGAAAATTGCCTTCAAGCATGGGAGTTGTTTGTAGAAATGCATATCATAAGTGCGATTTGATCGTATTTTCTCTGATCCGGCAGAATTTAATCAGTTAAAATGAGCTCTGTAGGAAATTTTACATGTCTGAGAGTGACCTCTTCTCCCATTTCTCAGGCAAAGAATACATCTATTCCTTGGTTCACGTACAGAAAATCTGACATGAAGTCAGTCCCTCCAAATCCCCATTTGCAGTATTCGATCGTAATTAAAAGCCTTGAGACCAGAATAGAATCAGATACGAAATAGAATGACCAGATACTTCTGTGAAATTTCCCCTCCTGACATAGTCTCATTTCAGCTCCCAACCTGGGTATATGAATCAGTCATTTAAAGAAATATTTAAAAATATTATGTCCCTACCGTAATCTACAAAGATGTTTAATTAAAGCTTTTTAAATGAAGAAACATAAGTCTAACTGGAGAATCATTCAATCTCTATGTACAGTTTATTCTTTCAGGCAATATCTGTATAATATTTCAGAGTGAAATAAAGCAGCAGGTACTGATATAGGTGGCGACATTTCACAAAGAGTTTCATCATAAAATGATTAGTTTTATAATATTTAAAAGGATTTTTTAATAAAACAGAGCTGACAAAATCCTCTGAATTATGTCTCAATAACCCCGTTTTAAAAAACACAGTGAGATATTACTGAACACCAG
Organism: Proteles cristata cristata; assembly: GCA_017311185.1. Lineage (NCBI taxonomy): Eukaryota > Metazoa > Chordata > Mammalia > Carnivora > Hyaenidae > Proteles > Proteles cristata. The sequence goes on along the minus strand of JAESUZ010002105.1, from coordinate 993,480 downwards.
TCGGAACGAATGGATAAAATAAAAACAGCAATAACTAACACTGCATGTGGCGGAGAAACTGTCCCCCTCGTACATTGAAAGTGGCGATATAAAACAGGACAGCCTCTCTGGAAGCTGTTTGGAAGCCCCGTACAAAATAAACATACGTGTAACCATATGTCCAAGCAATTGCACTCTTGGGCCTTCATCCCAGAAAAATTAAAACTCCTGCTCAGGCAAAACCCTGTGAATGAATACTGGCAGCAGCTTTATTCATAATAGTTCCGAACTAGAAAGCACTCACACACCGTCTAACAGGTGAATGCTCAAACAAACCGGGACACAGCCGTAGTTTGGGATTATGTCCATCAGCACAGGGTAGTGTATGTCTGATAGCCCTTAAGAAAATTATGTTCAGGGGTGCCTGGGTGGCTTAGTTGGTTAAGCGTCCGACTTTCTCTTGGGTCATGATCTCGCGGTTCATGGGTTCGAGCCCCATGTCGGGCTCTGTGCTGACTGCCAGCTCAGAGCCTGGAGCCTGTTTCAGTCTGTGACTCCCTGTCTCTCTGACCCTCCCCTGCTCACGCTGTCTCTCTCTCTCTCTCTCCTAGAAATAAATAAAACATTAAAAAAAAATTAAAAAAAAAAGAAAATTATGTTCAGTTAAAGAAATAAATTAAAAAAAAAAAACATCTCAAAAGGATACTCACTGCATGACTCCACTTCTACAAGATTCTTGAAATCCCACAACTAGAGGAGTGGAGAACAGGTGAGGCATTGCCAAGAGTTAGGAAGAGGGATAGATGGAGACGAGGGAAGATTGGTGTGGTGGCATAAGGGATTTTTGCGCTGATGGAGCCATTCTGTGTATTGACTACCTTCGTTACAAAGTTACATAGAACTAGGTGCGCAGATGTACAAACACGTAGATGACTACAATGAAACTGGGGAAATAGAAATAAAATCAGTGGGTTTTAAGCAGGACGTTATCTTAGTTGTGATATTATATTAAAAGTTTTGCAAGATGTTGATAGTAGCATACTTAGGTAAGGGTAGATAAGATCTCTTGTATTATTACTAATGATTGCATGTGAATCTGGTCTATTTCAGAATACAAGTTTGATTTCTAAAACAAGTCAAACCCGTGTGATGTTTTATCTTAAAAAAACTTTACTGCCTTCCTAATTCACTCAGCATTTGAGTCTAAATTCTTACAGTAGCCTAACAGAGTCTTATTTGATCAGAGCCCTGTTTGTAGGGCCCTATTCTGGCCAACAAGTCTTCTATTGATTTACTTAGGTCCAACCTCACTAGGCTTCCTGTGGCTGTTCAAAAATGTTAAAATGGGTGGGCTCGAACCCACGAACCATGAGGTCATGGTCACTTAACTGAGCCAGTCGGACACTTAACTGACTGAGCCACCCAGGTGCCCCGAGATCTTTTTTTTAATTATTTTTTTAAATTTACCAATACACCCTAAGTATTACAAAAATGTCTGGTATACCATATAAATTTTACAAATATTTAATTAATAGACTAATTGGATGTGAACCTCTCATTTCTAAAGAGAGAGGTTTCTGAGGAGCATCTGAAAGAATCATACGTGGCTCAGGGCACCTGGGTGGCTCAGTCAGTTAAGCCTCCAATTCTTGATTTTGGATGTCACTATTATCCTAATAGATGCTGGAAGTCATGGCCTCAAAGGGAATCAGTGAAGGATAGTTGTGGAAGATGGGGAGTTGGCAAAATAGAGGAAGAATGTTGTAAATGAGAGGTAAAACCCAATAAACCCACAGCACCAGAAGTTGGAGACAACGCAAAAGTGAATAAGCCCCTTCTCCCATTCAGGAGAAGTACAACTTCCTGAGGTGCTGTGGCAATTTCAGAAAGGACCCACTTACCTAATAGCTTCAATCAACTTGAACAGCCCCAAACCTGGAAAGAACTAAAAAGCTCCCTAATGCCGCACAGAGAGATCTAATCAAAGACTCAAAAATCACAGAAAATGAATATGATTGGTGAATTTTTCAGCCTTCAGGAAAGAAATGTGCTCATAGACCAGTGACATAGGTCAGTGCTCAAAAAAATCTTGCTTGTGCAAGAAGTTTAAGGGAAAGAAAGAAGAGGGAAGTGCAAAGCAAGCACCAGAGGGGCCATCAGCGGAGGTGCTTGTGGGAAGGGCCACTAGACCGTGAGAAGGAGATGTGCACATATTGATTAGAAACTAATAACTGATATCAGGAAACAAAATGAGAAGTGGTCAAGAGAGAAGACAATGCACAGAGAACCGCAGACAGGAGTGACTTTCTCCCAGGGGGACATGGCAGCCGGGAGCAATCTCTGCCTTTTCCACCCTTCCCCCAGCATCCCTAGCAGGTAGCTTCACTGAAGGAGAGGAGTAGCACCTGCAGGGGGAAAGGGGGGGATGGGGATGGTGGTGCTGGGAATATGGAGTCTGTGTGGATGAACATGAAGGGCAAACTAAGTAAACCCTCAAGGTCTCCATTGCCTACAAGGATTGCCTGTGTTTCTGGTCTCAAAGGTTAAAGGCCTGCCAGTGTGATTGTCTAAGAGTGTGGGACCTTTCCAGCATCTTGGGACAAACGAGGACACGCTGAATGATTCCTTGGCTCCCTGCTGGCCCAGACAAAGCCAAACTTCCTTCACGATCCTCTGTCACCCATAGTTGGCCCTAATCTGTGTTTCCAAAACCATCTCCCACTCTTTCTAAACTCTCAGTCTGTTGACTGATCATTCTCAAAACACAGCCCATGCATCCTTATCCCCGTCATGTTCATGTAATTTATTTTCCAAATAAAATACTTTCCATGGTGGTCTCTACTTAAAATCTCATACCTTCCTCTGGAAGACCAGATCTAATACTTTGAGAGGTCTGCCCTGGTAATTTGAGCTGCAGGTGAACTGATTACTATTGAAGCCACTGGGCACTCCATTTGCCTCCCTACCATGGGATACCTTTGGTGATTATTTGGGCATATATTTTCTTTTTTATTATATTATCAGCCCTTGAAAGTACAAAATATAGAATTTACTTCTTCATACTTCTCTCAAAATCACACATCCTAGTGTTCAACTATCTAAAAACTAATGAGTGACTGGAAAAATTGAAATCCTTATTTAACTTGAATGGGTGATCTGGGAAGTTTTGATATATTAGTAAATTATTTGTTTAGAGGTCATGAATCAAGTAGCTTTATACAAATTAATCAGATTTATAGTAGGTGATTATCTTGAACCTAATACGAGAGCATTATGCATGGACTAAATAAATAATTAACACTGTTTACATTGCTATTTTCCCGAATGATAATCTTTAGTCTCTTTATTTTTATCTCCAAACACATAGACTTAGTTTCTTCAGTTTTTCAAATAAAGGTAGCATAATATTTTGGGTAATGAATGAGCTATTTTTAACTTGTTGATAACCTTTAACTGTTTCTGTATTTCTTAGTACCCTTTGTTTATATATCATTAGAAGTTTGTCATTTCATTTCTTACCTGAATATATATGTTGTCTCATCTAAGTTTTCATTATTCTCCATATATACTCTCTTTCTTTCTCATTTCAAACAGATTGATATTCCCTCTAGCCCTATAGCTATTCCCAGGTTGCAGAAAAAAATTTTTTTCATGTGCTCTACTTCTTTACTTCCCACTGACACCTGGATTTTGCTGTCATGACCCAGAAACACTTTCAATAGAATCATCAGTGTCGTTCTAGTGTCAAAAGTCCAGGACAGATCATTGTTATCTGACTAACCTTTTTTTTCCCCATGTTTCCTTCCCTCTCTCCTTTTCTTCCTTCTTTTTCATGTTTGTTTGTTTGTTTGTTTGTTTGTTTTGTGCATGTGAATTTAACTTATTTTTGGCTTGACCTCTTGGTACAAAACGATTTATATTACATATTTTTTCATAATTGTTTCAAACCTATACAGAAGTTGCAAGAACAGTGCAAATATCACATCTTCCTCACCAACTTCCCAACTGGTAATAGTTTTATCACATTGTTCTTTTACTTATTCTACACACACACACACACACACACACACACACACACCACAGCCCCTGCAGCCTTAAATCCTCTAATATGAATCCTCCCCAAACAAGAACACTATTATTGACATTATACAACCCACCCATGTAGAAAATAAACTGATAAAATGCTATAATTTTACCACTGTTTCTCACTTAACTTTTGCTCACTTGGCAACAATGTTTCATTTTCTTTTACAGAACTTTATTCTAGAACACATATTTTAGTTGTCTTATTTGTCAGTGGCTATAAACATGGAACAGATTTATCTTTGTCAGTCTTTTTTTCTTAAGTTTATTTATTGATTTCGAGAGAGAACAAGTAGGAAAGATGCAGAGAAAGAGAGAGAGAGAGAGAGACAGTCCTAAGCAGGCTCTGGATTGACAGTGCAGCTAGATCTTAAGACCATGAGAATGACTTGAGCTGAAATCAAGGGTTGAAGCCTTAAGTGACTAAGCCATCTAGGTGCTTTCTTTGAGAGTCTTTAAGAGTGTATATTTTTCATTCTGAAAGATGGCCCTCAAATTTGATCATCTGAAATTTTCTCTTGATCAGACTCTGATCATTCATTCTTGCCAAGAATATACACTAAAATGATGCCATGCTCTTCTCAGCACATCACATCAGAAGGCACACTATATTGACCTATCTGTTGACTGCTGATTTTAAAATTACCTGGGCAGGTTGGTGTCTGCCACGTTTTCATATTCATTTATTTCAGGAATATAAATTCAGTGTGTTCCTCTTTTACCACTTTGGAATGGAGGGGGGTATTCTGACAGTCTGCTGTCATAGTTAGCATGAACATGCCAACTGTCTTAGATTATGTTAAAAATGCCACTTGTATCATTACTATTACAGTGATAGCTGAACTATGACTTGTAATGATCTATTTCCATCATCATTTTTACTTTTATTCATTGGCATTCACTTCAAGAGACAGATTTGCCTTTGTCCCATTAAGTTAAATTTTAAATTTATTATATATATTATGGTTGTATACATGGAATTATATTTTATTCAATATGTTGTAATGCAAAGCTGTCATTATAAATTTTTTCATTTTTCGTTATAGCACTTGTTCTAGTTGGATCAAGTTAAGCTCCTTCAAGCTAGTTCCTGAGCCTTTGGACATAATCCCATCATTTTTTGTGTGCATTTGTTTTCCTTTATGGCAAAAAAAATGTTTCTTGATCATCTGGAACTTTTCTATTTCCTGCCTGAGAATCAGTTGTCTCCCCATTGAGCCATGATGGATTCAAAGGTAACAAAATCTTTAGAAATCAAGATCTATGTGCTTTGTCTTCTCATCTAAAAGCCATGCCATAGACTATTCACTTCTGGATGATGTAATATTGGTAGGACCAATGGATCACATGGTATTGGATTGCTCTGTGGCTTCTAGGTCAAAGAAAATGTTGTACATTATCTTATGTTGGTGAGTTAGACTCAGCTCTCCAATGATGATGCTGTCCAAGGTTCTGAGAACCAGTAAATCAAGCCTTTATCTGAAATAGGTGGGGACCTTTATCCCTAACTACCATTGCCCCTTTTTAGGTGGGAATACCTTATATAATCAACCTGTCACTAAGTGTCTGGTGGGTATCCTTGACAAAAAGTACCATATCAGGTTACAGTCTTTGTTGCTTTCCATAGTAGAACTCAAACAAGTCATAAACAAGTCATTCCTATGCTGCTTGCTTCCTTGGGCCCTTTTCTGATAGTTATAATGCTTTGGTCTTCCACTGGTTTCTTAAACAATGTATTCTGAATTGGCCTTTTCTTTTAAGGCACCATGATGTTATTTCTAAAAGTTGTAGGCAATAGGTTTAACTCTGATTTCATCATTTACTAGGTATATTGTCTATAATTTTGAGAAAGAAGACTAGCTGAACTCCCAATTCATCTACTTTGTGTTCCTTAGAGGACAGTTGTGAACCAAATGAGGTCATGGACATAAAAATACTTTGCCTTGCATATTGTTGGAAGACATAAAACACCTATTAGATATTACAGGCCTTTTCAGGTGCAATATGGTGTATTGATAGTAGATGTTAGCAAATTTTGAGAAAGAAATCTGTTTTAGTAATTAGAATAGTAAAACATACATTTAAAAAATGAATTTAAAGCAATTTACCATTGCTAAATGCTGCCATTTTTTAGTAGTATATGGTGGTCAAAAGTAACAATTTGATGTTATATCTCACCATTTTAGTAAAATTATGTTTTCTACTATCATACACGCTGATGTAAAATCAGAGGAGGTCAAGATTTATATTGTGCAAGATCAAAAAAGTGTTTGTCCATATATTTGTATTTATGCATGTGTCTACGGAAAGTGAAGCTGAGAACCTAAAAGTCACAGTGAAAATAATGAAAAGGGAAACAAAAGTGTATATTCTCATTATATTAGATCTTTGGTAATGGACGTCTCTTTGCAAGATGAACAGATGACTGTGAACTCACTGATAACACTATCAATGACTGAATATTTCTCACATTTAATTGTGACTGAAAATTGTACACAGAATTTACACCTGCAAGAATATACACCTGCAAAATTATATGTGAAGTGAGAAACTTGGTTCTCTTACAGTGATAATAATGCTGTGGTGAAATTCAGTAAAGAAATATGAATTTATACTTTCACACAGTCACAAATTCTCCATGTGTATGAAAAGCCAAAAGTCATACTTACTTCCTGTTAAGAGGATTATCTTGCCTCACCTACCACTCCTTTCTCTTTTTTTGCTGCTTCTTCATTGCTGCTTATGTTTTCTATTATTTATGCCTCTTTTCTGCTGTGATTTCTCATGAACTATGCAACATTCCCCAATTTGTTAAAGCTTCCCTCTTTCCTCATATGCACTGCGATGTGCAAATGCAATCCCTTCCTTTCCCTTCTGCATCATTTCTGAGAAGGATCAATAAGAAAGTACATATGTGATATTCCACTCTTTTTAATGTGGTTTAACCTCATATACATAATTTTTATTGATGTATTTGTGTTTCTAAATTTTGTTTTATAAATTTTATTTTAGTATCTTTTCTTAAATATCTCCTATGATACAAAAAGTCAGAAATATGTTCAAGTGAAATGAAAAAGAAACACATGGGAGATGTTTAATATGTAAATCTTATTTAAGCATGACATGTAATTAGTCTATCTTCAGATTAGATTGGCTAATCCCATTAGTCAACATTTCTTAACTCTCCGTACTATTGTCTTTCCATATTAAGAAGTTTGGGAGATCTCACAATCTTTCTCAGGAATTTGTTAATAAACTATTTTCTACCCGATCAACATAAGACCTAACAACATATTTATGATGTGCCAAATCATTTAGTAGGAAAACAAAACATAGATATCCATTTCCTTATTTTGTTATGGTGAGAATTCATTTTCCCAGGAAATTAACCATATTTCCAACAATTCAATTTATTAGTATAGTTTTTCTTATATTGGAATGAAATATTATTCATCTTTAATAGAGAATTCAAAACCTAAACTTTTATCTTTAATTAAGTTACAGTTACATATATTTAGTTATATATTGATATATAATTATGTAGCACTGGTACATAAATATTAAGAAACCTAATTATATAATATATAATAATATATCATTAACATATATGGCATAGGCTTTAGTGTGTAATAATATGTTCATGTGTGTGTAACAATATGTATTTAAAGGGTCCTAAACACAGGGATGTAGGACACAGTCCATGGATCTAATACCAGAAGAGACACTTGCCTCAGAAGGAAATAGAAATATTTCCAGGGACTGAGAAAGTGTCACATTTTGTCTGTCCTTCTATCCACTGTTGTATGTTTGTTCTTCAGTTTGCTTATCTGCCTCAGCTCCTTTTCCTGTCCTTCTTTTCTTCTCTCTGTTCATGGGAGGAAACATGCCTGCCCTCATATTTCTCAATGGAAAGAAACAACAAGATCCGGTGAGTTTTCTTTTCACCCTCCTTCTGATTTCCTGGAGATCTGCTGGTTCACCTGTGGTCAGGGTATTCACTCATGTAATTATTACAACAACATAAGTTGAATATAATCATTGCTCCTCCTTTAGAGAAAATCATTGCTTTATACAATTTAACTATGACATATGTCCCCACTGCTCTCTCAAACCTACTAAATTTATAGAATTCTGTACTGGGGACTATAAAATGAGTTCCAGTATTTCCTCCAAACAGGTGCAAACAAAAACTAATGTTCCATTTCATACTTGAGGTATTTGACGTTGATGCTAAGGTGCTAAGAGCCCTCCCTATGTGACAAAAAATAGTATATCTTTCTGTGCTCCATTTCACGGGTATGGCAGAATATTTATTCTTACTAGAATTTTAAGGCTGACAAAACAACGGACAAAAATATTTTAGTTTTGTTGATAACCAACATTTTGTTGTTTTGCTGTCCCAGCCATCTTTCTGTTTCAGAGGAAAGTTGAGTGCCCTCAGTGTGGCCAGTGATGGGGGTCGAGGTGGATATCTGTCAGATTATTCCCTCAGGGTCAAAACATGGAATTGCTTTCTTGTTAAAACCTCAGAAATAAGGTCCAGCTTCTCTATGTATATAAAAGCTAACATAGTTTGTCTTAATGAAAAAATTAAAGCTTCTTAAGATTAAAGAGATGGCCTGAAGGGAAAAATATAGGAAACTTATCATCCTTTTTCTTCTTTCTTACGAGGCATGTAGTTAAACCTAGTTGATATTTTAACAGAAATTAAAATTAGACATTCAAGAAAAGAAAACATTTCCTAAGATATACCCTTTTCCTGGTGGACAGATTATGCAGTTTCAGGTCATTTTTATCCCCATAGAATTTAGGTGCAATTATTATGCTAAAAATAGTGAGAATATGGAAAATTTGTTAAAAAGAAAAAAAGAGGGGCGCCTGGGTGGCTTAGTTGGTTGAGCGTCTGACTTTCGCTTAGGTCATGATCTCGTGGTTCGTGGGTTCGGGCCCCGCGTTGGGCTCTGTGCTGACTGTCAGCTCAGAGCCTGGAGCCTGTTTCAGTCTGTGACTCCCTCTCTTTCTGACCCTCCCCTGCTCACACTGTCTCTCTCTCTCCTAGAAATAAATAAAAATATTAAAAAAAAAAAAAAAAGAAATGATGAAAGTACTCACTTCCTTTCTTTAGTGGGGTCAGGGAAGGCTGTGTCAAAATAAAGTAAACATTTTCAAGTAACAAAGTTCCCTTTTGATAGATACAGTTGTATCTATCTACTGTGCTGCTTGGTTTTCTTCTGCTGTTTTGTATTGTTGGCTTCTTAAAATAACAACCTTCCTCTCAGCATATTTGTAACTGGACAGGAATATCATACTCATCCAACATAAGACAAGTGCAAGCACTATCTGAGGATTATCTAGAAGGGATAAGTAGTTCATTCAGGATCCACTGTTGATTAAGTGTACCATAGTTAGTGACATTACAGATCACGTTGTGTGTGTGTGTGTGTGTGTGTGTGTGTGTGTGTTTCAGTAGTGAAGCAAATATCTTCAGTCCAGAGGACCAAATAATTCCAAAAACTGTGGTTTGTAGCCCTGTTTACATCAGTTTTTCTTCCCTCCAATCACCCCAGCAATCCTATCCTTCTATTAAGGCCCCAGCTTCCGTAGTGCTCCTGGAACTAATTCCCTTATCCATCATCAATTAATGAGCGAATGGGGATTTTGTGTTATGGTTTGAGTCTTTGATGATCACAAAGTCAAATGAATGATGGAGATTTTTTCTCTAGTGTGTGAGGTATGACAGAGAATCTGGTTTGCCTGTCATTTTGTTGGTTTATCTATCTCACTACTTTTGAGCTCAAATCAATTAAGAAATCCATGCCAATGAGAAGGACAGCAGCTCTTTGAGATTTGACCCAGTATTTTCTGCATATCCTTTACTCCTTTATTAATTTTTGATAAAATTTTATTTACATTCAATCTGATATAGTAATTTACTAATTTATAAGGTAGTTTCTTGAGTTTTGGTAATCGTACATAGTCAGGCAGCCATTACAATAATCAGGGAATACATCAAGTTTCTTCGTTCTAAGTGCTTCTTTGTTCCATTTTGCAGCCAAACTTCCTCCCTCCCCCTGATCCAAGCAACTACTGATCTACTTTCTGTTATTACAGATTTTTGTTTCTTAGACTTCCATATAAATTTAATCATACTTTACATAGTCTTTTGTGTTTGGTTTTTCCCCATTAGGATAATGTTGTTCTATGTATTAGTATTCCTTTCATTTGTACTTCTGAGTAATATTGCATAAATGGTTAACTCCAACTAGCTATACATACTAGACAGTTGTTGGGCATTTTTGGTTTTACCAGTTTGTGGCAATTTAGAACAATGTTGCTGTAAATATTTATCTACTCATCTTTACATGAACACATAGTTGTTTTCTTTTTTCTCTTGGGTAATAACTTAAAGTGGAATTGTTGGGCCAGGTAGTAAGTGAATGTTAAAATTTGTGACACTTATGTACTATTTCCAAAGTGTGCTATTCATTCTCTTTTCCAACTAGTATCAAAGGTGTTCTGCATTGTAACCTACACTTGGTGTTATTCATCTTTTGACCTTCAGCAGTTCCATTAAGTAGTACATCACATTGTAGTTTTAGTTTGCATGTCTCTGATGCCTAATTGTGTTTTACATTTCTTCACATGCTTGTTGCCATTTGTAATATTTTTCAGAGTGTTCAAGTATTTTGAATATTGTTTATATGGGTTGTTTTTCTTACTATTTCATTGTAAGTGTTCTTTTTTTAATAGTTTATTGTCAAGTTGGTTTCCATATAACACCCAGTGCTCATCCCCACAAGTGCCCTCCTCCATGCCCATCTCCCCCTCTTCCCTGACCCCCCATCCCCATCAGACCTCAGTTTGTTCTTGTCATTCCAGATTCTCTCATGGTTTGCCTCCCTCCCTCTCCCCCACTATTTTTTCTCCTTCTTCTCTCCCAAGGTCCTCCGTTAAGTTCTTCCTAATCCTCCTATATGGTAGGAGGTATCTGTCCTTCTCTGCCTGACTTATTTCACTCAGCATAACACCCTCAAGTTCCACCCATGTCGCTACACATGGCCAGATTTAATTCTTTCTCATTGCCATGTAGTATTCCATGGTATAGATAAACCACTTCTTCTTGATCCATTCGTCTGTTGATGGACACTTAGGCTCTTTCCATGTTCTGGCTATGGTTGAGAGTGCTGCTATGAACATTGAGGTCCATGTGCCCCTGTGCATCAGCACTCCTGTGTCCACTGGGTAAATTCCTAGCAGTGCTACTGCTGGGTCACAGGGGAGTTCTATTGTTAGTTTTTTGAGGGACCTCCACACTATTTTCCAGAGGGGCTGTACCAGTTTACATTCCCACCAACAGTGTAGGAGGGTGCCCGTTTCTCCACATCCTCGCCAGCATCTAGAGTTCTCTGATTGGCTCATTTTAGCCACTCTGACTGGCGTGAAGTGGTATCTCAGTGTGGTTTTGATTTGTATTTCCCTGATGAGGAGCGATGCTGAGCATCGTTTCATGTGTCTGTTGGCCATCTGGATGTCCTCTTTGCAGAAGTGTCTGTTCATATCTTCTGCCCATTTCTTCACTGAATTATTTGTTTTTCAGGTGTGGAGTTCCTTATAGATTTTGGATACTAGCCCTTAATCTGATATGTCATTTACAACTACCTTTTCCATTACGCCAGTTGCCTGTTAGTTTTATGGATTGTGTAAGTGTTCTTTATATCTACTAGTTAGTAATCCCTCAATAGATATTTTACATTTATTGTCTCTTTTGCATATAAGCTTTTCATAAATATGTCTTTCAAAAAGAAAAAAGTTGTTCAAAAAAGTACAAGATTGTTCTAAATATGTATGAAGCACATTTTAAATATTTTTTATAGTTATGCTTTTTATCCTGTTTAAGAAATCATCACCCAACCAATATTAGGTAAAGTTTAATGGATTAGCTCTTACATTTAGCACAATGAACCATTTTGAATTATTTATGTGCATATTTATGTATAGAATGTGAGATTAATGTTTTTTGTTTATTGTTGATTTGCCTTTAACAGATACACAGTTGTCTCCAGAGTATTTGATTAAAAGACTATCTTTCTCCATTTAATAGCTTTGGTATAGCTCTCAAAAACCTATTGGCCATCCAATTGTGGTTGAATTTTAGAAAGTCTAATTTATTCCATTAGTGTTTTGATAGCTATCAATTTATATTAAATGTTAGGGCCAAATTGCCTAAGATATCCACACATGTTCTTCCTGCTTACAATTGTTCATATAGTATGTTTTCTGCCTTTCCATTTGAATTTTAAAATAAGCCTGTCAATATCTTTATAAAACTCTTCTGTGAATGTTGGTTGGCATTACATTGAATCTATAGATCAAACTGGGAAGGATTAAAATATTAAAAATATCCAATCTTCCAATTCATGAACATAACTTGTTTCTGTATTTAGTTGTTTAAATTAGCCTTTGCAATATTTGAAATTTCCAGGTTCAAGTCTTGTAAAAGATTTGTTGAATACATTCCAAAGCTTTTCTAAGGCTAGTGTTTCTAAGTATTTTCATGTTATTGGAATGGAATATAATTTAAAACTTTATTTTCTATGTTCTTTTTTTAGAAGATAAAAATAAAATTAAAGTTTGTATTTTGATGTTGAATGCAGTACCATAGCAAAATGTACTTATTTTTAGCAGATTTTTTTTTCAATTCTTCCTGGTTTTCTACATCTACAATCATGCTATCTATAAATGACAGCATCCCTTTCCACTTGGTTTACTTTTAGTCTGCTTTCATTTTTTATTGCTTGACTGTGCGGGCTAGAACCCTCTAGCACAATGTAAAACACATGTCATGTCACTTTTATTTACTTTTATGTTGTTTTATATTAGCTACAGCTTTTTTATTAATGAGGTTAGAAAGTTTATCTTCTGTTCCTATATTATTGAATTTCTATCATAAGAGTGTAGATTGTGTCAATGCTTATTGCGCACTTATTAAATGATTGTATGTTTTTCTCTTTATTCTACCATTAATAGATGAATGGATAAGGAAAATATGGTTTAAATACAGACAATGGACTGTTATTCAGGCTTAAAAAAGAAGGAAATCCTGTCAGATGTTACAGTATGGGTGAATAAGGACTGTCCACAAACTGAAATAATCTAGTCATCAAAAGACAGATACTTCATGATTCCACTTATAGGAAATATCTAAACCTTTTAGAAACATGAGTAGAATAATATGCCTGGCATTTAACGGGAGAAGAAAAGGAGAGGTATTGGTCACTGGAAATGGAGTTTCAGTTTTGCACAATAAAAAAGTTCTAAAGGTTTGCTGCATAGCAGTGTGCCTATAGTTACTACTACTGTACTGTATACTAAAAAAAGGTTAAGATGGTAAATTTAATGTTATATATTTTTGATAACAATTAAAAAATAATATCATATAATTCTTCTAAGTTTGTTATGTTCCAAGAGAGTTGACTACTGTATAATGTTTTTTGTTGCCATATAATGCATAAAATTGACTTGTTAGTTTTTTTTTTTTAAATGCTAGCATTGGATTGGGATTGCACTGAATTTATAAATTGAATTGGAATTTTCATTTTCAAAATATTAAGTTTTTCAATATATGTTTATAGTCCATCTCTTTACTTTTTCAGGTTTTTTTAAATATCTCTCAGCAGTGTTTAGTAGTTATTCGTGTAAAGCCCATATAAAACTTATGCTAATTTTATTCTGAAATTATTTATTTTATACTATTATATAATTGTATATCTTTGCATCAAATTTTGAAACAAAGCGTAGCAAATTTAGCAAGTTTTCCTAAATCACACTATTGTAATTGGGATATGTTTATTTGTAGAAATAGATTATCAGAATACAATGGTATATACATATAGCATAAATTTGTATAATACATGCACATACATATATACACAGGTACATATATACACATATGTATAACATACATGTGTAATGCATACATATAATATATGCTTAATTATTAATGCATAAATATTCATACAAAATAGATGAAGTATTGTGGTATACCATTGCTTTTTTTTCTCTCCACCTCCCCAGTGAATTGATTTCCCATGTTTCTGTCTGGTAATGAAGTTAAGGCAATAATTATTTATATCTCACCCATTCTGAATGTATCAAGGACCAGCTCACTACTTTTACAAGATGGAGTTTACCTAACTTTTGTACCACCCCACCCACCAAGTACTGATGCTTGTCTAGCTAAAGGCTGAGCTCTGGTTTTCTTAGATTTTGAGTTTGGACAGGACAAGACATCACTTTAAACTTTGGATTCAACCACGGAAAGTTTAGGTTCAATTCACTCAAGTTGAGAATTTATGAGAGTGAGTCTTTGTATTTCAGCAGTGCCTTAACGTCACGTTTCTTACACACATTGTGTGTATACATGTGCGTTCATGGAAAGGGAGTGGCAGGGGCCGTTATCAGGCTGAGGAAGTAATAGCTGTGTTTCAGAAACCTCCAGATTCCAGTCCATCTGCTGTCTATGCTGCTGTTAGTAGTGTGGCCAGCCTGTCCTCAGTGAGCAAGTCCCAGGCTTCTGGCAGGACTTCTCGGTCTGACCTCATGCAGGCCCGGCATCCCATCACAAGACACACATTCATATCTGAAGTCTCCTCTCTCTAGAAATTAGTTCACCTACGCTTCCTTTCATCCTCTGCTCTTTTTTTTTCAATAAAGTCTATTTCTTTTGAGAGAATCCCAAACAAGCTCCATGCTATCAGCGTGGAGCCTGAGGTGGGGCTCAATCCCATGAACAGTGAGATCATGACCTGAGCCGAAATCATGAGCCGGCCACTTACCCAGCTGAGCCACCCAGGCTACCCATGTCCTGCTCTTTTCACAGCTCCACAGATGCGTATGATGTTTATCACATTCTTATTTTTGTTGGTGTTACAGAAGAAAGAAATTCTTCATTCTTTTATATCTAATTGGACAGCTGTCCTATTTATTTTTAAAGTCTTTTTGTGTAACAAGGTCTTACCATTTTTATTTATTTTTGTTGATTCCTGTCAACAGATATAAGATTAATGAAATATCATTAACTTTAAATAGATTTTCAATTTTTTGTAAATAATATCTCCTTTCAAACTTGATATGCTGAATAAACATTCAGCTATATGCTGTGACATTCTTTTTATTTTAAAATGTTTATTTACTTTTGAGAGAGAGAGATAAAGAGGGAGAGACATGAGTAGGGGAGGGAAGAGAGAGGGAGACACAGAGTCTTGAAGCAGTCTCGGAGTGGTCAGCACAGACCCTGACATGGGGCTCCAACCCACGGTCTGCGAGATCATGAGCTGAGCTAAAGTTGGACATTTAAACGACTGAGCCACCCAGCCGCCCCTAAGCTGTGATATTCTTTAGTTGTTTGTAAAACATTACAAAAATTCAGTGATAGGGTCACATAGTATTTATCTGATGTGTTCCTTTCTAATAGTGTTCTTTAGAACCGTTTTTTATGGGAAGATAATATTTCCAAATTTAGAGAGGATAAAATTCAGTTCACACAACTTCAAAAGTGAGGAGGCTTAGTCAAAATATTTGCTTCCTGGGCACAGTGGAGCTAACAGAACCAGGTGTTACTACTTAAAACCTAAGGTTTTATTTAGCAAAGAACCATTAAAAACAAAGCAAAACAAAACAAAACGAAAGGAAAGCTGCATTGTTGAGAGTTTCCAGGGAGTAAGCAATGCTGTACACTGTGAAAGGTGAAGATCATCAATAACATTGATTTACCATGATAACATTCGTGTCAGCAAATGTTAAGGACTATTGAAGAAAATAATGCTAATTAAGTAACCAATATTACTGCAGCCCACAGAGATAATGACATTACATTTGTCACTGAATGAAGAGTGTATCTTGGAATGCAGTTTTCTTTTCTCTACATATAAAGCATGCTTCTTTATGAATTAAATAGCATTGTGGAATTGATTTGATTTTGTCACTCCAGTTAGGAACCTGTCTTTCACACAATAGGAAACAATGCATTTTATCTTCTGAAGCACTTATTTAATGTGAGGTTCTCACTGTGCCTCTGTTGTGAGGTATGTCTCCAGAGTATAGTCTGTCGTTCATATGTTTAGTCACAGAAGAAAAGTAGATTGAAAGGAGTATAAATCAAAAACATGTACACACAAATATTTCAAAATATTGACTTTTTTCTGCATTTTTCAAGTATTTTAATCTGCTATCATACTGTCATCAGCTGTGTCAAAGGTAGAAAAGCACTTGGACATGGCTTCAGCGTGCAAATGGATATGCGCTGTTGAATTTAAAAAATAAAGTACCTTTTTTTTTCTTATTTGAACACAGAGAAACAATTCTCATTTTGTGTAGAACTTATACATTGGGGATTTAGAGACACAAGATTGCATTCATATCAAAAGTTACTTAAAAACTAAGGCTTTAAATTGCTGTTTTTTTGTATTTAAAAGTATTTTGCATCACTTGAACACATATCTGTATGCTAGGTAAGCTTTTGAAAGTTAAGTATTTAATAGTTTGAAAATTTTTTTTATAACTAATGAAAGTACATGTTGAAATTTCTTGTTTCAATTTTATTTTCCACTCCCAAATCCCATTGTTTTTACCATTTATATTGCTTTAGTAGCCAAATTAATAATTTTACTAGAAATAATGTACTGTTGGCTATAAGAGATACTGTCCTGTATTTTCTCAGAGCTATTTGCAAACTCTTGATATTGTAATATTTAATTGTAGATTCTACTATAATTTAGTTTAATATTTTAAATATATTACTATTTAATGGAGTTTCTAGATAATATACCACAGCACCTTGATGTTTTTTATACAATTCATTTGAATAAGGTCTCAAACTAACAAGTTTATGTACCAGCCATGATTCCTCCTTTCTTAAAAATAACAGATACTTACTCTGGCTAATGGAACAGAAAAAGGAATTTGGGAAAGATATGAGTGAGCTCACAAAAACAATTAGAAACAAGAGGACTGAGTTTGAAAAACAAGGAGAGAGAGAAGAAAAGAAAGAAAGAAAGAAAGAAAAAAAGAAAGAAAGAAAGAAAGAAAGAAGGAAAGAAGGAAAGAAAGAAAGAAAAGACAAAGAAAGGGAGAGAGAAGAAAAGGGAAGATAGGAAGGTATGGGAGAAAGGAAGGGAATACTTGCCTGAAACAAAGTCAAGAGCCAAGAACAGTCTAGTTAAGCTACCTGTATAGATAACACAATAACTCTCAGCTCAGTAGACGTGTAAAACCTAACATTGATGATCATTGCATCCCTGCTAACATTTATAATTCTGGGAAGAATATTCACTTTTAAACATTAGATCTCATTTGAATGCACTATATTCACATACGTGAAGATTTCACTCAATAAAATATTTTCGCAGATCAGTAAAGATGTTCAGATGAATAGTTTTAAAAATAGTAGGTTACCATAGTTTAGTTTTTTAAATTATTTTTTAACAAATAAGTAACTATATCCTGTGTGTGTGTGTGTGTGTGTGTGTGTGTGTGTGTGTAGATATTAACCATCATTTTCCAAAACTTCCAATTTATTTTCCCAATCTTTACATTCAACATATACAAAATAGTATGGAGAATTAGTGAATAAATTAATGTTTCAATATTCAATATATGAATATAACCATTACATGGTTGCTTTGGGGTACAAGAATCAGAAATTGATGCCAATATAAATATTTTTTTATAGATTTCTGTAAAGTTCACCATATGAAAGCAATATTGATTTGGACATTAATTCTTTCTCTAGGTTCCTCTGGTTTCATACAGAATTGAAAACCATGAATAAGATAGAATTTCACAGGTAAAATGCTGCTTTTGTTGACTTAGCCTGCTAGGTCTGGATGTGTTGAGGTTTGTTGGTTTGTTTAATATCCCAGTTTTACTCCTGGAGAAATACCAGAGCAGCTCACTTGCCGACCAAGATAACATAGCTACTCTGTGCACGTGTGCCAAATGCCCCACTTTATATATTACTATAAAAATGAAGAAAAGATTCTCCTGGACTAAATCCAAGGGTCAACAGATATTTATTTAATCCC
Source organism: Proteles cristata cristata (assembly GCA_017311185.1). Lineage (NCBI taxonomy): Eukaryota > Metazoa > Chordata > Mammalia > Carnivora > Hyaenidae > Proteles > Proteles cristata. The sequence goes on along the minus strand of JAESUZ010002105.1, from coordinate 975,337 downwards.
CTCCCAGTTTCGGCCCCTGGATGTAGTGTACTTCCTGTGCTGGGTGTAGTGTACTTCCTGTGCTAGGTGGGGTTACTTCCTGTCCTGGTGTCCAAGAATGGCTTCTCTTTTGCAGAGTAAATTAAATAAAGAAACATTAGGAAATCATCCAAAAAAACCCGCACTACTTTCGAATGATATTCATTGACATCTTTCTTAGTGCTTACATTTCAATGAGAAGATAGTTTAAATGGTGAATTAATTCCTTTAGCCTGCTCCCTTTGAACAAGGTGAAACACAACATTGTAGCTTGCACAGGGGTGAGCATATCAGATTCTCAGGTAAACAATTTAGGACATTAGAGGTGTTGATATAGACAGAACATTGGGGAAAAGGAGATTTAATTCTAAATTGGTGAAGGAGGAGGATAAAACTCGTCCAGAATGCTCTAAATTATTTCATCCAGAAAGGCATTCTGGCACAGAATTCATATAACCATGAATTTGGCATGTATGTATGACTGGGTATATGCAGTACATCTCTGACTATCAATTATCCAGCCTAGGTTACAGAATAATTAAAGCAGTTTCTTGAGTCATTTCTAAGCATTAATTTGAATAATTTCTAACTATTTATCAACTGTTTTTATAAATTGCTTTCTTTACTTTATTGGTATCTCACAGAAAATAATGGCTGAATAATTATTTTGGAAAAAAAGTTTTTGAAATGAAACATTCTGAGTTTACAAATCACAGTTTTAAAATTTGTTTCATTTATTGTTTGACCCATGCGTTATTCAAAGGTGTTTTGTTTTATTTCAAAATATTTGGAGCTTTTCTAGCAGTTTCTTATTTTAATTTTAGAGAGAGAGTGTGTGCATGAGTTGGGGAGAGAGGTCAAGGGGGAGAGAGAGAGACTCTCAGGCTCCATGCTGAGCAGGTCTTCATCTCACAACCCTGGAATCATGACCTGAACCAAAACCAAAAGTCTGACTCTCAACTGACTGAGGAACTCAGGTACCCCAACTATGTGTCTATTACTGGTTACAGATTTAATTTCATATGGTCAGAAGACAAACTGCATGATGGAAATTCTTTTAAATTTACTGAGATTTTTTTTTTTTATGATGCAGAATGTTTTCTCATGGTAAATCTTCCCTGTACATGTGCATATTTATGTATGCTTGATGAATGGAAGGTTTTGTGAATGTTAATTGGGTCAAGTTAGTTGACAATGTTGTTTAAGTCTTCCATATCCTTAATGGTTTTCTCTGTGCTAGTTCTATCAATTATTGAGAGAGCTGTATTGAACCAACAAATATAACTGTTAATTTGCCCATTTTTCTATACAGTTTCATCAGTTTTAGCTTCTTGCATTTTGACCTCCTAAATATGCATACATATTTCAAATTCTTATGTGGCAAATGTATAATGACATATATCTACCATTAGGATATCAGACAGAACATTTCAGTACCCCTCAAATCTCAAATCCTCTATCCTGTGCCTACTCATCTCCCCGCCCTGCATCATCCCCTCCACTGGACTTTAAGAAGTACATCTCTTAAAAAGTTTGTTTTTAAGAGAGGGAGAGAGAGAATAAGGAAGAGAGTGGGGGAGAGAGGGAGAGAGACAGCTATGAGTGAGGGAGAGGCAGAGAAAGGGAGAGAGAGAGAATCTCAAGCAGCCTTCATATTATCAGCACAGAGCCAGATGTGGACTTGAACTCACAAAAGTGAGATCATGATCTGAGCCAAAAAGAGTCAGACACTTAGATGACTGAGCCAACCAGGTGCCCCAGGAACCACATTTTTTAATTGTCTCTGTAGTTTTGCCTTTTCCAGAATGTCATATAGTTGGAATCATATAGCCTTTTTAGATTGACTTCTTTTTAGTACTAGGCATTTAAGTTTCCTTCATGTCTTTTCGTGGCATAATGGCTCCTTTCTGGTTTAGCACAGAATAATATTCCATGATCTGGATGGACCACAGTTTATTCATCTACTCACCTATTGAAGGAAAACTTGTCTGTCCTTTTTAACTTATTTGTGCCGGTATTTAAAGTGGATTTCTTGAAGGCAATGTAAAGGTGGGCTTTGCTTTTATTTTCCAATCTGAAATTTCTTTATTTTTAATTTATATTTTTTATTATTGATCTGATACCATCTTATTGGTTTTTTGCTCATTTGTTCTCAGTTTCTTTGTTCCCCAACCCCTTTTTTAGATTCTTGGAATAGTTTTGTGATTTATTTTCATTTTGAGTCTGGCTTATTAGTCATACCTATTTTTGTTTGGCTTAGTACTGTAGGTAATTGTTAAACATGTGTTCCATTTATCACAGCTGAACTTTAAAAATAATAGCAACATACCACTAAAATATGAGAACCTTACAAAAGTATTCTATTGGCTTCCTCTTGTCCTTTGTACTATTAACATGTAATTTACTTGTACATGTCTTTTAAACAGAAAAATATACATCATCATTATTTTTGCTTAGTCATGATTATCCACTGTCATCTAGCCTTCGTAGCATGCCTGCTCTTGTCTTGTCTTGTTCTTGTGTACATAATGTCCTTATTCTCTGGATGCTCTTAAAATTCTCTTTATTATTGCTTTTTGACAATTCAGTGTTAAATTAGAATGTGCTTTAGTTTTTTTTTTTCTTAAGGACTTTTCTAATTTATTGAGATTTTGTGTTTTTATTTTTTGTCAAATTAGGAAAACTTGAAACTATTGATTCTTCAGTACGTTCTGATCACCTTCCTCCTCCTGGGAATTCACATGCACATATATTAGACCACTTGATATCATCTCATAGGTCATTGTTTCTGTTTGCAGATTTTTACAGGCCTGTTTCTATCTCTGAGTCAATTTGGATAATTTCTATTGCTGGACATTCAAATTCATTGATCTTTCCTCTGTGTTGTTGAATCTGATATTGACCCTAGATACAGTAATTAACAAAAAACAAAGATTTATTTGTTTATTGTGTGTGTGAGAGAGAGAGAGAAAGGAGGGGAGGAGCAGAGAAAGGAGAGGGAGAATCCCAAGCAGGCTCTGTGTGTCTTCAGTGCAGACCTCAATAAAAGGCTCAATCTCATGACCATGAGATCATGACTTGAGTGGAAATCAAGTCAGATGCTTAACTGACTGAGTCATCCAGACATCCCTATGCTGTAATTTTTACATCATATGTTGTATTTTTTTTATTTTTATTTTTTTATTTTTTATTTAAAAAAAAATTTTTTTAATGTTTTATTTATTTCTAGGAGAGAGAGAGAGAGCGCAAGCAGGGGAGGGTCAGAGAGAGAGGGAGTCACAGACTGAAACAGGCTCCAGGCTCTGAGCTGGCAGTCAGCACAGAGCCCCACGCGGGGCTCGAACCCACGAACCACGAGATCATGACCTAAGTGAAAGTCGGACGCTTAACCGACTAAGCCACCCAGGCGCCCCTCATATGTTGTATTTTTAATGTCTGGAAGTATGATTTGGATTTTTAAAAATGTATTTCATTGTTCTCCTCAAATCCAAGCTTTTTTTTTTTTTTTACTTCCATGCATATATGGAGCAAACTTATGGCAATGTTCATTTAATTCTCATGTCTGTTATTTTTAAAAAACTTTTTAATGTTTATTTTTGATAAAGAGAAAGCACGGGTGGGGGAGGGGGCAGGGAGAGAGGGAGACACAGAATCTGAATTAGGCTTCAGGCTCTGAACTGTCAGCACAGAGCCCAACACGGGGCTTGAAGTCATGAGCCGTGAGATCATGACCTGAGCCAAAGTTGACTGCTTAACCATCATGTCTGTTATATTTATTTTCTGTGTCAATTCATGGTCTGTTTTTATTTATTATTTCCTCTTTTTTCTATTAATCATAATTTCCTACTGTTTTTTGTTCCTGATAATTTTTTATTGGTTGCCAAACTTTGTGTTTTTAGATAATCAGGTGATGAATTTTGTTATGTTCCTGAAAATACTGTTGAGTTTTGTCCTCAGGCTACAGTTACACTAGTGAGAATCAGTTACATGCTTTTGAAATTGATTTTATGATCTGTTAGGGGAGGTTTATTCTAGGATTAATTTTGTTACACCTTTAAGATGGAGACTTTTAAGTCTCTACCCAGTGTTCCTTGGATTACAAGGACTTTTGTTTCCGTCTGATGGGACTATTTCCAGGCTTGAGTGATATTCATTGTCATTATTTCTCATCTTTTCAAATGGTTCTTTCCACATCCCTGGGTAGTATGTATGTGGATATCAAGAATCAGCACTGAGACCAGAGCTCAAGGCTACCCTTCTTTAGAACTCCTGAGCTTTTTCTCTGTATGACTCTTTCTCCAATATTTTATCTTTCAAATTTTAACTATTTTGGTTTTCTGAACCTCCAACTTTGTTTCTTCCTCTCAGTAAGGAGGACAGATTATGTATTATGTATATGTTTATATTTTATTCATTTATATTTAAGAAAACCTGTTTTTAAAAATCTTTTAACTGTGTTAATAAAAAAAAAGATGATTCCTCTGATTACCTCAGTTAAACTTCAAACAACCACTGTGTGTATAACTGCCCTGTGGATAAGTATTCTTGCTTTCTCTGTAGAGTGAATGAGGAACTGATGCAGAGATATGAGATTTTTGACCTAGGTCAAACTACTGGTAAATATGGGACTGCCATTTGAAACTTCTTAGCATCTGTGCAGCACTTAAGTCCATATGATACCGTACTAAGAGCCAGATTAACTGCTAGGAAGACCCCTCTCTACATTGTCTAAAATGGGCAAGTTTAGAGCTAAAGTTTCTGGTTCTCCAGCCAGTGGCCTATCTTCTTTTCTACCTGTAAAATTCACTTAACTATATTTCTCTGAGCTTCTGCTGCTATGAAAGTCATCACATGAAGATGACAACTGTTAATTCCTTTTGGTAGGCAGGAAGTGTCTTTATATAAAAACTGACATATTTGAGTGCATAGTTCCTTAAAGCAATAGGATTAATTTCAGCATTTTTCCAACACACTACTTATTTTGAACAGTGGTTGTGACGTTATCTCAGGAATAGACCTAAATTAATATACTTCTCAGATAATCTGCCATTAGCCACAGACTTGATTCCTCTGGTGTCCAGTCATGGGATTCAGCAAGTGTTGTAACTGATAGCATATTTATTGATTAGGATTACAATTAGTTGAATAAAATATGTTAAATATATCAATCATTACTACTGTTGACTATAACCATATAGGTATAAGGATAAAGCTTTATGTATTTGATTCTTACAATGTACATTAAAGACCAAAGGAAAGAGTGGAGAATTTAGCAGATGTAAAGTAAATTCAATGTTTCTGTCTCTGTCCTTTTCAAGCAACTGTAAAGTTTTTTGGAATTAGACTTGTGCTCTGTGTATACCTAAACTCCACCCACAATAGCAAAATTTTGTAAAGAAAATTATTGCCTCATAACAGTCTTTAATTTTAATTGTACCCATATAATCAGATCATAGTTTGCCTTTGCCTCCTGAAAAGCATTTGTTTCTAATCAAATTTTGTTTCTTGTTATTTTGCATTTGAAGTCTGCCTCCACTCCTAACTTTTGATTAAAAAATAATTAGGATCTCAAACGTGTTTTTAATATTGCCTGTCTTAAAATGGATATATTAATGCCAGTGTCTCTCCTCTGTTTAATAAATTAAATGTTGAACATTCTTCTAATTTTAATATGGCTAATACATCCTCCCATTTAATATATTACATTTGTCTTTCTACAGTAAGCCTGTTATTATTTATATGCAAAGTAAAATATAATAAAAGGAAGACAGGAAAAGATTTAGAGAGATATATTCTTACAGGAAGGGAATATCTAAAAAGAATAAAAAGGAGTGTATTTATTGATTCTTGTTATCAAATCCAGGTCTTTTCTTAGTCATTCAATCTATCTTGTATTTTTTTTCACTATTCCAGTTTATAGAAAATATACCCAGTACCACCAAATACCGAAGCAGTGAAAAGTTTAGTCACTTCTTAAATTCATCATCTCTACTTAGCAGAATAATATCAGTCTGTCATAAACTATGGATATCATATATTCCATGAAACTATCTCACTTATTAACTGTGCCTTCAAAGTATTGATCATTCAACTACATTTGCCATGCTCATGCAAATATGTCCCCATTGGTATCAACATTTAAAATATTTACTTAAATTTGATTCATTAGTTAATGTAAATCTCATGGACAATACCGTAAGACAATAAATGTAAATATTAGCCTTCCCTTTTAATGGCAGCATAATATTCCCACCATGGATATTTAGTTTTCTTTTACTGGGAAAAATTCAAGTTGTTTCCAGTATCTTTTACTTTGAGTCATTCTGGAAAAAATATCTTTTTACCCATTCATCTATCTACTGATGTTTTTTAAAATATACCACAGTAAATGCCATATTAGTCCCACACTAATGTATAGACTTCTTTATTTTGTTGGCTCATTTTACTTAATCAACAGTCCTGAATACTGTCAACTTTTATTGAATATATAATGTGTGAACATTATATTTAATCCCTTGACAGATTTGCATTTGGGGCGCCTGGGTGGATCCGTCTGTTGAGCGTCCAACTTCAGCGCAGGTCATGATTTCATGGTTCATGAGTTTGAGTCCCCCATCAGGCTCACTGCTGTCACCACAGAGCTGCCTTTGGATCCTTTGTCCCCCTCTTTCTCTGCCCATCTCCCTCTCTCCCTCTTTCCCGCTCTCAAAAATGAATAAACATTAAAAAATTTGCTCCTCCTTTTTTATTGTTCCAGATACACAAAACAAAATAAAACATCCAGAATATGTACCTATCTTATTTTCTACTTGAAATGGCCTGTCATGAAAATTTCCGTCTATTTGTATGTAAAGGGGTATCTACGAGCCCATTTGTTTACATAAATATTAAGAAACCAAGATTATAATTATGTGGCTCCTTATCCCATAATCCAAACACAGATATAGAGCTACCATTGAATTTGGGGAAATCCTGTTCCTCCTGAGAACAGTATACAAAGTGGAAATCTGGAAACCTGTGAGAACATGGGGTAGAGGACTGGTTCTCCGGGCTAACCACACCAATAATTCACCGTGTATTCTGCAGCAAGGCACACCATAAAAAGTCCACGGTTTTATTCTTTCTATAATGAGGGACTTGGGTTAAATGAATCTAAAGTTCATTTAGATGTTAAATGTTAAAGCTTAACGGAGCTTTAACATCCTGCCCTACACTTTCACAGATTAATTGCTCAAATAGAAATATCCTGCCCTAATCTCCCAGATTACTGGAGAGAACTCAAATTAGTTTGCTCAAGCTGCTGTAACCAAGTGGCACATAATGGGCAGCGTAAACACAGAAGTTTGTTTTCTCACAGTTGTGGAGGCTGGAATCCAGGGGTGAGGTGTCAACAGGGGGTGGTGGCTCCTTCTGAGGCTGTGAAGTCACAACTGTGCCTCTCTTTGTCCTGTGTATGGTTGTGTTCTCCCGGCGTCTACACATCATCTTCCTTCTTCTTTACATGTCTGTGTAATGTAAATGTCCTCTCCTTTAAGGACACCAGTCACAGTGGATTAGAGCTAACCTTCATGACCTCATTTGAACTTAATTATTTAGTTCTCACATTCTGAGGCACTGGGGATTATGACTTCGATACATAAAATTTGTATGGGATCAGTTTCAGCCTGGGACATCCACTGATATGTAACACATTTGTCACATACCAGATATTCAGATACCTGAAGATCATTTCCTATGGTATCTCTGTTTGCCTATTGCACAACTTTTTCTCAAAACTACCTTATAATTATTATACCTGTATAGAAGTTCTCAATGCTTGGCATTAAAGATCTTTACCTTTTTAAAAATTTTTTTGATGTTTATATAGTTTTGAGAGAGAGAGAAACAGAGGTTGAGTGAGGGGAGGGGCAGAAAGAGAGAAAGACAGAGAATCTGAAGCAAGCTCCAGGTTCTGAGCCATTAGCACAGGGGCTGATGCGGGGCTTGAACACACAAACCACCAGATCATGACCTGAGTTGAAGTCCGACGCTTAACCAACTGAGACACCCAGGTCCCCCTTTATTCTCTTTTCAAGTGTATCTTAGTTATTCTTCTGTATTTACAATTTTGTATTAATGGTTGAATCATTTAGCGATGTGGGGAAGCTGGGCCATTTGTGAGGAAAATGTTAGGAAGCAAAAATTTTGAATTATTCAAATTATATGACATTAGATTTGTATGCATTTAGAGGTGCATTAAAACATTGAGGAATTTCATGTAGAAATAATGAGAGTGAATATGACCAGGTAAATCAGTTTTTCATTGAATCACACATAGTAGGGAGAGATAAAAGAATCTTGAAATCCTCTCAGAGGAAGCAAAAGAAAACCCTGTTTATCCCAAGATAGAGTACTAATAGAATTTACATCTCCAGGATTTGTTCAGTTTGCAAGGTACAAGTCATGAGAAGTTAAAATAATTTCCTGAATAATTGTCATAAATGTTTATGTTTAAGGGAAGCTAGCTCCCATCCTGAATAACAACGTGTACATAATTTACCACAAAACATCTTTTTGTAGCATATCCTAGCAAATTGTAAAACTCTAAGCTATTTCTTACAAATGGTTTGATATAATTTTATCATCTGTTGCTTCTAGGTATATACCCTCTATGAAAAAATGCATGCTATGTTTCCCTCTTTCCAGAAGATAATTATTTCTCTCTGTTTTTAATGTTTTTATTTTTTTGATATCATGCTTTTTGGGTAGGTTGCTTTCTACAAATAATTTCATTTTTGAGATCCTTTTAAAAATTTTTTTGAGATTTTTCAAGACTTTGTGTTTTTGTTTGGTTCATTATAACCAGGGAGTATTTTCACTGAAAAGTCATGGCTGGGATAGAAATGACAGAAAGTTAAGTACTTTTTGAAAACCCAAGATTAAAAGCGTGACTCACAGTTTGATCCTTTTTACAGATAAAATTGTTTTGTAAGAAGGATAACATGGAAACAAGAAGGGGTGGTGTGGAATGGAGAGTCTAGATGATTTAAAGATTTTTATTTGAAATTTTTATTAGTGGCATACATATCTCATTTGTATGCTAAACAAGTTATACTCTAAAACAACAAATCTCAGACCAATAGAGTATAGTAAGTATATGAAGACCCAAGTGAAAATGAGTAGTAGATATTTTTTAAAATATTGTATTTTTAAATTGAGCACCGGTGTGTTTATAAGTAAAAAGGTATCGAATCATCTTAGCTCTATATTCACATATATGTTATATAAAAATTATAACTCTCTTAAAAATTTATAGTTATTATTGTAATTATTGCTGCTTCTGGTGCTGTTGCTTTGGCTGTTTTTAGCCCAACTCTATTTGGGACCAATGCAGCCTTCCATCAATGCCCTTTTGTGCCCCAACTCAGGGTAATTCATATTATGCCTTTTTCTGATAGTGTCTTCTATTCATATATTTTACTCAAGACCCTGTGAGCTGAAGACTGTGGCAGGTATGATAAGCTCTTTAGGATGATATATATCTGTTCCCTGCTTTGTCAGCCCTCATTTATCACACAGCTGCACTTGGCACTTGACTTGCATGTTCTGATTTAATCCCCTCAACAACAATATGAAGCAGTAGTTTCTCCTTTTAATGGAGATGAAATTTTCACTAATGAAGGGATTTTGTAAAGAAACATGCTTGATTATCGTCACAATGTTAGCAGGTAGTTTGAACATAAGGAATTTGTTTATTTCTACTGCCCTTCTCTTAAATTATTTTTGAAAGTTTTCTTTACTGTACGGACATTCCCACTGTGTCTCTGTCAATTTTTTTAATTTTTTAAATGATTTTATTTATTTTTGAGAGAGAGAGAGAGACAGTGTGAGCAGGGAAGGGTCAGAGAGAGAGGTAGACAGAATCCTAAGACAGGCTCCAGGCTCTGAGCTGGCTCTCAGCATAGAGCCCACATAGGGCTCGAACCCACAAACCATGACCTGAGCCAAAGTCGGATGCTCACCCAACTGAGCCACCCAGGTACCCCTGTCTCTGTCAAATTTTATCCCTTCCAATTTTGAGACAGTTTAAATTTTTTCAAGTCTGTAATCTTCTGTGATTGCACACTGATTTATATCACATGGGTTGAGTCAGCTACACATGTAAAATGACTGAAATTAATAAACTGTTTTAAAGCCTTCTTCAGTGTACCTAGATAGACTTTACAGTCAGAATAAGTTAGACTTCTCACCATTTTTAAGTTTTTATTTGGGTTTCCAAATCTCCCTATTTATTTTTGAACTGATCCACCATGATAATTCTTTTGGTTTTTTGGTTTTTTGGTTTTTTTTGTTTTTTGTTTTTTTTTTACAAATAGTTTATTGTCAAATTAGTTTCTACATAACACTGAGTGCTCATCCCCACAAGTGCCCTCCTCCATGCCCATCCCTCCCCCCCCACATCCATCAGTCCTCAGTATTTGTCAGCATTCAAGAGTCTCTCATGGTTTGCCTCTCTCCCTTTCCCCCACCATTTTCCCCCCTTCTTCTCCCCCTTGTTCCTCCATCAAGTTCCTCCTAATCCTCCTATACGTGCACACATATGATATTTGTCCTTCTCTGCCTGACTTATTTCGCTCAGCATAACACCCTCAAGGTCCATCCATGTTGCTACACATGGCCAGATTTCATTGTTTCTCATTGCCATGTAGTATTCCATGGTATAGATAAACCACATCTTCTTGATCCATTCATCTGTTGATGGACACTTAGGCTCTTTCCATGTTTTAGCTATTGTGGAGAGTGCTGCTATGAACATTGGGGTACATGTGCTCCTATGCATCAGCATACCATGATAATTCTTTTGAAATACAGGCGTGCAAGGATGAACAGAGAGTACATTGGAAAATAATATGGCAGAATTAATTGACTGGAAAAATGTAGAAATTTGGACTAAAAGACACAATATAGGTTTTTATTTGTTTGCCTGTATGTTTATTTTGCTGCCAGAGACTTGCTCTACATTTAAGGAAACTTTAAATATGTTGAACTTTATTTTTTCTATTGGGCAAATCAGACTTGACAATATTTTGTATTTATAGTTATATCTTACCACTTGTAAGACTATCTAAAGTAATAAAACATATAATTATATGATCAGGATATTCCTCAGAGTCACTGTCTGGAGAGCTTATGAGGTTTATCATTTCTTCCAGAGGAAATGCATAGGCATTATTTTTCTCTGCATTAGATGCCATGTCCTGTGAAACCACCAGGAAATAATTGACTGATGGTAAATAATTTCTGTGCATCAGAGAATATCATCTATTACATGTATCGAGTCACTTAAGTGGAGCGGTCAAACTTCCTAATTTCTTTTTAAAGAAGTGTAGTTTCAGTCTGTGACTCTCTCTCTCTCTGACCCTCCCCTGCTCATGCTGTCTCTCTCTCTCTCTCTCTCTCTCTCTAGAAATAAATAAAACATTAAAAAAAAAAAGGGGAGCGCCTGGGTGGCTTAGTCGGTTAAGCATCCGACTTTCGCTTAGGTCATGATCTGTTCGTGGGTTCGAGCCCCGCGTCGGGCTCTGTGCTGACTGCCAGCTCAGAGCCTGGAGCCTGTTTCAGTCTGTGACTCCCCTCTCTCTGACCCTCCCCTGCTCACGCTGTCTCTCTCTCTCTCTCTCCTAGAAATAAATAAAACATTAAAAAAAAAAAAACTGGTGAAACCAAAAGGACTAGGCATAAATATAAAGTTATGAAGAATAAGTGTAACAAAGGGAAAATCATGACAAGTATGGTAGATATTGGTCCAGTGGTATAAATAAGCACTTTAAATCTACTTATTTATATTTTAAATTTTAGTTAGTTAATATACAGTGCAATATTGTTTTCAGGAATGGATTTCAATGATTCATTACTTACATACAACACCCAGTGCTCATCACAAGTGCCCTCCTCAAGGCCCATCACCCATTTAGCCCACTCAAACCCACCTCCCTCCATCGGCCCTCAATTTGTTCTCTATCATTAAGAATTTCCTGTTATTGGTTTCCCTCTCTTCTCTTGCCTCCTCTTCCCATATGTTTATTTGTTTTGTTTCTTAAATTCCACCTACAAGTGAAATCATATGGTATTTTTCTTTCTCTGACTGACTTGTTTCATTTAGCAGGTAGAAGAAGAGTTATAAATATATTCATACCAATATGACATCTAACACTCAATGAAATATGCAGGATACCTAGTCACCATAGAAATAATATCTCTTTGGCTTTGAAGGTATAGAAATGTAACTACAAATCAAGTCATATTTATACATTTAATTAATATCTTGAAATACAAATTCACCTTGGAGAACTAAGATAAATAAGACTGCTAGATGGCTTTACATGTTAGTAATTTCTATACGGTTGGGTTACATTATTTAGGATGAACCTAAAATAAATATTCATTAGATATTAAGATTTCCAATTTACCTCACAGTTTCTCTATTGTAAATATAGTTTGACATTAAAAATTGTTCTTCTCGGGGCGCCTGGGCGGCTTAGGCGGTTAAGCGTCCGACTTTCGCTTAGGTCATGATCTCGCGGTTCGTGGGTTCGGGCCCCGCGTCGGGCTCTGTGCTGACTGCCATCTCAGAGCCTGGAGCCTGTTTCAGTCTGTGACTCCCTCTCTCTCTGACCCTCCCCTGCTCACGCTGTCTCTCTCTCTCTATCCTAGAAATAAATAAAAAAACATTAAAAAAAATTTACAAAAAAAAAAAATTGTTCTTCTCCCATCATTCTTAAGCATTTTCAGTATATAAAATCCTCCTCTTAGCTGTTCACTTATCTAAATGTTACATTTACATAATGGCCAAAATAAAATGCATTGTTTTTATATACATATGTGGCTTTTGTTACCTTTCTCCAGTAAAGGAAGCATCTGTCATCTGCCTATCTATCATCTATCTCTACCTATCGTCTATTTCATGCTATTAGAACTTGTATTCCCATAATTAGCAAATATTAAATAATATTACCTTTTGAACTATTATAATTTTCTGTATGTGGTACATGTGATGAGACAAAATTTGCATGAGAAATCCGAACGTGGGAGGGTTGGCAATCCATTTGTCTATTAGCTTGTATTATTAAAATATACCTTAAACCTTTGCTAGATATCGTATTGTAGACAGTTCAGGACTTTGGCATGAATTCTTCCCTTTCTGTCCTGTAGCACTTGAGTTGGGGAGGGCACAGCAGGCTTGTCGTGGCTGAATAACCCGACGGAACGGGTTCCTGGTGGCAGCAGAGCCCCAGGCCCTGTGCCTAATTTCCCAACCAACTGTGGCTGTGGATTCCCTGTTGGCCTCCTTTTCGGTGGTGTCAGGTCATCCTGATAGTGTCATGGGGACTCTTGTGTAATCCAGCAGAGGAGCGAGCCTGTCTGGGCTGTCTTCTGTAGCGACATCGGACCCCAGCTTCAGTCTGGGTCTCCTTCTTTTGTTGGGTGGGAGAGGTGAAATGCCCTGGCACTTTGTCCTAAACCAGTCTGCCTTCTTACTGGCTTTCAGAGTCCTCCTTTGGTCACTTCATGTATCATTTTCAGGGACTGGTGTTATGTTTAGCAAGGTGAGTATAAGTATAGGGAAATGGACATGGGCTATCCTGTCTGGAGTCAAGTCTGTCAGGTTTTTTTGCTGCAGTATTCTTTCTCCAAAACAAAATTTAAAAAGTATTTTGAAGGATATAAAATTTGTTCGTATTTGTGTTGTGTATGTGTGTCTGTCCGTGCGCACACATGTGCATTTCTAACAGGGCATCTTATGTTAAATCGGCCATTACCATTGCACTTACATAGCTTTTCATCATATACCCAGTCATTTTAGAACTACTTATGTTGAAATGCTATTATATGAGAAATATTTATAATAGTCTTATCTTCCTATGAATGGAAACTTTTACTGAAATATTCTCTTTTCCTGCTTAACACCTCAGCTTTGAAAATTACTTTTGTCTTCATATTACTCTGAATTCACCTTCTACCACTCTGCTATCCATATGATCTTGGATAGTTTGCTCGATTTTTACTGCTTCTTTTTATAACATAGTATAAAGCTGAGGCTTTTCCTGTTCATCTCCACTTGTCATATTTAAAGTAGAATTATAAGAGAACCTAACACATAGGTTTTCATGATGAGGGAATATGTGAACATACTGGTCTTATGGCAAGATTTCCATATATGTTAGTGACGAGGATTATGATGATGATGGTAAATAGAAGATAATTACTATTAATTTTCTTTTTAAGTGTTTTGTTTTGGTCAGCATCTGTGATAACCTAATACTTATGATTTGTTGGTCATTTCATTTTATTGGTTGATGTATTTATATGAACCCACATAAAAATTCTCTTCCATACATATGACTTAAAGAAGGTGTCATATTTTATTTCAAATTAGCTCTGGTTTAATTTATTACTAATGTTCAGAATGCACAATCTACTCATGCTTAATTTCTTTCTTTATTCCTTAATTAATTTTGGCAATAAAACTTTTGCCTTCTAAATTTAATAGGCCCCAGTTCTATGAATGGTTGAGAAGAAGACATATCTGTTCTGGTGCTCAGGTTGAAATTTCACTTGAACAGGAAGATGATGTCTAGCAGGGACATGCAGAGGGGAAATGAACACAATTTTAGGTGTAATTCACAAAATTGAGCACTGAATTCCTAAATATGTAATAGTCATTGTCCTTATATGTTTCCAAGAAAGTTTTCATGGTAAGCAGTGTTGTCCTAGGTGTTGAACACTTACCATCTTTTACATTCCCTGGAAATTCCCAAAGAAGACTGTATGAAGTACATCCTTGAGATTATTAGTAGTATCACAGAGAGCTGTGGTGCTTTCTCCCTCGTTTGTCTGAGTTTCTTGAGAGCGGGATCCATGCCGTGTTGACTTTTCCTTCCTGGGTGAAGAGCCCACCATCTAGCACGTATTTGGTTAAATGATTAAATGACTAAATTATATGACCTGTAAAAATTTGAGGGGATTATATCAGTAGCCCTAGTGAGAATTTCTCACAGGTACTATATTATGTCTTCATAAAACCAAACCATTACTGGTGATATTTGGTTTAAGTGAAGAGTCAACTTGTATTTTAAAATCATAAGCACTGAGCAGCTCTATCTATAGGATGTATTATTCAGTCAGCTGAGATTGCAGCCTAAGTGGAGGAAGATATATTATGTGCATTTGAGAATGTGCGTGTGTGTGTGCGTGTGTGTGTGTGTGTGTGTGTGTGTGTGTGTTGGTGTGTCTGTCTGCCTTTGGGAAAAATGGGGCTGTTACACGATTTTCTTGAGAATAGCAGGGTCTTGAGACTATTGTTTTTTGTTTTTTGGGGGTCTAAAATGGTTTTGATTTCAAAGTTTCTGTTTTAGTTTCATGCATAACTGAGAAATTTCAGAAAGTAGCATTTAATGTGTCCAGATTGACAAATTTCATTTTCTAGGTTTTGCAGCACCATCAAAGAACATATATGAACAACATTTTTATTTCCAATAAAGGCTCCTGATATATTTATATCTCAAATGTCTGTGACAAAAGTTTAATTAGAGGTCACTGCAAATGTCTATGTATGCAGGTAGTTTTGAAACACAAAACTTGATGAACACTTACTCTAGCAAAAAGAAATCAGTATAAAATTATGCCCTAGGTAAGGAAGTCTTGCATTAATAAGCATTTATTCAGAGAATGTAAAGTAGTGTGTTCTTTAAGAAATGATGCATTTTGTATTTATAAAGCTTTTTGGTTCTTGAAGACTCATTATGAGAATATTATTTGTTTAATCTAAGGTTCTGTTTGCTCCTTTAAAAGCTATCTATTTTGCATGGAACATATGACTTTTGTGATGTATGAAAACTTGTAAAGCTGTCACTCACTCTGGAAAAAATAGAAGAATCACAGACAGCTTGATTTTAAATATGTACATTTTGGAAAGATTAACAGTCTGGTGTTCTCTATATAGGATAAGTTAATCAGTTCATAGATTTAACTATAAAATATTTCTGCTTTGTTATTGGCAAATAAAGTGAGAGAGACATTAATTTAATCATTCATAAATGTTATAACGGGTTCCATTGCTTACTAATAGGCAATAATAATGTTTCTGATATTAGAGATAGCAAAGCTTATATGGAGAAGTATATTTTTTGTTCTTTATTTGTTTGATAACGACACAGCATGAGCAGGGTATGCATGGAGAGAATCCCAAACAGACTGTGTGTGGTGCTTGAACTCACAAACCATGAGATCATGACCTGAGCCGAAACCAAGAGTCAGATGCCTAACCGACTGAACCACCCAGGTGCTCTGGGAAATGTTGTTTTAAGCCATTTTATTAGCAATGCATATTTAAAAATCTTCCCACTGATACTATTTCCTGTTTATTAACACGGAAAGATGATCTCATGTTGTCTGGATTCATATAATTACAGAGGCAAACTCAATAATTTACTTGGCCTTCCATTCTTCAGAATCACCTAAGAAAATGTATTTTATAGTACGTAGCATTTAGCTGTGTACTCCTAATTCTTCTTCCCTAGAGCATACATTATTTTTCACAGCTAAGAAGCCATATTTCTGCTAATTAACCTCATGGTTTTAGAATTTGCTTAGTATTATTGACCCTAAGTTATTAAACGGAATGACTTATTATTGATATTTTGATAAGCATTACACTAAAGATCTGACACTTTAAGAAAACAGAAAAGAAATATGTCAGTGACGTATGATGTCTCTTTCCAGAAATATGCCATATAAATAACTGTGATTAGGATCAAAACTTTAAAGTTCTTTCTTTAACTTGTTCATTTTAGATACAGTTATTTTTTAAACCAAAAATTATAGAATTGAGAAAATAAAATGTAGCACAATGATGTATTTGAAGTAGAATGTACTCCCTCAGTTTGTTAGATAAAGAAAATATATGGAATAATACTGATGTATAAAAGAATTCTATTTGTTTAATTCTGCCAGAAAGAAAGGATTTCTACTCAACATTTATATTTTCTAAGTTATAGTCTCATTGCAAAAACTCATTTTTGTTCATATAAAATTATTCATATATTTTTATTTTTTATTTCCCCATTTCCATCTATACATTTTACAATCTTGAAAAGTTTTAACAGAATAAAACAAAAGATGTGTATCATGTATACATACCTATTATGTATTTTACTTTTTCTTAAATAACAATCTTTTACCCTAAGCCTATAAGGTTTTCAAAAATCATAATGAAAACTTTTGTAATTCTTAAATGTTTGCATTGAAGGCAAATGTTTACTTGAATTCATCTCTTAGGAGATTACAAAAAAGTGCTTCTTTTCCCTAGGATATGATGAGTCTTATATAGGTTAAAAGATGACTTAACATGCCATTACAGAGTTATGGAATTTGTCTATTTTCTCAAATACAGTAAAGCTACCCAAAGGTCTTTTTAGTCTCTGTATGTTTGGTGGGGACTTCCCTGGATCACAGATGTAAAACTGCCCAAGTTGTTCTATAGAACAAGGGATAAAGGTCTGGGTGTCCTCTGAAACCACAGCAGGAATGAATATTGCAAATGCATATATTATGAACTTGTTGGACATGTGTAAGCCACAAATTCAGTTCAGAATATAGGTCACGGGGGGGGGGTGGAGCTCATGATCTTGCTTTTCATCCAGGTTTTCTGTTTTGTTTTGTTTTGGTTTGGTTTGATTTTTTTCCCAGCAAGGTAGGGGGAGAAATGGGAAAGCCCGCAGCAATACTGACCCTTGACGATATTATCCTCCATTGGGATGATATAGTGACAGTGTATCTGAGTGGCTGATTCTGAGCTCAACAATATGGTGGACCTTGTTGAAGAAGAATGAGTAAGGGGGCAATATAATGTTCTGCTTGTGTTTTCAAGTTCCTGTGTGATGCTCAATTAGCAGCGATAGACTGAGGTTACCTGGATTGAAGAAGTAACACAGGCACAAAGCAGTAGATGTAGGGGGATAATGGGCCAAGTGTCAGCCGAAGTGTCTGGGTGGTACCCAGGTATCTGCTGGGACATATAGGGTTTGCTCCAGGCTGCAGCACATCACAGAAAGCCACCTAGAGTGTCTCAGCCAAAAGGACTTATCTTTTCCACAATGCAGCTTGTCAGTTTCAGACTCATGATATCACTACCCCAAGATCCAACTATTTTTTTTGCCTTTTCATAATTTGTGACTTATATGCTTCTCTCCAGGAGGAGAGGCACACACAGATGCACGCAGAAACAAAACCTTGGTGAGTTATTCTGAAGCTCTTCTACTGACTTCTAGTAACTTCTTAGCAGCCAGACCTGCCATATCACCACTTCCAGGTACAAGCGATTCTGGAAGCATTTTATTGCAGGAACAATGCTCCCCAAAACAAAAGTAAGAAAGAAAGGGGAGCGGACGTTTGGTGGGCAACTAGCAATGACTGTGCTAATCATCCCAGGAGCTGGAGGCCTGGAGGCCTCTCTTTAGTCAGAAGTAAGACTAGTCTGCTTGTGTGCAACCAACTTGCATCTGAATGTATCCCTTGTCCACTCACTCTATTTCAAGGAAATAAGATGTCCCTATATTGTCCTATCCACATTGGAAATGAGTTTCAGTATAATTATTGTAAAATATAATCTTATTGTATTAAAAAAAATCTCTCAACATTAATGGATATTTTATATTCAGTAACATAAAGTTGGCAAAATTAGTTTTATATTTTTTAAATATAATAATAACTGATTGGAATGACTGCAAAAAGGAGGGTCTTTTATTAAGGAGATTTAAAAATGTAATGCCACCAGGGGCTTAATAATGCCCCAACATTTGAGAGAATTCCAATTTTCTGACCCTCCTATTTTCCTTTCTTCCAGTGATACAATATCAGTAGAGTAGAATTCACCAAGACTCAATGTCTGAAAGTATTAAGATGTCCTTTCACATTTAAAGCAACTATGACAGCTGTCTGGCAATAATGGGGAATAATGATGTGGAAGACTTTCAAAAATGGCTTGGGCATCAACTGATGTCATTTGTCATCTAGAGATTTCATTCCTGCTAAAATGCCCATGAAAATTATAGGAATACATTTATTTTGCTTGGAGTTATATATAGCGATAATTTCATACTTAGAAAAATGATAGAAATTTATTGAAAGCATGTCAGAGAAAATGTACTTGATGAAAACTACAAGAAAAAAAAACCCATTTGATTAAGAAAACCATCAGTTATGCAACGTGGTGACCATCATAAAATATGCATTATTTCCCATTCATAATCTCACTCTAATTTGCTCCCATTTGTGGCTGATGTATTAAACATTCTGGACTGTAATTATTTTGGTTTAGATCCATGAAATTTGAAGACCCTCCAGCCAGTAAGCCTTTCCAGATTTAAAAAAAATAGGCATTATTTTTATTTTCTAAATGTAAGCCAAACTTAAGAATGTAGTTATTGAGATCACTGAGAATTGATAGATTAAGCATACACTTAAATAACCTTCCTTGTTATTCAAATAATCATTCAATGAAAAGTGCTTTCATTTAGCCTAAAGCTCCTTCTCTGGCCAGCATTGTGTGATAGAAACACTTTTGTTGTTACAGTGCTTTTCAATTTCCAGGGAGGAATCTATAATAGTGGCGTTTCATTGGCACTGTTTAACTAACTATGCATTGACCTGGGTACTTAAGTATCAGATCATGTCCTGGGAGTTCTCGATGCAGGATGATTCTACCTAAACTTCCCCAGTGTCAGAAATAGTTTTATCAAAGGGTCAAATTGTGGCTAAAACCAGAGACCTGGGTCTTTGTGTTTCATTTGTTTCAAATCACTTTTTATGGGGAAGGGACTTACACAGCTGGGGCCATATCAGACAGTGGAAACATGGCAGATTCAAGGTTATCTAAGTTCTTATGCTCAACTTCGGGCTCCCGAAAGATTCTATGGATGGATTTTTTAAGATACCTGTAATCTCTGACAGGTATGACCCATTTCTTACATTTATAGTCCTTTGAATAATATGTTTGTATTTTTTATCAAATCTTAAAGGAATGACCCCTAAAGATGAAAAATGACTGGTCCAGACAAACCCCGTCAGTCAGTAAGAGGCAGGGCAGGACTCCAAAGTCTATCTGAGTGGCTGCCCTGGGCGTTCGCCATGAACCACCTTGTTTCTGATGTGGCACAGGTGATTTTTTTCTGGTGAAGGAAACTTATTCTCCTTTTTCCCTGAGATGAGGTGACTCTCTGTGTTTCTTTGAATAGTTTGCAAGCTTGGGCTAGAGTAAAAGGATATCTCTGAAAGAGGAAGAACAAAGCAAGTGAAGTCGTATGTTGGGAACGTGTGCATGTGTGTATTAGGACACTCTGTATTCTCTTGAGTTAAGCTTTGGCTACACGCCTCTCACTCTTTCCCCGGGAATACTTATCCTCAAGCTGCCCAAAACTCGCCTTTATAGACAGGCAGTTTTCCAAGTGAACAAAGGAGAGCATTTGCCTCCTGATATGCCCAGATGGCTTGAAAATAATCAAGAAAACAAGTCTATGCACAAAAATATCCAAAATGTCCACCTTCTGTCTGTCATGGACAGTCTCACGTTCCATCAGAAAAAAGAGTAAAGAGTAAACATATTTATATGAATGTCTGAACAGACCCTAGCCCCATGATATATAAACCAAGCCACATTTATTTCTGTAAACACTTATAAACCTTATACACAGCTTGAATGCAGTGGGTCTTCATTTCACGCAAGCAGAGAAAATACATAAATGGGTATATACACAAACATAAGCCTACTGTGGTCATGTAAATCACTTGTTATTTTATATTAAATTTTTTTTAACCATTTATTTTTGAGAGAGCATGAGTAGGGGAGGGGCAGAGAGAGAGACACACACACACAGAATGTGAAGCAGGCTTCAGGCTCTGAGCTGTCAGCACAGAGTCTGACATGGGGCTCAACCTCATAAACCAGGAGATCATGACCTGAGCTGATATCTGGGACACTTAACCTACTGAGCCACCCAGGTGCCTCTATTTTATATTTTAATACATAAACCATCCCTTAAAACTAGTTGTGTTTCTAAATAGTTATAGACTCCACTTGAGTTATAGATCCTGAAAAAACATGTATTTTTCAGAGATGGTCCGACTTATGCTTGACTGAGAAGCACTGTAGAGTCCTGTGCAATAGTCTTGCCTCACTTCTTCTTCCTGTGATTCCACTTACCCACTATTTGCCACTTTTTTTGTCATTTAAATCTGCAGCTGGGGCACCTGGGTGGCTTAGTTGGTTAAGTGTTGGACTTTGGCTCAGGTCATGATCTCACGGTCCCTGGATTTGAGCCCTGTGTTGGGCTCTGTGCTGACAGCTAGCTCAGAGCCTGGAGCCTGCTTCACATTCTGTATTTCCCTCTCTCTGACCCTCCCGTGTTCATGCTTTCTCTCTCTCTCTCTCTCTCTCTCTCTCTCTCAGAAAATAAAACATTAAAAAAATTAAAAGAAAAAATCTGCAGCTGACATGACTATGCAGATGAGGTCTTTTTACATGCAGCCTTTTTAAAGTGCTCCGCATATAGCTTTCTGGAGGGAGAGGAGGTCTGCTCTTTCCCTTTCACGTTCTTCATGTGTGCAGAAAAAAACGCATTGAAAAGAAACTGTTCCATAAAGCATAACTATTTTTAATTTTTAAGAAGTTTTAAGGAGGGGCGCCTGGGAAGCTCAGTCTGTTAAGCTTCTGACTTTGGCTCAGTTCATGATCTTGTAGCTCTTGAGTTCGAGCCCCACGTCGGGCTCTGTGCTGACGGCTCAGAGCCTGGAGCCTGTTTCCGATTCTGTGTCTCCCTCTCTCTCTGCCCTTCCCTGCTTACACTCTCTCTCTGTCTTTCAAAAAAAAACGAATAAATGTTAAACAGTTTTTAAAGAAGTTTTAAGGAAAAGTTTCATTGTTTAAATCTCTTGATTTATGTTATGTCATAGCTAAACTTTAGTTCAGCAATCTATTTACACACAGTGAGATTTTAACCAAAATCTGATAATACAGAAGAAGAACATAGGCTTTGTATTAGTCAGCTCATGGCGCCATAAGAAAATACTATAGATTAGATGCCTGTAAAACAGACATTTATTTTTCACTGTCTTTGAAAGCTGGGAAATTAGAAATCAGAGAGCCAGTGAGAGCCCTCTTCCTAGCTTGTAAGAGGAAACCTTGCTGTACTCGCACAGCAGAGAGCAAGAGAGTCAGTCTATCGTTCCCTTTCTCTCTTTTTAATGTTTATCTTTGAGAGAGAGACATAGTGTGAGTGGGGGAGGGGTAGAGAAAGGGAGACCCAGAATCTGAAGGCTCCAGGCTCTGAGCTGTCAGCACAGAGCCCGACATGGGGCTGGAACCCACGAGCCATGAGATCATGACCTGAGCTGAAGTCAGACATTTAACTGACTAAGCCCCCCCAGGTTCCCTTATCTTTCTTGTAAGTACACCAGCACCATGGGGGTGCCCAACCCTATGACCCCATCTATGCCTAACAACCGCTCAAAGGACCCTCCTCCAAACAGCATCCTTTCAGGGGTTATGACTAAAATACATAAATGAGGAGGTCATGCATATTCAGTCCATATGAGGCTGTTGAATTTCTAGGTCAATCTACTCCTTTTCTTCCTTAGGCACTTTACATTATGAAGTAGTAGTATTCATTATTTAAGGATCTTCTCTTTAGAAGAAAATTGAAGTTTTCTTTCTTGTCTATGACGATTTCGTTTGTTTATAATTTTGTTCTTGCAATGATTTCATATATCAAATCTCCTTACAGTCCCATTTGGCACAGAGCTCACTGAATATCCTATGGGCATACAGACCTTAGCATGGCCTTCCTTGTGCTTGGCTCCTGGTGGTCATGCTCGCTTCTCGGTGTGGGTTGAACCTGGGATGTGCTTCCAATTACCAGAATGGGGTAAAGATGATGAGATGTATGTAAGACTCTTTTGGGAGCAGACTCATTTTCCTTTCCTGGCTTGTTCTGAAGAAGCAGGCAGGCATGAATCCTACAACCACATGGAACTAATTTCTGTCAACAGCCCATAGGAACTTGCATATGACTCCTTCCCCGCTGAGCCTCTCACCCAATCAAAGCCCTGGCTGTCATCTGGATTTAACATGGTGAGAAACCCAGCTAAGCCATGCCCAGACTCCTGGCCCATGGAAACTGCTAGAGAAGAAATGTGTATTGCTCTAAGTTGCTAAATTTATGGCAGTGGGTACCCAGCAAACTATTGTATATACATTTCATTATCCCCATTTTCAGTGGAAGAAACCATCAACCAGATAGCAAGATGGCAGTCCCAAGAAAAAGATGAGTAAATTGATATAAAAAAAGATAAAAATCACCACCTAACTTCAGACTAAAGCATTTATAGTGTGTCACAGCCACTGTTTGTCTTTAAGCCTAGTTGCCTCCACGTGACAGAGAAAGCTGTTCTTTTTAGGTGGAATCTTTAATTCCACAGTGGTGGGTGGGTGATTGTCGTATCTATGGCAGCACAGACCTCTAGTGTCTGAGAACAAGGCAGAGAGACACGACTCCACCTCTGCGGAAGGGCATCGCAGAGGCTAAACCCAAGCGTTGAGAGTGGCTTTCAGTGCAGTATCCACTGTTAGGCAGTCAAGATTCCCTCCCTCACACTGGCCTCCCCTCCCCCATGTCTTCCCCCAGCCCAGCAACTTCCCCACAGAGAGCAGAGAGGCTTAGGAACAAATGCTCTGTAATAATAATAGTGTGTAAGTATTCTGCAGGATACATATATTCAGAATGCACGATAAACCAAATATATCTATAAATGTGATATGAGTGTTTTGTACCAGACCTCCTATGAAGGAAGGAAGGCCACTGGGTGGCTTTGAGTCGTCAAGGAATTGACAGTGACACATAGTTTTAAGATAAGGTGCTTTTTTTTGGTGATTTGACATTTCTTAGAAAAAGAGAAACGAGTCAACCTGCAGAAAGGATAATCTCTCATTTATTTTTCAACAGAAAAGTATGATGCTTCAAAAGGGCCCCTAATACTGATCCATATATCATATTTTAATATATGAGGGTTTTTTTTTCTTAAAACAGTGCTGTATTAGTTTCAGGTGTACAGTGTATGAGGTTCTTGAGGGAGCGAAGAAAAACACTTTCCCCCCCACTTTCCTGAAATGCCATTTCCCTTTCTGTGCTGAAGTACTTGTTCATTTCTTTATTAACTTTCTTTAATTATCCCTCCTGAGTGAGGCAGTGGCATCAGGCTGGGTCAGTGGGTTTCTTCAACTCCCGACTTCCTACGGATCAGGCAGGAGCTCTAAAGGGAAGGGCATTTTAAAAGCAACAACTTCATATGGGGCACCTGGGTGGCTTAGTCAGTTGGGTGTCCAACTTTGGCTCAGGTCATGATCTCACGATTTGTGGGTTTGAGCCCCGTGTGGGGCTGTGTGCTGACAGCTTGGAGCCTGGAGCCTGCTTCTGATTCTGTGTCTCCCTCTCTGCCCCTCCCCTGCTCATGCTCTCTCTCTCTCATAAATAGTAAATATTTAAAAATTTTTAAAAAGCAAGAACTTCAATAATTTAAGATATTTTACAGCATACTGCATAATTTTTTTCTCCAAATAGATAAAGACCAGGCTCATTGCTATACAACAGATGCAGATAAGATTCATGACTCTGCCTTCCTCTCACTGCTGGGGGAGAAAAGCAAAGTCTCTTGCTGTCAATCACCAGTGTTCATTATCAATTAAAAAAGCAATGACCAACCAGGCTCCGGAGAAGGTAGAAATGAAAGCACAAGGAGCAGAAAAGTTGTTCCGCTTGCTTCTTCCTGCCAGGCTCATATATTCTTTGAAAAGTCATTGTCCTACATCAAAGATGACTCTTGTAGTGGGAAATTCACTAGCTTCTCTAAAGGTCCTGTTGGGTAGGCCTTGCTTCTTCCCAGAAAACCCTCACATCTAGCCATTGCTTCTTTTCTCCTAATCATCTGCCCAGAAAGCTGTGCCGCATAATAACTCTATGCAAAAATCAGAACATATGGTGCAGGAAACTAATTACTATATCAATATTTCACTTTGTTGTCAGTGATGGAATCTTCGTGGCAATTCTACAACTGTAGCTCAGTAGCGATGCCAGCATGTTAAGTGCCGTCGATAGCGATAGGCCCATGTCTTATTGCCATGACTTAGGGAGTTGTGCTTTTGCTGTATTTAGGGAGCCATGTAACCCCTAGAGGGGTGCTCACTGACCTCTTAAACAAGCATCCTTCATCATGATCAAGTTTAATGAGGAGCCATATGCTCCCGTGGTTTGCACACCATGGATACACAACTTAAAATGAAACCTGCTCAAAACCCAGGCTGTAAATTAAAAAAAATATTATTTAGTATAAGGATACAGTCATCACTCAAACAAAGCTGGTTGGCAGAGAGTTTTAAGTGTGGGTTCAAGTGAAAACCAGGTATTGGGGGTGATGGTGATGAAGCAGATGATGATGGTGATGGCGGTGCCTGATCACATCTATTGAGGACTCATTGTATATCCCACCATGTGCTCAACACTCTCAGCAGAGATTATGTCCTTAAATACTGAAAAGATTTACCAGACAGGCATTTTTATGAGCCACTATTTAACAGGTGAGGAGACTAAGGCAAGATGTTTTAAATGTCTTATTCCATGGGGTGCCTGGGTGGCTCAGTTGGTTAAGCGTCCAACTTTGGCTCAGGTCATGATCTCACAGTTTGTGGGTTCAAGCCCCAGGTCAGGCTCTATGCTGACAGCTCAGAGCCTGGAATCTGTTTCAGATTCTGTGTCTCCCTCTCTCTCTGACCCTCCTCTGTTCATGCTGTCTCTCTCTCTCTCTCAGAAATAAATAAAAAACATTAAAAAAAATTGTAAATGTCTTATTCCAAAGCAATCCGCTACTGGATTTGAAAGGTGGGATTTAGTTTTTCTTATTTTTTTAAGTTTATTTATTTTGAGAGAGAGAGAGAGAGAACCAGCAAGGGATGGACGGGGGTGCGGAGCAGAGGATCCAAAACAGGCTCTGTGGTGACAGCAGAGAGCCTCATGCAAGACTTGAACTCACAAACTGAGATCATGATCTGAGCCAAAGTCAGACACTTAAAGACTGACCCACCAAGTGCCCCCAAAATTGAGATTTAAACACAGTTATTTGAGATTAGACTCATTGCTTCTAAACACCACTGCTTTCATCCAATTAGTGTGACAAATTTATCAGCAACATGCCACATATTATCCCATTGAGGAAACTTATGATAGGTCATAATTGAAAAAATTTGGAGAGAATAATAAAAGTACATGTAATTTTGGTACAGAAACTCTGTTTGCAGACATTTTGCCAATTTATATTTGTGTGTATTTGTGTGTGTGTGTGTGTGTGTGTGTGTGTGTGTGTATGTAAGTCCTTGTAGTGTGGTCATAGTAAAATACTGGAGATGGCTCCTCACTGTCAGCACAGAGCCTGACACAGGGTTCAGTCCCATAAATCATGAGATCATGACCTGAGCCAAAAATCAAGAGTTGGTCACTTAATCGACTGAGACACCCAGGCTCTTTTAAGATGGCTCACAATCCTATCAGTAGTTTGGCAGAAGATAATTAGGAGAAGTCAGTATGGTGAAATACAATACAACCATTCAGAAGAATAAGGTAAACTTATCAATTCAGGTATGGCGAGATTGCTATGATATACTATTGAAGTCAAAAGCCAAGGTATAGGGGCATCAGGGTGGCTCAGTGGGTTAAGTGTCCGACTCTTGATTTCTGCCTCAGGTCATGATCTCATGGTTTGTGACATCAAGCCCCATGTTGGGCTCTACACTGACAGTGCAGAGCCTGCTTGAGATTCTCTCTCTCTCTCTCTCTCTCTCTCTCTCATTCTCTCTCTCTCTCTGTGTCCTTTTCTCAGTCTCTCTCTTTCAAAAATAAACATTAAAAAAAGTCATTATATAAAACTACACTTAAGTTATGTGCTTATAGATAGATGCATGCCCCTGAAAAAAACAGGATGGATAAGAATTTAGGAGAGCAGTTCAGGACCTGAGTCTAGGATGAGAGGGGGACTGATTTTTACATCCTTCATTTGCCTTTGAGTATCTTACATAAGTAAACTGTATCATAATGAAAATGAAGTGTGTGAGGGAACAGGTAACGGTGCAGAACGGGAAGCTGAACAGGTGGCAGTTCACCTGCAGTGGATCATTTGCTCAGAGATGACGCTCCCTTGTCATCCTGAAGCTGTCCCCATCATCCAAGAGAGAGAGAGTGGCGACAGGATGTGGGACAGCGAGGAGAGCTCTGCCAATCAGCCAGCTCCTCAGGGAACGGGGCCCTCTCCACTGTCTTCCCGGGCAGCCCCTAGCTGACTCTCCCCTCGACTTCCCTGCAAGGATGGGAATCCTTCACAGTCATGTCAAGTGCAGAAAATGAAGGAAGGTGTCTAACACATGACACCACCGGAGAGTGGCAGGGAAGGAATTAAACTGCCGGTTCCCTGATGTCAAATCAGTTCTATTTTACACCATATATGGGAGAAGGTAGTTTCCCTTCCTGAAGTGGGGGCGGGGGGGCAGGAGGGGGGAGGGGGATACCGACACGTGGCACTCTGAATGCACACAAACAGAGCTAGGTGCGGGATGTGATGCCATGGTCCCTGGTCCCCATAGAATGCTCTGGACCTAAAACCGTCTCCAACAGAAACCACAATTCTAGCTGAAAGTGCCCCAGGCTTTGAGTGGTCCTTGGAGCACTTTAATGGTGCCTGAGGGAAATGGGCTAATAAGGTTCCGAGGGTGCAGAGGCCGTCGTCGCTATGACAGGTCTCTGCGTTTACTGTTTGACACAAGCCGAGGGATGTTTTCAGGCCTTCGCTCAGCGCAGCTCTGGTCAGGGGAGCTTCCAGACGGACGGCTACATGCCTTGGCTTTTATAATGAGCTTCCTAACCTAGACTGACAAGTCCCCGCTTTGTGAATCATGTGTCTTACGTAACTGGGACTCCATGCTTGTGAAAGGCAGGAGATGACTGAAACCGCCCCACACAGAATTGCCTCTGTCTTCACTCCCCTTATCTTCTTCTAGAACTGAAAGAGGACCCCATGTCAGCACCCACAGGTGCATGCATCTATCTATCTATCTATCTATCTATCTATCTATCTATCTATCTATCTATCTATCTATAGTGTGTGTGTGTGTGTGTGTGTGTATGTGTGTGTACTTATGTATATACTATATGTATCTATGACTTGTATTTATGTATATATTATATGTATTTATGACTATATATTTATTGTTAAGGAAACATGAAATCTGGAGTCAAGTTTTTTGCCTCTGGTTTCCATTGTATTCTCCCTTAACAGAGAATGTATTGAATTTTCTAACACACTTTTAGTAAATGGAGAAAATTGTGCACGCACACACATGTTCTTAGCAAACCTATTAGCTATTCAGTGGCTGTTATACACGCTTGTTTTTATTTGTGCCTCCTTTCCCCTCCTTCCTGATGTCTTGAATACAATAGGTACCATAATTAACTCTGTAGATGGGCACTGTTGAAAAATGTGGCAATCCTGGGGCGCCTGGGTGGCTTAGTTAGTTAAGCGTCTGACTTTCGCTTAGGTCGTGATCTCGCGGTTCGTGGGTTCGAGCCCCGCATCGGGCTCTGTGCTGACTGCCAGCTCAGAGCCTGGAGGCTGCTTCAGTCTGTGACTCCTCTCTCTCTGACCCTCCCCTGCTCACGCTGTCTCTCTCTCTCTCTCTCTAGAAATAAATAAAAATATTAAAAAAAAAAAAAAAAAGAAAAATGTGGCAACCCTGAACATGTTGCTATAATGTGCTACAGAAAAGAAGGAAAACCAAGGCTGTGTAGATCAAAACGTGACCTTAGGCCTGCACTATGAACACAAAGGGAAATAAAATTAAGTAAATGAAAAAGGGAGCTACTATTATTGCTTTTGTTTCTCTCTATACTGAACTCTTTTATACATCTCCTGTTTCCTGGGTCCATAGTCAGACTAATAAAATTTACACTTTTAAACTACATTACATGTTAAATAGATTGGCCTGGGAATGTATCTACCATTTGTAAATGTGTGTGTGTGTGTGTGTGTGTGTGTGTGTGTGTGTGTGTGTGTGTATGTGCAGATATATGCATATATATAAATACATAAATATATATATATATATAATAAAAGGATCTTTTGAACTAGAAACTATTGGTTATTCAGGATTGCCTGTACTTATTTATAAACTTTTAACCATTTAAATCTCACTTTCTAATTTTCATTTCTTGATGTTTTACATAGTATAATATGGATAATATAGAATATGGTATAATATGGATAATAGAATATAGAATACACACCAATTCAGTTTCTCCTTTTTTCTTTGTAATACAGAATTGTGATGCTTTTTCTAGAAGATTCTTAGAATAAATTATTCTGTCATCTAATTTACCTTGAGAAAAATTTCATTTTTTGTAAAGTCAATTGTTTTTAAAATATATTTAATATAATTTATCATTAATATTGAATGCCTCTTAACAGTATGTCATTCTGAGCAGGGGGACTTTCACAGTATATGGTCATGTCTATTGATAGACTGTGAATTTTCAAATATATATGTATACATATGCATACACACATGATTAGAGAGAAACTAAAAACTTTTTATTAGAATTATTGCATCTGTCAGGGAAAATATTGTTTTACTTAAAAGAATAAAACAGGGATGCCTGGGTGGCTCAGTTGGTTGGGCTTCCAACTCTTGGTTTTGACTCACGTCATGATCGCATCATTTGTGAGATCAGTCTCTGTGCTGACAGCATGGAACCTATTTGGGATATTCTCTCTCTCTCTCTCTCTCTCTTCCCCCCTCTTTCTTCCTCTCCCTCCCCCTTCCCCACTCATGAGCACATACACACTCTGTCTCTCTAAAAATAAATAAATAAACAAAAAAATAAATAAAACAATAACAGCTACTTCAGGATAAATCTATAATGAGTTCTTCAACAGAATCAGTTTGGTAACAATTTAACTTGTAATCAACCTCTTTCTGTGCTGACAAAAACCAGAGCCACCATCTACATCTAATCAAAGTCACTTTTCCTATGTTATTCTGATCATTTGCTTTCCTGAATCACCTCCCATCTGGAATATTACTGAGAATGAATTCATAGCTTCTTTACCAAAGAATTTAGAGAGGTTATTAGGAATACCTATACATATAGATCATGTGCTATAAAAAAGGGATGGCTCTTGTTATTTTCTTTCTGAGTAATGTCAGGTAGAAGCACTGCTTTTGTTCGACAGAAAATAGTATAGATGCAAGCATTTTATTCTTTACCACATGTGTTAATATAACAATACACTACAGAGAATTTTTAAAATGTAGAAGACTGGATTTTGAAGGCCCCTAATATGAACCCTCTACCACAGAATATAAAGGACAGTAGCCGTGGGACTTTTCTAGGCATTTATGCAAACATTTTCCTTTCGAACCTTAGCTAATGTATAGGAGTTAAAGGGTTTAGGCAACTGTGAAAATCACCTGTTTGGTTTCTTCCATCCCAGTTTTTCCATTAAATTTCCACATTAAAAAAATAGAAAACAGTATTTCTGTATTGATTAAAAGACATCTTCAAGGGAATATGAACTGGATCTCATAAAGTAAATAGAATTTTAAAAGTTCCTTCGAGAATTAAGAGATAAAGTTACAGTAGTTGCACAGTAACCATGTGATTTCTTTTCAACAGATAATCTCATTGCATTTTGCACTGTAATTCCTTTTCATTTCTGTTGGCCCTTACCAGGGCCCTATTTTTTTTTTTTTTTATCTAGAGGATCATTGCCTTTCTTTTAGTCTCTTCCCTCTTTATAGTGTCTTCTCTTGCCAATTCTTTGAATACTTACTTTCCCCAAAATTCTGATTTGTTTTCTTACCTTCTTACCTTAGAGGAAGATGTTAAAAGGTTTATCTTCAGAAAAACACCGAGCCACTAGAATTTATCATTGAAATACTTATCAAAACTTACCATTTCCCCATCTGATGTCCTTTTTTCTGTGTATACCTGCTCACCTATTCAGTTCACGTCCACTTCCATCATTACATATCACCAGTGTGAGGCGCAGGACTCACAGACAGGTTTGGGGATGTAGAGACGAGCAGAGAAAGAGCCTTGTTCTTGAGCAGCATGAAGACTAGACCAGGAATCGCAACTGAAACACAAGTGCAGATTCCTGTGGAAGCACAGAGAAGGAACACCACATTTCCAAAATAGACACATGCCATCACCATCCCTGATAACTGTTTCGGTGGACTTCTAATAAATCTCTTACATCTTCTTATCCCTTCCAAACAGTGCCAGATCTCAGGAAAGGATCTGATGAGTTCGATATATGTGAGTGTGAATTTTGTTCAAGCGACCTGTCCTGCAAAGTTTGTATCTTCTGTTTTTCCTGATTGTTGAATAAATTGGCTCACCCAAAAAATTTCCTAATGAGTTTACCTGTGAATAAAATATTTATAAAGGGAGAAATACTGTGAGGGTCAGCTATTGTATTTTACCACTTTTTGCTTCGGCTTATGAAAATTCATAAGGACTACACAAATGGGAAGAGACAGAAGCTGTAATTTCAGAGCTGATCGAGCAAGGAATCAGATGCTATCGCTTGCATTTGGTGGAGGTGTAAAGGCAGAGAAAGCTTCTTAGTAGAAAAAAGTGGAGGCTTCAGACACACACTCATTGGAGGGTGTTGCACAGGGAAGTTGGAGGTTTCTAACTAGAAGCAAACTTGGCTTTCTCTGGTTGGTCGTAAGTTGGAAGCAGGGAGGGTAGGAGGAAGGAAGGGAGGAGGTCGACATGGGGCAGCTGATACGCAATGACCAGATTCTGATCAAGTCCCCATCTCTCTGGGGTAACTGCTGCAGACACGGTGTGGTATTATTGGTCAGACAGCTGCTACTGAAGCTGAGTCAAAGTTTTCTTTGCTGGATATGGTCTGCCAATGTCCTGCTTTGATATCCACTCTCCCAGACTTGAGTTAAAGTACATTGATGAGTTAATACTTATTTTGTATTCCCATCATCACATCGTAAAATTTTTAAAAAAAATTACTGAGCCAATTAATAAATAATTCTTTACTGTCTGACTCAGGCTGTATTCGTATGAAGTTCTTAACGAGCATGACACCTTATTAACTGAGAGGATTTAAGGAGAGATGCAAATTAAACTCTGTATTGAAGGCCAATTGTGCCTTGTCAAGTCAAATGTGGAAATGTTTTCAATTTCCTGGAGAACGTATGTGAAATCATGGCGGTTCAAAGAACATTTTTCCCAGGCTGGTCCTTGAAGAATGATGCTAACGTAGAGGGAGTTAGGTAATAGGTCTGTGATTGTGCCTCAGATGGACCATCCCAATAACAGGTCTTCAATATGCTTAGTCGATTAACATCTCTCAGGTGCAGATTTATGTGATTCACATGTCATTATAGGAATCATTAAAAAACTGAATTAAACGTGTGTTAAACTGAGATGTACTACTCTTGTCAATATTGATGGGGCATTCATGTCCCTGTTTTGCCTCTCTTCCTACTAGAAACAACATTAAGTCAGAGCAAAATCAGAATTTGCATTGAGAACATATCAGTATATCAAATATGTCTCAACTACCTGTTTCGTTGAACAAAGATGGTCTGGTGAACCCATGTCTAAGTGGACAGTGGTTTCCTTCCTCCTGGACTATGCTTCAAGTTCAACACATGCTTAAATTATTTTCTTTTTTTATTTTTGTTTATTTTATTTTATTATTTTATTTTATTTACAGGTTCCTCACATTACAAACTTTATTGTCAAAATCTTTCTTAGAGTTATTTTAATATTTCTCTGATTAAAACCTGTTTAGATTGCTATCATTCAGGTGGCAAAAAGCATTTTTAGGTACGTTGTATAAATATATCTGCTTCAACATTTCCCACTTCACTACCCCATTTCCAAGTTTCACTTCACCCTTCTGATTCCTTGTCCACAGCTTCAGGGATAAACTTCTTGAAAACTGTCTAAAATTATATGTTTCAACTGCTGGCAGCTTTTGTTTTCTCACTCATTCCAAGTCAGAGCTATTCTATTGTTGTTAAGATGGAAAATGTTCATCGGTCTATCGTCTGTTGGACAGATCTTGGTCCTAGTTTTACTTGACATTGCTGATCATTTGATTCCTCTGAAGACCTCTTACCTCACTCTACACACAGTGGTGGGAAGTTCCGCCTATGAGAAAGAGGCTTATTTAAATTACAGGAACTAGAATAAATAAAGAGAGGGGTGCCTGGGTGACCTAGTCAGTTAAGCATCCCACCTCAGCTCAGGTCATGATTTCATGGTTCATGGTTTCCCGTCCCACGTGGGGCTCTGTGCTGATTGTTTGGAGCCTGGAGCTTGTTTCAGATTCTGTGTCTCCCTCTCTCTCTCTGCCCCTCCTCCACTTGTTCTCTCTCTCTCTCAAAAGTAAATAAACATTAAAAAATTGGAATAAATTGAGATATCGTATTTGGAATGTGCCTGTCTCAAAAACTCATTAACATTTCTAGCCTTGAGAGACTGAAGAATATATAACCAGACAAAGAGAGAAGGAAGAAAGGAAAGAAGGAAAGGAAGGAGAGGAAAGAGACACAGAAATCTCAGGATATTCTTCCTAAATTTTTTCCCGGAAGGTCAAGCTACATAAGAGGAGAAACTCTAGGATTGATGACTGCAGAAGAGATTAGAAATGTCTTCCATAGACCAGTGTGGGGGAGAAATGGCAGAACATTCTGTATGTAGTTTCCTTCTAAGGAAAAGAGATAAGAAATCCGATGGAGTGTTACAGAAATGCAGGAGGGATGAATCCTAAGAGTTGTATCTTTAAATAAATACTTGAATAAGATTCAAATTCCCAAGTAGTCAAGAAAATATAAATTAAAATAATAATGAGATACCATTTTCTTCTTCTCTGGGAATAATTAGAAAAGGAATATACTGCCAAGGGGGAAGTATGATGGTGCTGATACATTATCCGGAAATGTACATTGTTACACTTTGTAAATAGCTCTTCAACAATACACTTTACAACCAAAAGTGTATTTATTAAAACCTAACAATTCCACTCCTGGGAATCTATCCTATATAAATATTGGCCCATATACTTGAAGATCTGTGTATCAAAATATTATTTATAGTAGCAAATAGAATCAAATTAATATCCATCATGGGGGAATAGCTGAATAAATGATGATACATCTAATGATAACATTCAAAATATAAAAATAAGCAAAGAAATGTAAATTTATGTAAATATATCAAAATTAAATATATGCATTTTTATTAAATAACTATATGACAAAATTGCTTATCAAGTGATATGTTAGTGCAAATTATTCATCAGATCATTTTAATAATCCAAAATCATTTGTAGATTTTTAAAAAATATGTTGTTTGAGTATTTATTTGAGGTCAATATCCTTAATTAAATACTTCTCTGTATCGGGCTACAATTTAACATATGAAACTACACTCACTTTTCTATTTTTTAATTTTTAATAAAGTTTTTTAAATGTTTATTTGTTTTTGAGAGAGAGACAGACAGAACATGAGTAGGGGAGGGGCAGAGAGCGAGGGAAGCACAGAATCCAAAGGAGACTCCAGGCTCTGAGCTGTGAGCACAGATCCCAACATGGGGCTCGAACCCATGAAGTGTGAGATCATGACCTGAGCCGAAGTCGGATACTTAACTGACTGAGCCATCCAGGTGCCCCAACAGTCACTTTTTTAATGATTCAACAGTAAATTGGTTATCATTTGGCACATCAGATTTCTCTCTAAAGCAATGAAGATTCTCTCGTCTTTTGTTAACAATTGTATTAAAATAATTTGACCCTTTGGCGATGTAAACTTGTGTATTTAATATGTCCACTATCAACCTTATTCACAAATAGTTAATGGGAATGTACCTCTATCTGCTTAAAGCATATACATGGTGAACTGTAAGAGTGCAACCTCTGTTGCCAAGCAACAGCTCTGCATCTCACTTGGAGTTACCCCTCTGCTTCGATTTCCTCATTTCCCCCCAGAAAAAGATGACAGCCTGCTTTCATAGTTTTCAAAGTAAGATCGTTTAACTTCAGCATGTTGCCTGGCTCAGTCCACACTGACTTCATATTAATGCTTGTATCTGGTGGGCTATCAGTGTATTTTGATAACTCAGACCTTTTCCTTGGAGACTGGGATTTATCAGGGACAAGTATTCTTTGGCTCCCATGACAGCCTCCAAATATGGCGGTGCCTTTCCTGCCAGGAAGACCTTCAACAGCTACTCACTTGCTTTCCCTTCCTCTTTAGAGCTTCTCAGGGTCCAGTAGGCAGTTCCAGTGAAACACCTCATTCGGGGTAACTCCAGGGAGCACTGACCCTGGTGGGTACCGCTGTGTTATGGGGTTCCATGGGCACTGCCCACTGTAGTGCCGGTGCCAGTGTTGGACTCACTGTCTCTGGAACTGAGATTTCGGCCCATTCTGCCTAGAGGGAACCTGAGGACTCAGTGGGTGCATGGCGTGCATGGTGCATCGAATGTCAGCTGTGAGATCTTGAAAGAGGGCTCAAGTGAGCGCTAGATGTGTGTGGCGGGGCACTGAGGACTAGTCAGACTAAAAATTTAAACACTGTAACTGATGTTTCAGCTGCACGAAAGTTTGCTGCATGCAGCATTTGCAGCTGCATGATGTTTCTGCTGGAAAGATCCATAGCCTGGTAAAACAAACTTGGAAATCATATTTTCTATCTATATATGTATCTATCATCTATCTACCATCTATCTATCTATCATCATCCCCTGTATACCTGTCTGCCTGTGTGTACCCTTACTTCTGGGCATAAACAGTATATGTGAAAAGAAGGCCCCTGATTCAGTATAGATGAATTCAAGCGATTTTTCATTTTCTTCTTAATAACTTTCAGAAAATTTACTTTTTTCAATGAGCACAGATGGTTTGTATGATCAGTAAGATATCAAAGAACACAACTGTTACAGAAATCAAAAGCCCAGGCCCTGTTTTTCCTGGAGCGAATGAAACTGCCCACCCCTAGACAGGCCCTGTGGCTTCATGCAGTGAGAACCTCACAGGCGTATTTGGCATTTATGAAGCGACGACTCTGTCCAGGCTGTTAAAAGGGCCTCACGCACACGTTCGGCCACTGAGTTCTTACAGCACCCCTAATGCTCAGATAAAAGGCTTTCTGAGCGTCACCCCTCCTATCACAAAGGGCGAAACCAAGTCATGTACTTCCCAGAATCGCAGGAGCTCCAGGCATTATTATCCTAGGAAATAACAACCATCAGAAGAAGCAGAGAAAACATTGACATCATTTTTTCAAAGTCAAGCATTTTATACAAAATTGGCAGACAAACACAAGTTGAAAAATCTATATAAGTAATATGAAAATCCAAGACATAGTTTCTAATCTCTAATACCTCAAGTTAAAATAATCAGTCATCTAGTAGCAGTAGAATTAAAATCAATGGAAAGAAGGAAATATATTAATTATGTCTCTAGCCTCGGAATTCACACTGTGTTGAACTTTAGTCACTCAAAATGAGGATCTTACCTTAGTTACTATAAATAAAAATCCAGATCAATAATTAAATGATCTAATTTAATTATTTTGAAAACTAAATATAGTCTACATTTTAAAAATATTTTATTTTATTTTGCATTACCTGAAATGCAGTAGTTCACTAGTAAGTGTTTGCAGTTGGTAATCAAGATTATTAACCTGTAATTAAAGTAACGATTACTAAAGATACCATCAAATCACCATCAAGCACATAAAGGGGAAATTTATTTGATTTTTAATTTTATTTTTTCTATCCATTTGAAAAATACTAACATTAATAATACCTTACAGAATTAATAATGGTCTTGCTTAAACTTTAGTACTGAAATAATTTCATTCATATACTTTTTAGTATCTATAGATATAATAATACTGTTTTAAGTGAATTATGATACATACATTCCAGATATTCTGTGTTGTTTCTCTACGGTCTAAATGTAAGGGGTCAAAAAATAACAATGGTGAGTTTTTATCTTGCCTTCTATTTTTGTAATCATTCTCAATTTAACTCTCAAAAGTTTGTAACTGTGGTTCCATAAATATTCTGATAGTCATCATCTTGATTTATTTTGTAATAGTGTTTTTCATTTTTGACATTTCCACAAATAGTGGGTTTTTTTTCTAATTCATCAGGCAGATCTGGGGCCGAGGGGGGTTTGTAAGTAGTGTTTTACTCAAAAGAGGGACAAGTAAAGTTGCACTGTAGCAGAGGGAGAGCATTCCAGCTAAAACATTGTAAGATATAGAGATAAGAACAATTCATCATAGGTCCAGAATATTATTTATCTCAAAGTACATTTAATGTACCTGAATACACCAACATTTATTTGAACACTCAGCTCAGCACACCACATGTGAGTGGCTCCACCTGGGTGGAAAGTAAAGGGTATGGGATTTGGTTCTCCGGTTTCTGAAAGAATAAGCTAGAACATTCCTTGTGCATTTCTTGGTAACTAATTAACGCAAACTCTACATCTTCTGCTCCTATTATGCTGATTCCTTAGGCAAGGCCACATTCCCCTTCAAAATTTAAGTCAATAAAGTAATAATAAATAAAAACAAATATTGCCAAGTAAATCAACCAATAAATAAATAAGCAAATAAATTAATAATAAATAAAACTACTTATTTCCCAACGAAATAAATGATAAAATATAGGTACAATATGACAAGTTTAATAAAGAGGAAGAAACATGGTGAAGTGAACCCTAATTCAACAGTGTTGCCAGAATTGTGATTTAATTGCAACACATATTTTCACTGAAATAGAATTGTCAATCTTACACATTGAAAATATAACTATGAAAATGAAAATAAACAATATTGCCTTTTCAAAATGATATTATATATATGAAAGAAAGGGTGGAGTTATCTCATTTAATATATTGCTTATTTAAAATGATGATGAGTGTCCTCCCCTCACCCCTGCTCCTGGGGCCCGCTACATCCTTCTTTGCCCGCCTCACCGCATCTCCTCTCTGCCATGTGTTCTCATGCTAACAGTCCCTACAATTTATGTATTTACAGTGTTTATTGTTTATTGTCTAGCAGATCACCACCTCCTCCTCTGACTTCCAAGAAAGCAGGTATCATAATCTGTTTTCTTCATTCATGTTTCAAGTGCCTGGAAGAGAGTCTTTTAGTTAAACCTTTACCAGCCCTGCTCAGGACAGGCCTTACAGAGAAGGGGATATTTGGAAATTACTTGCGATGAGGAAGAATGTTAGTTATGCTGATGTTGATGATGGATGATAGGAATCCCAAAGCAAAGACTTTGTGGGGAGGGACTGTATGTTGGAATGAAAGCAAGGATCTCAGGGCCTCTGGGATCTGGTTAGAGAGGGGCCAGGTGGAGAGAGAGAGAAGGCAGTGTGGGGCCAGGCTCCCAGGCTCTTATCATGGTTTAGTACTTTTTACCGTGAGTGAAATGAGAAATATCGACAAGTTTTGAACAGAGGAATGACACAAGCTGACATAGGCTTTAATGCAGGCACCCAGTAAATATCGAGTGGAATTGAACTGAATTGATTTTGAGGGGGGGAAAAACAGCTACAGCTCTTGCAAGTACAGAAACTTATCAGACACTGATATATAACAAAAATCAGATACTGATATATAACGACAACCAAAATAGGGATTATTAGGAAATATGTTTTGAACAATGGGTGATGAAGTTAACTTATATGAAATAGTGACTGAAGTTTAAAATGTTGATTTTTCCTTAATGAGCTAAAAGTGATTTCTCAAGAAATCTTTTTCAGTGGAAAATGTACACACACGTTTACACACATGGGGTGTGCACACAGCCTCCGGTGCAAGCTATCCTTTCATGCGAAAATTCTTGCCACAAGATGATGTGTCAGAATTGCGTGCATGCATTTATACATCTAACAGATTTTATTTACTCACAGGATATTTCTTTACTGGTACATAAACAATATAATATTTTAATTAATTTGAATACAAAGTTGGGATTTTCTCATGATGGAAAATTGTCATTTTGTCTTTAATACCTACTTTTTGTTTGTTTCATCTTTTTATTAGATTATTTGGGTGTTATTTTTGTTGCTTTTTAGTTTTTTTTTTAATTTCAGCATCGTGGAGACACCACGTTACATTAGTTTCAGGTGCGACCCTGATTCAACTTCTCTGTGTTGTGCGGTGCTCGCGGTAAGTGTGGCTGCCAGCTGTCACCCTACAGCACTTTTAATGCCTACTTTTAATTCATTTTGAGGAAACAGCTTTTAGACTCGGCCTGGCCTTGCTGCTGCTCACTGTGGCAGCTGCTAGCTGTTCCCAGGGCCATACTGGAATTGACAATGACTCCAGTACAGTGTATCAACAAGGAAACAAACAAAAACAGAACATGCTTCTATTAAGGACACGACTGAGGAAAATCAATGTTTTCCTAAAGAAAAAAAAAAAAAACATAACAGTGAAAGAAGAGTGTCTTTTTAACAGGCTTCTCAGAGAGCATTTAGCCAGAAACTAAAGTATAGATGTTCCTGACTTATGATGGTTTGACTTAAGAGTTTTTGACTTTACAATGGTGTGAAAGCAATAGGCGGAAGTGTACTTGGAATTTTGAGGCTGGATCGTTTCCTGGCTGAGCAATTTATGTGGTTTGATCCTCTCTTGTGATGCTGGGCAGCGGACCCAGCCCCTGGTCCACCAGCAATCACGGGGGTCAATAGCCGATGCACTGACAGCCATCTGCACCCACACAGCCATCTGTGTTTTACTTTCAGTACAGTATTCAGTGTATTACATGAAATATTCACCCTTTATTATAGATGATTCTGCCAAACTGCAGGCTAATGTAAGTGTTCTGAACACATTAAAGGTATAGGCTAAGCTGTGACGTTCCGTACGTTTTGTGTACTAAATGCATTTTCAAGACGGGTTCCCCCGAGAGGGGTCCAGGTCAGGGCCTGGGGCCTGCCTTGGATTCTGTGACTCCTTCTCTCTCTGCCCCTCCCGTCCCCTCCTCCCCGCCCGTCTGTCTCAAAAATAAGCATAAAAAAAGATAAAACTAAAATATAAAAAAAGAAAGACCGATGGAAGAAAGTAACAAAAAATATATCTGATTTATCAAATACAAACGGACATACTCTCTTGTAGGTTTTTTAGGTCACAAAGAAATCCCTTAGGAAAATAAACTGATTCTAATAATACTGAGGGAGTTTGAAGATAGTTTGAGAATTTTGTGATTTCATTCATTTATATAGAAATTCATATTAATAGGGCATATTGAAACTGTATTCCTGTTAATACTGTATAAAGTAACCTGAAACAACTCTCTCACTGAGGACAACTAGAAATGCTATATATATAATTCATCAACAACAGTTTCATATTAAAGATAATTCTAGAAGCCCTCTTTAAGGCATGATAAAAATTGTATGTTAGGCTTTAAAATATATATATATATACATACATATATATATATATATATGTATATATATATATGAATAGTGATGATTGTATATATGTTCATATAAAGACAAAAGCATTTAAAGAGTTCTAAAGTCTTTTTACTGCAGGTGAATTCATATTGGTGAAACTTTATTTTAGACTTTGACTACCAATCAAGTGTGTTGTAAAATCTGGGTAACCATTTAAATAACTATAAGTGTATATGTATGACAGGGAAAAAGAACAACAAAAAACTACACAATCAGGTCAGAAAGGAAGCCATGAAGGAAGACATTTAAAAGGTAAGATATATCTGGAATCATAAAATAAAAAGTAATAGAAATTTTTAAACTCTATGAATAATTACATTATATATGATTGGAATAACTCTCCAGATCAAGTCTCAAATGATCAGACTTGCATACAAAAGAGAACCAAATGCTGCTTACAACAGACACAAAAATTTGGGGGCAGTGAGTCAATTACTAGAATATGTAGTGTGCGTATAATAACCAAAATATACGTGTTACCACTATGTTAATGCCACTTAGCATTTAATGACACATAGGATTACTAAGATAAGAGAGATAGTTCTTTTATAGGTGTTTAAAATGTTGAGAAAATAAGTTTAAAATCAATGCACTTCTCTAACAGAAAAAAAAAATCACATGATGATCCTGATGATTGCCCAAAAATTATATTATAATTCTAACAAGGGAAAATGGATATCATTAACCTGAAAAGAAAAATTATGGACAAATTCTATAGGAATGACTTACTAAATGTTGAACTCTTGATGGGGATGCTTGGTCTTACTATGTGTATAGGGGTTTACCGGAGTTTCTAGAGAATGCAATAAGTCAAAAGAAAGAATATAAAATGGACAAAAATAGGCAAAAATAAAATGCTAATCATTTAAGACAGTTAATTTGATTATATAGAAAATTTTAAATATTATACAAATTATTAATAAGTGACCTGAATAAGGTTGTCAGATATAAAATCAGTGTACAGAAATCAATTACATTTTTATACTAGAATTAACTAATGAGAAAATATAATTTTACCATATATAGCACCATAAAAATCAAATGCCTAGCAATAAACACATAAATCATTTACAAAATTTTTGCTCAGAAGCTACTCAAATATGTAGAGAGAAAAAATAAATGGATGGGTGTTTTATGCTGATGGATCGGAAGACTCCATGTTTTATTTAAACCGTCAATTCTCATGAAAACATACTCTAGAAATTTAGTGTTATACCAAATAAAAAATATAAATTCCAGATGGCTATATTCCCCTAAACAGAATGCAGCATTTCCATGGCAATGAAAAGAACCAA
Source organism: Proteles cristata cristata (assembly GCA_017311185.1). NCBI lineage: Eukaryota > Metazoa > Chordata > Mammalia > Carnivora > Hyaenidae > Proteles > Proteles cristata. The sequence goes on along the minus strand of JAESUZ010002105.1, from coordinate 933,370 downwards.
CAGTAGACAAGGTAGTTAAAGAAAAGTAAAGACATGTCTTCTGCATACCAAGAGTTATGTGCCCATGCAACAATTAAGAGCGTGTGGTATTGCACGGGTGGAGAGGCAACATTAATGCGGGAAAGCCCGGGCAGCAGAAGGAGGCACACATACATAGGAACTTAATCTTGACACACGTGGCACCCATAAAATACTGTTTTCAGTAACTAGTACTGATTAGTTGAAAAAATATAATTGTTGCTGCTGTCTTCATACCATGCATAACGCTAACTTGAAGTTGACTATAGGTTGAAATTTAAAAGACCTCAAAAACTAATACAGAAGAACAACTTCTTGTCCTTAGGGTAAGATTTTTAAAATTATAACTTCTAATATAAGTGAAATGATTGGTAATTTGGAGTCTATTGAAATTAAGAAGTTCTATTCAGAGCATGATAAAGCAAAACAAGAATTGTAAGAAGATATGTGCACACACAAATGCAACTAATCCTGTTGGGCAGAATACATAAATATTTCCTAAAAACCATTTCAGAAACACTGCTCAATAAAAAAAATGGACACAAAAGTTGAAGAAGTACTTTTATTTATTTTAATTTAAACTTCTTTTCATGTTTATTTATTTTGAGAGATAGTGAAGCGCAAGCAGGGGACTGGTAGGCAGAGAGGGAGAGAGAAAATCCCAAGCAGGCTTTGCTCTGTCAGCACAGAGCTCAACGTAGGGCTCGATCCCACTAACTGAGATCATAAACCGAGCTGAAACCAAGTGCCCGACACTCAACCAACTGAGCCACCCAAGCATCCTGAAGAAGTACTTTTAAAAGGGAATGTCCAAATGGCAAAGTGTTCAACTTCATTAATAATCAAGTAAATTAAAATTAAAGTTAAAACTTTAACCAGTAAGAGAACCCCAGGATGGGTAACCCCCAGTAGGATTATCTTTTCCTATATTAAAGATCTGTGGATGTGCCTTTATAAAAAGGAGTATGATATTTTGATTTGGAATAACTTATTCCATTGTAGTGAGTAGTATAGATTTTAAGATGATACAGTTAGACAAAGATAGGGTGCTGAAGGTCGTTACCAGTAGTCTGAAAGGTGAGGGATGTCTTACCCAGATAGGGAAGCCCACTTGGAGTTAACAGAATGAATATTGAGCTCAGGCTGCCCATCCCCGCTCTCTTCCTCCTGAATGGAAGTGTGTGACTCTTTCTCATCACTAGGCTGAAACTTACGTCTTGGGAGAAAAAAAGACATCAGCCACATGGAATGCAAAACTCATGGGGCAACGTGAAATACTAAGGTATTGGTGGAGGGGTTCTTTTTAGTCCAATTCAAGGCTAACTGGCTATGAATCCAAGTATATACTTGAAGTGAAGGAGGAAAGGTCAGAAACATTTTTCTTGGTAAAGAACTGAAGTGTCTGTCACAGCCTCATTTGTGTCAGTTTTCTGTTTCCTGGTGACATCAACTGGTTAACCTATTTCTATAGGATGTGTAATCCTGTTTCCACAGGACGTGTGGTGACTTTCCATGGATTTTCTACCAGCAGTTTCTAAATTCTGGGTGAGTCCCACTTTCTCTGTCTTGATGTTAAACACCTTTTTCACTAGGATGAAATTTGTATCAGAATAATTAACTTTAAAGTTAAGATTTAAGTTAAAATAATCATAATAAAAAGGAATAATAAAAATTTTCTGAAAATCCTTGTTGGAATACTGTCAAGCATTCTACTTCTTCTTTGTGTCGTGGCTCAAAGCTCTGTGTCCAGTGTCCTCAGAATCTCAGACATCCTGGACAAAGGCACTGAAGGAAGTAAGCACAGAGCAAACAGACATTGCAAGAACTTGGTGTCTTTGGCCCAGCGAGTATGAGGGTGCAGAGAAGACTCCCACACTTTGGCTTGAGATGGAGAATGCGTGAATATTTGACCTGATACTCTCCCCACTCCCCCATCCCTGAACACTGCAGTCAAGGTTGAGTTCAGTTTAGCATGCCTATACCTACGCCTTTATTTCATACCTGTTTAATTGTGGACACAACCTTTCCTTATATGCCACTCATATTCTCTATGGTTAACGTCTTATGACTTTAAGCTATTTTGAGAAACAGTTATAAGTTATAAGAAACTTTTATAAGATTTTGGCAGAGGGATAAATGACAATTTTTCAAAATCATCCAAAATTACAGAATTGAGGAAGATAATTTTTACTTCGTATTTGATATCAAAATAATATAAAAATCTCTTAGACTAGTGATGAGTGTCATCGTATAGATACTAACTATTCAATTTCTCCAAAATTGAATCATACATTTTTAAAATCATAGATAAAGCCGTATCAATTTATGGCCTAAAGCATGCATAAAAGATAAGTAAAAATTATGCTGGCTTTTCATATTAAAAAGTCTGTATTTCACAGTCTCCACAGAGGTGTGTTTTCTTGTTTTATCTTTGGTTTCATTAAAATGGCAAGGTGAAACTTCCTCGATGTTTCTTTCTTTCCTTCTCCTTCATGAAAAGCAAATTCTCTTTAATCCGTCATTTCACTGGGCTTGTTTGCTTTTTACTATACAGTTGGCATGTACGTACCTCCCTTTCAGAGGAATGCAGCAACATTTTTCAAAGAAGAGAAAGAACACATTTTTAAAACAGATATTGCTCCTGGAGAAGGTAATCCTGAATTATTGATAGGCTCACCCATTCAAAAGCCTTGACCAGGGTGACTGGGGTTACTGTCTGCTCTCCTTGGGTTCTGCCTTAGGCACACCTCCCGCTACTTCCTCTGTGCCCTGCCGGAAACAGCAGCCTTGTTCTCTGTTCCTTTCTCCTGCAGGGTGATTTTTGAAAGCTTGACTAGTTTGCTGGTACAAAGAATAACCCAAACAAAACACAAAATCCAATGAAAATATTCTATGACGGGATCTTGGCAATGGATTAACACTGGTCACAATTAGGACGCGAAGAAAAGAAATATCTATTAACAAGTAGTCACAGGAAAAGCCACAGAACTAGTCTAAAAATCGTTTTCCTGACAGCAACAAAATGAATCGAATGATTTGACCCTAAACTGTTTTTATTTTCCTCCAGGTGTTTAAGCAGTGTTGAGAGAGAGGGAGAGAAAGAGAGAGAGAGAAAGAGAAAGAAAAAAGAGAGACAGACAGAGAGCTTTTTATTTAAAGGATGAGGAATTCCTTTATTTAAAATTGGCTTCTCTGAGTTGAGCAAGGAGCATGTAAGGAGGGGTTACAGAGTGAAGGATACACAGGCAGAGAGTTTCATTTTTTCAAAAACGTTTCTGGCAGAAAAATTTTCAGGATTTTGGCCTATTTTTACTCCATGGGTGAAATTAAAGATTAGGAGAGAGTGAAACACTATTTGTCTGACATTTTTTATTTTCCCAAATGTTCATCAACATTCCTATTTTTCCCTTACCAGTCATATCAGATGACCTCTATGTAGAAAATGATGACATAGTGACCCAGAATCTTTCTTTTCTCAGAATCCAGGAGACTGAGAAAAATATGCTAAAATTAATATTTGCCAGATAAAGTCATATGTAAGTTAATCTTAGCACATTTCCAAAGGTGCCTAGAATAGATTCACCATCTCCATTGCTGTGAAGCTAACCCACGAGAGCAACCTCTCCATTTATTTTCCTAATATTGTCTTATCCTTACCTGAGATGAAGTATTTTCAACCAGCAGTAGTAGTATTTGAAAGTTACCATATTGTTGCGTTTGCTTTGTTGTTATTCTCTGCAGGAATTTTGAGTCAATGTTCATATATTAAATGTAACTATATTAAACATACTAAAATTTCAGCTTTCCCAAACAATTCTAATTACATAAGTATTCACTGAGCATAAGCAAATACTGAACTCTCGTTTGTAACAAGCATGATAAAGTATGAAAGGGTACAGTGTATCTTAAAAATAGGAAACATTAACGTATGAATATAGGATTGGACAGATACAAATGCAATTAACCAGATAAAATGATCACTGTAGAAATTAGGTAGTGTTTGCATCCATAGTCATGTATGCTTCTTAAAAAATTTTCTGTTTCAGGGCCGTTATAATGAAATGTTGGAAAATTTAAAGTATAATGTGTACCAAATAATGACATACTGCTCATTATAATTTTACTGACTCTTCATATATGAATGATTTTCTATAAGCTTCTTTACTTTTTTAAGTTTTATTTAAATTCCAGTTAACATACAGTTTAATATTATTTTCAGGTATGCAATATAGTGATTCAGCACTTCCATACAACACTTAGCCCTTTACCTATTTCACCCCTCGCCCCCCCCACTGCCTCTCTAGTAACCGTCAGTTTGTTCTCTATAGTTAACTGTCTGTTTCTTGATTTGTCTCTCTTTTTTTTTCTTTGTTTTATTTCTTAAATTCCACACATGAGTGAAATCATATGGTATTTGTGTTCCTCTGATTTATTTCACTGAGTATAATAATCTCTAGCTCCAAGATTTCATTCTTTTCTATGGCTGAAAAATATTCTATTTTACATGTATCTACCACATCTTCTTATGCATTCATCAGTACATGGACACTTGGGCTGTTTTCATAATTTGACTATTGTAGATAATGCTGCTATAAACATTGGGGTGCATGTTTGAATTTGTAAAATTGTACTCTTCAGGAACATGCAAATCAGAGCCCCCATGAGACATAACATCACACTTGTCAGAATGGCTAAAATCAACACAGGAAATAGCAGGTGTTAGTGAGGACGTGGAGAAAGGGGAGTCCTCATGGACTATTGGTGGGAATGAAAACTGGTGCAGCTCCTCTGGAGGACAGTGTGGAAGTTCCTCAAAAAGTTAAAAATGGAACTACCCTGTGATCCAGCAATTGCACTACTAGGTATTTCCCCAAAGGATATACATATTCTATAGCCCTCTTTAATAATATGTCACCTGACAACTAGGAAACCCAGCAAGATCTTGGATTCCTTAGAGACTGCTTTAGACTCCAGACTATATGGTGAGTTCTTTTTTTTTTTTTTTTAATGTTTTATTTATTTCTAGGAGAGAGCGTGAGCAGGGAGGGTCAGAGAGAGAGGGAGTCACAGACTGAAACAGGCTCCAGGCTCTGAGCTGGCAGTCAGCACAGAGCCCGACGCGGGGCTCGAACCCACGAACCGCGAGATCATGACCTAAGCGAAAGTCGGACGCTTAACCGAGTAAGCCACCCAGGCGCCCCTATATGGTGAGTTCTTAAAGGAAACACCTACTCTGTATGCAAACGGAAACTTCATCACTAGAAGCCACTGTTCTGGGGACATTTCCTGAGGGGATTTGAGAGTAAAGTAGCTTCCTTGGCATTTGTGGACTCCAGTTCCTTGGACTTCTGGTCCCAACCCAGTTTGTCAACAAAAGGTGGACAAGAAGTCTTGAGGGACTTTCAGTGCCCTGTGGCAGGGTGGCCTTAGTGATCTGAAAAAACAGTTTCTTTTTCCAAATATGTCCTTCTTATCTCACCCATTAAAGGTGGGGCTTTGACCAGACAGAATTTTAAACTCTTCTAACTTTACCTGCCTGTGATTTCCAAAGAGTTTATGAGTAAAAATTTGGAAAATATGTATTCTGGGATCAAAAACAAGATACAATTAGGAAATCGTCGTGTCTCAAATTTGGCTTACATTTGTATGTGTTTTCTTTTTTGATACACCCACACATGATAATTTACAAAAACATACGTAGCAAGAGTGATCACACAGTGAATGAACACAATGAGAAAGTGTTGAGCAGTGGTCGTGCATTAACTGTCAAGAACAAGGACTCCACCCATGATCTCTGGATATAAACCATCTTCTTCAAAGGCAGCAGAATGGAAATGGCACAGCCTCGGTGCAATCTGAGAGGCCGCTAAAGAGAAATGTGCTGGCTTTAGGAGTTGTTTGTATTGTGTGAGATGTCCACCAACAACTTGCATTGCCATTGCTAGGGGCTTTCAAGGGAAATGTCAGTCCTCACAGCAAGTGATGGGATTTGACATATGGCATCAAAGCATCATTAAAATCACACCTGCTGCAGAAGAGGCTATGTCTTTCAAGAGATTTTCAAGCAGAAAAGGTTACACTGAGAATCCAAAAGGCTAAGGCTTACTGCTTTTCTTTGCAGACAATTAAATGCTCTAAAGAAAAAGTAATTGCACAAATATATTTAAGAGAAAAAAATCTACTTTTGCAGCATACTGGTTTTTTAAAAGCCTTTCTGAACACCTTTGTTCTATCGCTAAAACATGCAATATAACTTAATACAACTTATTCACAACTAGTGATATCTGTGAGAAAAGTTTTATACTGTAACATAGGACACAGGGTCCTAAAAATATCATGGTTTTACTATTTGGGCAAAATCTGCTCTTAAGAACTTTTCACTTATGTTCTATACTTCCAATTACACAAGGGAAGGCGATAGAATTTATTGAGCACTAACTATATGGCGGTGGCTTACATATTTTATATTCTGTTTTTTATGTGGTGACACATTTAGTTGAGGAGACTTTTCAGGGTCGTTAAATAATCTTTTCCAAGCTTGTACAACCAAAGTTGGCAGAGTTGGGATTTAAGTCCAAGTAGGTCAGATGCAAACAGTGTATTCTTCTTTCTTTATGCTATGCTATCTACTGTGTTCACAATTGAACTATACAATTGAACAAAGGAATGTAAGTACGGTCGCTAAGCTGAAATTTTATACATTTTATAATGTATATTTTACATATAATCTACATTTTATAATGTAGTCTGAGATAGGGTGTAGTTATAAAAGTAAGAGACATGATGAATCATCTGTTAAGCATTAAGTAAATAGCCCTGGCAATAGGCCCCACCCCCATTGCAGGGGGAGATGGACAGTGATGAGACAGTTCAGAAAGGTTCCCACGGGGGAGATGAAGCCTAACATAGGGTTAGACAAATAGAAAGGATTTAAGTAAAATGCATGAGGGATGCAATATTAATAGGAATGCTGTGAGCTGTGTATGTGGACATTTTTATTTTTAATATGAGCAGTTTACTGAGCCTGTGAGATGGCTTCTGTTTCTGCTACAAGAGACCAAGATCTATTTCGCCTTTCTCCATGCCTCTAGTGCCAACCAGTATCTAGTGATACCAGCCAGATCTCTTAGCTCAACACATGATTGATGGAAATGATCTATATTTTCATAGTAAATTTTTCATAGTATCAAAATGTCATCATTGTTAAGAAGTGTTTGTATCTCAATGAGGGAAAACTGTTTCTTACAAATAGAAAGAAATATAATTTTCCATGTGAAATCACACTGTAATTTTACTCTCCTGGGAAGAATGAAGGATGCCTTTAAAGCTATGTCTGAAATAGCAAATGACAGACCATGTAGTCAAAGGACAAATTAAAATATCCACCCAATGAAATGCCTACCCCAAACCGTATGTTTCAGAACATATGTAAAGGAAACACTACCACTGACTCACTGAGAGTCATTTGAGGACACACACTGTCCAATTTTACAAAGTATTTCGCCATTTAAAAAATATTTTCAGAATATTTACTGTGTGCAGATAATATGCCAACACTAAGTATAAAATTATGAGTGAAAACAGACACATTCTCTACTTACCGGATGAAAATGAAGGGGGTGATGGATATTATATGTTACAGTCCTACAAGGACACGTGAAATTTAAAACTGAAAAGATTCTAGAAGGATTATGAAAGCCTACAAGAGAGGGTCCTTGTAAGCGGATCTGATGCGATTTAAATAAAGCAAAACTCAAGAAACAATGGTTCTGAGGAGAGAAAACATTCGTCAGTTCCTGCGTCATGATAGAGAAGTGGGTGAATGTTACTAGGCTCCAGCGGCAGCAGGCAGGTTAAAAACATTATAATGACGTGTATGATCACATTTTATTTTGTTTTTCAAGAAATCACTCTGGCTTAAGTATGGAGAACGAACTGGGGGTCAGGGGTGGTAAAGGCGTAATTTTGGAGCCAGCAGTTAAGAGGTGCCAGCTAAGTGACCCGGGGATGGCTGCCGTGGGGGGGAGGTGTCGGGTTCAAGGGCTGGAAACGGGGGGCTCTCTTCCCCGAGGAGATGGCAAAGTGTAGGCACTGCTGCTTCCCTCTCAGTCACGGCCGTGGGGGCCTGGGGGGCACTGACCTGGAGGCAAGTGTGGGGAAGCCCTGGGGAGACGGAGCGGAAGTGCGCTGGCCTGGGAAGGAAACCACGGCAGCTTGAGCAGAGGAGGGTCAGTGGCCCAGGGAAGGGATGGTCTTAGGAGAGAGTTTGTCTGACTCGTGTTTTGATTTCCTCTCCCCTGCACGGACCTGTATGGAACGTTGTCCCATGGCCCATGAGACCAGGAAAACGCAGAGCGCATGCCCAGCAGGGTTCTCTGTTGTCGAGGGCAGCAGCTCCCAGGGACCATAGGGGAGGGTACGGAGAGCGTCTGGGGCATGCTCCTCCCTACTCGCACCACACAGGCCTGCAGGGAAAGGCAGGGCTGGAGGCTCAGTGCAGTGAGCTGTGTGTGAGTGCCCTAACGGGCCACTGGCAGGACACAGTCTCTGGTCGCAGGGTCACCTTTGATGGGGGACGGAGAGCAAGATAGCAAAGTCACCAAGCCTGGGCTGTGGGGCTGTACCCTTTCCTCCCTGGGACACCATTCCTGAGTCTCTTAAATTCATATAGAATGGCAAAAATCAGGAAAATGAGATTTGTCCTTCCCATTCCCCCAGGCTCCACCACCCTGGGATACATCAACAGCCAATATGCCTGATTCCTACAAGGGAAAAATAAGATCACACACACACACACACACACACACACACACACACACACACACACACACCCTTCAAAACCAGCTTAAAGGGACATAATATACTGTAAACTCAGAGAATTTAGCTGAAATTCTACCTTATCTAGTAGAAGAAAAGGCAATCTGTAGGTATTTTTTCTGAAAAAAAAATTCATAGGAAAAATAAAATTCATAGAACAAACTTGGCAGCATTCAGCAAGAAGTATTTAGAGATACTGGATCGGTCTGCTTGCTGAGATAAATTTATCTTTCTTGGAGTCAAATATACTTGGATGTTTTATCTTGATGCCTGTAAATATTTGAGTTGTGTGCTCACCCTGCTCTACCAATGTGTCCCCAATTCTGTGTTTAAAATCACTGAGGAGAATTCTGATAATTTGTGTACATAGGTAGACTTAATGGAGAGAATGTGCTGGAAAAATAGTATGACTGGTTTCTTGTTAAGTCTATTTATCTTTGTAACAGATTGAAAGGCATTTTCAATTTAGACATCAATCTCAGAGTCTTGCCTAATGTGACTCTCTCCTTAAGAGATGGGCAAAAGTGCAGGCACTGACTCAATCAAGTTCTCATGCTCTCTGAAATAAGTCCAGGTTGTAACTCCCTGCAAATTAATTTAGGTAATTGCCTCATTGCAGTTCTCCTGGGAGATAGCCATCACTTTTTCCCCACCTCTCTCATTGACATCCACTGGCAATGGAAAATACAGCACATTTTCCATACCTTCATGCAAGAAGTAATAACTAAGCAATACTTAGGGCACAAATATTTCTTCTAAATAAGTTATTCACCCAAAATTATCAAGATTATTGCAGCCAACAGCATTTGAGAAGAGAAAATCAAATGAGGTTGACCAACTTGATTAATCTCCTATAAATTAATTGTTCCACTGGAAAGATAACAGATTTGAGTTTACTAATGTTATTTTTATCATGAAGAAATATACTGGTGAAGTATGCTTCTGGACAAGATGCCGTAATCGAGACTGGATTTACTGGTCTGCCTGAACCAACCTAAAGCAATAAAAAAGTGTACCAGAGAGATGCAATAACCATCTCCATCATGCTGGACATCACAGGCAACAAAGGACAGTTCTCCCTGAGAAGTAGGAGAGGAAGAAGATAAACCCTAGAACAGTCTTCATTGATGGGCTTGAGGAAGCCTTCCTTTGTCAGGACAGAGGGCATATTAGTTTTCTGGGGCAGCTGCAACACAGTGCCACAGAGTTAATGGTTTAAAACAATTTAGATTTATTATCTTACGGTTCAGTGGGTTAGAAGGCCAGCATGGGTCTTACATGAGCTATATCAAGGTGGCAGCAAAACTGCCTTTCTTTCTGGAGGCGGATTCTCAGAAGAGAATTTGTCTTCTGCCTTTTCCAGCTTCCCAAAGCTTTCCACTTCCCTTGGCTTGTGCCCCTTTTCTCCATCTTCAAAGTCAATGTCAACAGTCAATTCCTTCTCCCATTGCATGTCTCTGGCCCTCTTTTCTGCCTTTATCTCATTCTAAGGACCTTATCTTTACCTCGAACCCATCCAGAAAATCCAGACTACTCTCACTACTATAACACCAGCTGTTTGATAAGCTTTCTTCCATAGGCAATCCTACATCTCCTTGTAAAAATAATGGTAAATGTATAGGTAAATACTTGTTCTTATTATTTAAATTCCTTTAAGAGGCGGTTGATTTTTTTAAACAAAAATAATAATAGTGTAGAATGGGTTTATATCATGTGAAAGTAAAATGTGTGTCAGAAATAGGATAAAGGCTGGGACAGGGCACAGGAAAGTTAGAAGATGCTTCTGTAATGTTGTGAGTTCTGCTCTAGGGTTCTTCCAGAATGTGTTGGTAGTACAAACATTTGAAGGTAGACTGCTGAAGATTCATGGTCTCATCTCTCCCTGCATAGAGAAGAATGTAAGGCAATATGTTGCCCTTTTACCGTAAATTAATAAATTTAATTTCACTTTTACACTAATGATATTTTTTAGTTTATTTATCTCTCAGAGTAACTCTATTCTTGGTATAAAGAGACTATAAATGTGAATTTATCCAGGAAACAGATGTTCGATTTGTGAAACACCTAGTAGAAGACCTATGATCCAATAGCTTTATAATTTATATTTCTTTTTCTTTTCCACTTCTCCATGTTATTATTTCTATCACTATTATACACAGCACGTCTCCACTGGCATGACATCATCTGGACAGGGACATGTCTCATTTTTTTGCTGCTATGTATGCATGCCCTGGCTTTCATAGTTTTCCAATAAATATTTGAATTGGCTTTTATGCTTGTATTTTATTACTTCCAGAGGAATGGCTTAGTAAATTCCTTTATTTATTTCCAAATATGAATATATAATTAATTTTTGACAATGTATAAGTCAGGACGATCAATTCCATTCTTTCAGCCACTTAGCATACGTCACTTTGCTGATGGAGGTATTTCTCCCTTGCTCATGATGATGAAGTGTGGGAAAGGGTGTTCCATTCTGTTATAAAGATATGCACATAATAGTTCTGGAACTTGTTTAATCACTGCTCAGCTGAGACACTCAGCTTGTGGTAGAAAGTAAAGAATCATCCCTCTAGTTTAGCTGCCCCTCTCCTTCCTTCACAGCCATTCTGTGATTTCCAATCTCTTTATAAGCATTACTGACAAGCATTTTTCCTTAATTTTACCAGATTGTTTCTCCCCTTTTCCACTTATAAAATAAACTACTGTAGGCCTTTTCATATATACTCCCCAAAACTATTTTTAAAGAATGATTTTTCCTCCTCAAAATATAATTTCATTCCAGTCTTCAAATCCCAATGTGTCTGCCCTTCCAGAAAACTTCTGAATTCTCTGTTCAATTTAGTTGTCTGTCTCTTTTGTAACCAATTGTCCTCTGAAGTATCTTTATAAGAGACTCTTTCTTTATTAGTTTGTTTTCTTGGTGCACAGGATTGAGCCACTACTTCAAATGCTCATTTGAAACAAGATTATCAACCTAGATGCCAGGTAGTCCTTAATGGATTTTTTTTTCTGGAATCTAACAACGGTCTCTTAACCAAGCCTACCACTCATCAAAAGATACGTGAGAAAGAGAATGACCCTGATGACAGCATTTTCTACAACCAAAGAAAAGGAGTGGAAAAAAAAACATATTTTCAGGTTGTAGTTTCTCATGCATAGTATATAATGCATTTTAACTCATTAAGTATGTTTGTCTGAATATATTATAATAAGAAATATTATTATGTATTTAAAATTCTCTCAATGTAAAGATAATAGATTCAAACGCCATAGATATAATGCCTCTGTCTCAAACATCGTAGATATTTCATTTTTATGTAATTTCTTTCCCTTCAAGAGACTACAATTGAAAATAAAATGAGTAGGTGACAGGTGTTCCTCCTCTACTCTCCCATGCTCCTTTGCCTCTCCAGCTGAGAGATCTCATAAAAATGTCAGCTCTCCACTGGCAGAGCACACTGCACCTGTTTGCCATGTGCTTAGTGACTACTAACATTTATATATCGCTGTATTCCAAGTCAAATAAATTGATAAAATGCAACTCAAAAATGCAGCACATCGCATCTCTAATGCTTTTTAAATAGAAATGATTTTTTCCTCCCAATCTTAATGCAAAAGAGCCATTCCTTATTCCATTCAGTAAAGACATGGCCACTTTGATATTCAATTTAATTTGGAAAATGGTGCTGAAAAATATTAAAATAAGATATATGCACTTAACCAGACAAAGTCTCTCTAATCTGCTTTAGAATTGCTTACTAATGTCACAGAAAATGCTAAGCCAGCTAAGATTTCATTCTCCACTAAGGCTCACACAAGTTAATAATTTGTCCATTTATGCAGTTTCCATTAGAGTTGTAAAATGCCGTAGGTGATGGCAGAAAGTAGTGTTAGCACACTGATGTGTGCGGTATGCTTGGGCTCTGCTTTCCATTTTCATGATAACTTTTACTTACTTCCTATCCGAAGGGTGTGTGTGTGTGTGTGTGTGTGTGTGTGTGTGTGTGTGTGTGTGTTTTACCTGAGCTTGCTTTCAGATAAAAAATGCATGTTCAATTTATCCAAACAATATGAGGAAAACACTTCTAAATGTTTCTTTAGAAAAATTACACTTTTCCATAATACTGATAGAGTTCTCAAAACTAATACATGAGAGGGACAATGAGATGAATTTAATGGAGTCTCTTTTTTCAAATACACACCTTACACGCGTATTTTAAATCCATGCTTTATATTTCTCACGGACCACTGGAAACCTTTTCACGTAAGGGCTGATGTATCACTTCAGAACATGGCTGCTAACTGCATTTTGTAGCTCTTGTCCAATATTTCTCTTGTTAGGATGTATAAATTTCCTTTGAGGCATTTGTTTGTTTGTTTTGTATTTAATGAGTGTTTTTAAAGGTTATTTATTTATTTTGAGAGAGAGTAAGCGATTGCAAGCTGGGAAGGCACAGAGAGAGGTAGAGACGGAATCCCAAACAGGCTCCACAATCCCAGGGCAGAGCCCGATGTGGGGCTTGAATTTACAAAGCTGTGAGATCATGACCCCAGTCGAGACAAAGAGTCGGATTCTCAACCAACTGAGCAATTCAGGAGCCCCTTGTTTTTCATGAATCTGAGACGATGTCTTCATGTCCATGTAGGCATCCTCACCAAGGGTTGGCCAGAGAACACAGATTTAAAAGACAGTAGTGGCCTAAAAGATAAAACAAAGAATATTCATGAATGATCATGCTGTCTCTAATGAGGCATGTGCCAATTAGTATCTCCATAAAGGGATAAACACCCAGCATGGATACATTACATATTGTATAGCAACAGGAATGGATGAATAAAAACCTTCTGGAGATATACTTTGGGATGGATCCTGAGTCTAGGTCTGTATTCATGGTCAGTGGAAAACAATGTCAAGGTCCATTTACTAGCCTCTTTCAAACTGAATAGACTATAGTAAAACAAATTTTGTTATATTCAACCTGCAACTACAAAAAATTACATTAGTATTTTTGTGATTAACAATTTCTCTGTAAATTGCATTTGTAGAAAAATTAGAAACTTAAGTTGCAAAGGCACTACTTTGGGTTGCAAGACTATCCTTTAGAAGCACTTATACTTCAATTAAAAAAAATTTTTTTGTTAACATTTATTTAGTAAAATAAATGGGAGGGGCAGAGAGAGGGGGAGACACAGTATCCAAAGCAGGCTCCAGGCCCTGAGCTGTCAGCACAGAGCTTGATGCGGGGCTCAAACCCATGAACCGTGAGATCATGACCCTTGCCGTAGTTGGACGCTCAACTGACTGAACCCCCCCAGTGCCCCCTTATACTTCAAAATTTAATTGGATGTCTTGCCTCTGTGAAGATATAGAAAATGACTTAAAATCACATAAGTGAGTAAGATTCAACCGTATCAATGCACACATGTTAAAGGTGTATTTTATTTATGCTTTGATTTAAAAGTAAACTTATAATTGATATGACTATTTTTGAAGTTACTATATTTCTTATAGTTAAAAAATGCTTTTACTTAATTTATTTATCTTTTTATTGAGAGAGAGAATGAGCCAGGGAAGTGCAGAGAGAGAGAGGAGGAGAGAGTCCCAAGCAGACTCTGCACTGTCAGTGCAGAGCATGACATGGGACTCGAACTCACGAACTATGAGATCATGACTTGAACAGAAATCAAGATCAGGTGCTTACAACCGACTGAGCCACCCAAGTGCCCCTACTTAAAAATGCTTTTGGTGTTGAGAAGAGGAATCATGACTGGAGATAATAAGTACTTGTGTTTTAAATGATTCTCTAATGAGTTCTAAATAAAGAGAAATTACAAATATCAAGTGAAAGATGTAAAATTTTTATGTGTGCGGAACGCACTTTATGTAATTTCTTTCAGACAGCATTCTTTGAAGGTCAAAATCAGCTATACTTCAAATCACTAAATAATCCTGGGCAATTAAGTTTAATACAAGCTTGGGAGTAATGATTACTTCTTCATTAGATGACATTAAGGACACACAGAAGCACAAGGGTAATTCTTGGAGATTCTCATACTCTAGTAAAATGTGGAAGTTACATAACCTAAGTAGTCAGTAAGGTTTGACTGGGGTCTGCTTTATATCTAAACAAAGATAATGAATTGTCCATGTTCATTATCAAGTTGTTTTGCTGTTTTGTTTTTTCTTACAAGATATATTAGGACAAAAGTAGATTCAGGACATTTTCAAAAGCTTTGTTATACTTACAACTATCTTAATGTTATAGTCCATTATTGTTTTTAATTTGAATATTTATTTTTGAGAGAGAGAGCATGAGCAGGGGAGGGGCAGAGAGAGAGGGAGACACAAAGTCTGAAGCAGGCTCCTGGCTTCATGCCATCAGCACAGAGCCCAATATGCGGCTCGAACCCATGAACTGTGAGATTGTGACCTGGACCGAAGTTGGCCACTCAACTGGCTGAGCTACCCAGTCGAGTTTGTATGAGACAGTCATATAGGTATAATTATTAGCTTAGACACAT
Source organism: Proteles cristata cristata (assembly GCA_017311185.1). NCBI lineage: Eukaryota > Metazoa > Chordata > Mammalia > Carnivora > Hyaenidae > Proteles > Proteles cristata. The sequence goes on along the minus strand of JAESUZ010002105.1, from coordinate 918,010 downwards.
ATAAATTCCAGTTACTCACTTTGTGATTCTGCAATAATTATATGATCATAGTCTGCTTATCCCTATATTTAAGATGTGATAATATGGTATTTTAAAAATAATTATTTTTCACTAAAAATGTTTAATCTTTTCTCAGATAAAATGGATGATGTGGGATACATAAGTTAGAAGAGACCACATAAAACTCCAAGTGTATGTGAGAGGAGGGTTTGGTAGATTAAATATAAGATAAAATTCTGCCACAAAAGGATTTTATAGTATCTGGAAAATCAGGAGTGAACAATTTTTTTTTTAATGTTTTATTTATTTCTTGGAGAGATAGAGAGAGACAGAATGAGCAGGGTAAGGTCAGAGAGGGAGGGAGACACAGGCTCTGAAACAGGCTCCAGGCTCTGAGCTGGCAGTCAGCACAGAGCCCGATGCGGGCTCGAACCCACGAACCGCGAGATCATGACCTAAGCGAAAGTCGACTAAGCCACCCAGGCGCCCCCTCCTTCAAGGTTTTCTAAATAAAGTGTCATCTGTTAATAATTCCCTATCCTCCATATAAGAAATATTACTTCCCACTTAGTTGAACATCTGTATAATTTGCGTTTACTTTTAGGTTATTTAGTATACATGTTTATATCACTGTTGAAATTTTGAGACTAGGATCTACATTGCTCACTACTTTTTCTCCTAGTGTTTTTATATAATGTCTCGTACAAACATGGCATTCAGGAATATTTCTTGATTAAATAGTATCTATTAATGGGATGTGAAATTTAAAACTATTGTTTTCGGGGCGTCTGGGTGGCTTAGCCGGTTAAGCATCCGACTTTCACTTAGGTCATGATCTCGCGGTTCGTGGGTTCGAGCCCCGCGTCGGGCTCTGTGCTGACTGCCAGCTCAGAGCCTGGAGCCTGTTTCAGTCTGTGACTCCCTCTCTCTCTGATCCTCCCCTGCTCACGCTATCTCTCTCTCTCCTAGAAATAAATAAAACATTAAAAAAATAAATAAATAAATAAATAAAAACTATTGTTTTCAAGACTGGAACTGACTAATCATCAAAATAAAATCATTCAGCAGGAAAAGAAGTGACGTTTATATGCCAGTGCGTGTGTTACTGTTTACTTTCCTACATATACAAGTAACTGACTTTAATTTCTCTATGAATCAAATACCCATCTGTTAAAACATTTAGATGTAAGTTATATTGAAGCTTTCATTTTCAAGCTGATCAATTCAATTTAATATGGAAGTCCAGACTTCCATTCAGGTGAAATGAATGCACCAAATGGCGTGTAAAACCTCAAATTGGATAGGAGAACTCTTTTGGCAGGAGAATAGTGACCCCACAGATTGCTGTAGTTCAAGAACTTGAATATTCTTTCTTCCTGTGGACATATATAATGCAGATATTTGGAAAATCACAGTGGTATCCTAGTATCCAAGCTTAATAACTAAAAATGATGAGCTCTAATTGGCATATACATTTCTGAAATGAAAATCCAACTTATAGCTCCAATTTCTCAGAGGAAGGCTGTTGTCTCTTGTACAACCTTATTATCTTGGAAGAGAAGTCCCACTGGATGAGAAAACATATATGCATATTTTACTCTTTTTTTTTTTACAGTATGCATTACTTTAGCCAAAAGAACATAATGGCAGGAATAAGACATTATCTTTCTGGTTGCCTCTGTTTCAGGGTGTGTTCTTAAACATTCGAACTTTCTAAATCAGTTTTGTCATCTTTTAAATGTATCTATTATTTATTTATTTAAAATTTAAATCCAAGTTAGTTAACATATAGTGTAATAACAATTTGAGAAATAGAATTTAGTGATTCATCACTTATAAATAATACCCAGTGCTCATGTCAACAAGTTTCCTAAATGCCCATCACCCATTTACCCCATCCCCCCACCCAACACATCACCTGCAACCCTCAGTTTGTTCTCTGTATTTAAGAGTCTCATATGGTTTGTCTTGTACCTGTTTCTATATTATTTTTGCCTGCCTTCCCTTATGTTTATCTGTTTTGTATCTTAAATTCCACATATAACTGAATTCATATGTTATTTGTCTTTCTCTGACTGATGTATTTCCCTTAGCATAATATACTCTAGTTCCATCCACATTGTTGCAAATGGTAAGATTTCATCCTTCTGATCACTGAGTAATATTCCGTTGTATATATATGCCACATCTTCTTTATCCATTCATCAGTTGAGGGGCATTTGGGCTCTTTCCATACTTTGGCTATTGTCGATAGTGCTGGTATAAACATTGGAGTGAATGTGCTCTTTCAAATCAGCACTCCTGTATCCTTTGGATAAATACCTAGTAGAGCAATTGCTAGGTCGTAGGGTAGTTCTATTTTTATTTTTTTAAGGAACTTCCATACTGTTTCCCAGAGTGGCTGCACCAGTTTGCATTCCCACCAACCATGCAACAGTGTTCCTCTTTCTCGGTATCCTGGCCAACATCTATTGTTGCCTGAGCTGTTAATGTTAGCCATTCTGACAGGTGTGAGGTGGTTTTGATTTTTTTAAATGTTTTATTTCTTTCTGAGAGAGACAGAGAGATAGAGACCGCGTGAGCAGGGGAGGGTCAGAGAGAGGGAGATACAGAATTTGAAACAGGCTCCAGGCTCTGAGCTAGCTGTCAGCACAGAGCCTGATGCGGGGCTCGAAACCACGAAACACGAGATCATGACCTGAGCTGAAGTCGGATGCTTAACCAACTGAGCCACCCAGACGCCCCGAGGTGGTTTTGATTTTTATTTCCCTGATGATGAGTGGTGTTGGGCATCTTTTCATGTGTCTGTTAGCCATCTGGGTTTCTTATTGAAAAAGTGTCTATTCATGTCTCTTGCGCGTTTCTTCACTGGATTATTAGTATTTTGGGGGAGTGTGTTGAGTTTGCAAAGTTCTATATAGATTTTGGATACAAACCCTTTATGCAATATGTCATTTGCAAATATATTCTCCCCTTCTGCCACTTACCTTTTAGTTTTGTTGATTGTTTCCTTCACAGTGCAGAAGGTTTTAATCTTGATGTGGTCCCAGCAGTTCATTTTTGCTTTTGTTTCCCTTGCCTCTGGAGACATGTCAAGAAGTTGCTGCGGCCAAAGTCAAAGAGGTTGCTACTTGTTCTCTCCTCTAGGATTTTGATGGTTTCCTTTCTTGCATTTAGATCTTTCATCCATTTTGAGTTTATTGTTGTATATGGTGTAAGAAAGTGGTCCAGTTTTATTCTTCTGTGTGTCACTCTTCAGTGGTCACTTCTGTCATCTTTTAAACAAAGGGTGTGATTAGAAAAGGAACTACATGTTGCAGTGATCAATATTACTGACTCTGGACTCCAAAGTATTGACCAAAAATTCTAGCTCTGCTGTTTTTAATTAGTTAAGCTATGTAGTCTCACAGTCATTATTTTTATTTACTTTATTTATTTATGCTGATATTATTTTTTATTTTTATGTGTTCTTAAATTTTAGTTCACATGTGGTGCAATATTGGTTTCAGCAGTAGAATACAATGATTCATCGCTTACATACGACAGCCAGTGCTCATCACAAGTGCTGTCTTTAGTACCCATCCCCTATCTAGCCCATCCCCCACGCACCTCCCTTTATCAACCCTTTGTTCTCTATCATTAAGAGTCTGTTGTAGTTTGTTTCCCTTTCTCTTCTCCCCACCCCCTGCCTCCCATATGTTCATCTGTTTATTTAGTTCCAAAATCATGACAATAACATCTAGAGAATGTTTATTACCAGCATTCAGTGAGGTTATATGAGAATTTAATACATACTCCTAAATTAAAGTCATTGTAATTATTATTCCATGGTAGCTAATTCCTCTTGTAGCTGGATCATTTTATGAGAATACACACTGTGGATAATTATTACCGATGGACTGGCTGAGGGGCGAGGCAATATATATATCTACGTTAAAAACTGACTGAAACACACCAAAAATGTGGCGTGTCTGGAGAGCAGAACACGGAAGTGGATTTAGGTCACCTTCAGCAGCATCAAGTCAGTCTCAGCTTCGCTTCCATTCATTGTGTTATTTCGTATGCTCTTTCTCGTGATGAAAGTCCCCCACAAAATGGGTGGCTGGCAGCCCCGAGATGGCCAATGAATTTCAGGGTGCAAACGTGATAGCATCATCCTAAACTGTACATTAAAGCACGTGCTTATTCCCATTAGCATCGACACAAGCAAATAGTGATCCTTTCCTATGATATAAGCAAAAGGTCTTGGCTTTTGTTTTCTGTGTTGGCAAATGAAGCGTGTAAGCATACTCTTTGCCTGAGTGTGGGGAACAAAGAAATGGAATGCAGGTGCATGATGCTTTTTGGAGTATTTATAATGAGATTTTTGTGAATGCAACTAAGGTGTTCTGGAGGAAGATATGGAGCTTTCTGTATCCTTTTTCATCTTTCTCTGTCCTTCTCCAGAATTCCACAACTTATAAGATTGCTAATAGAAGCAGTGCTTAGCATTTGTGTTGAATGATCCCATATTTGGGGGATGCTTTTAAGCCTGGGTCCCAGTAAGACTCTCTTGTCTGCATAAATTATAATCAGAAATTTGCCAGTTTCTCCCATGATAATTTAGAGAAGATAATAAGAATCAAGATGGCTTAAAGAAGATATGTGTGTATGTAATATATATATTATGTAATATAACTATAAATATATATATTATATTTATATATATATATTATATATTATATATATATATAGTTTCCCCTGTACCAGGTGGCATAATAGATCCAGAGCCTCAGCTGTCATATTTAGAAATCCATCCTTAGGTGTGCATGAGACCACATTCCCTCAGACTACGCACAGCCAAAACTCTTTCCAGGCTTTCTCCAGGCTTTCCTGAAGCTTCCGTGGACTGCCCATTGGTCTAGGGTGCTTCCTCCTGAAACTTCTTTCTTTCCTTCCTCCTTGCCTCCAGAGGATCAGATTGAATCATGGCCTGAGGACCTGTCCACCTCCTCCCTGTCCCCTCTCTATTTCCTGTCACAGGTGTTCCTCCTAATGAAATCCGCACACATGTAATTCCATCCCTGTCTCCGTTTCTCAGAAGACTGGAGGTCTAGTGTAGTTCATCTCTTTTTAATCATTCAGCTCTGATGAGGTGCTGAGATCATTGTACCCTTCAATTGATGCCTCCTTAAAGTTATTGGTCCCTACAGGTTTTCTCTCTAAATATGTTAACTTTCATTTCTCCCTAAATCACTCCAGTACCCCATCAACATATCTCATCACTAACATACTGCCTTCATTTTATTGTACTTAGGTATTATTTTGTTTGTTCATGATCTTTCTAGATGTGTATTTTATTCATGTATTTGTTTTCCTTTTCAATTTCAAATCAGTTTTTTTATTTTAAATTTGTGAACTATAATGTATTATAGGAATTCATTATATTTCTGACTGCTTCACCATGTTTATATTTTTGGAGACGGCTATGCTGTAATATATATTACTAAGTGCTTTCTTCCTAGCATGACGGCAATGTGGGACTCCCACCCAATGCCTATCTATCTTATCTTCGGACAGTCAGGTCACCTGCAACTTACAACCACTAAAAGTAATGCTGTAATACAAACTTTTGTACATGTGCCTTTATAAACATGGATGAAAATTTCTTGAGATACATTCTAGGGAGCAGACTATTGGGTTCACAGGCTATGCATGTATACATTTTATTATCTTCTTCAATTGTGCCCCAGTTTACACTGCTGCCAGCTATCCATGAGGATTACAGAATCAGTACATTTCTACCCTAGGGAAAACAATGACTCTTTGTAATTTTAATTTACTTTTCCCAGTTGCTACTAATTTTAAGCTGTTTTTTAAAATATGCTTGTGGCCCTGCGTGTTACCATCTCTGAAATGACTTGCATATACTCTTTGTGCATACTTCTATTTCAGTTGCAATTCCCATTTTATGTATTTTTTTCTAGTAAACTTTTTAATGTATGGCTAGTACCATGTCATTCACATATATATATATATATATATATATATATATATATATATATATATATACACACACACACACACAAATATAAAATACTAAATTTTAGGTAATAATCTTTATCAAACTTTTGTTTTGGCTTTAATAGTTTTGTTTAACAAACCCTTTCCTATCCTCAGATCAATACTATACTCCTGCTTTTAAAAAAAAAATTCCATTTTGGGGGCACTTGAGTGGCTCAGTCGGTTGAGTTTGACTTCGGCTCACATCATGGTCTCACATTTGTGAGTTCGAGCCCTGCGTCGGGCTCTGTGCTGACAGCTCAGAGCCTGGAGCCTGCTTCAGATTCTGTATGTCTGTGACTCTCTGCCTCTAACTCCCTCATGCTCTGTCTCTGTCTCAAAAATAAATAAAACATTATTTTTTTTAATTCCATTTTCTATTAGCTTTCACATATTGCATTTAATATGTTGAAGTTCACCCTTGCCTGTGGTCTTAGGGGGGATTCTAACAATTTACTTTATTTTATTTATTTTAGTTTTTATTTTATGTAAAGAGCCAGGGTTTCCAAAATCAGTCACTAGACAGTATATCACTTTTCTTTATTCTCTCATAATATCTTTTACTTCCCATATCATCTCTACCATAGTGTAGGCTTCTGTGTTAAATGCATCAGCCTGAGTGTTAACTCTTCATGTTGTCACAGTGATCTGTTTGTCCGCTCTTGCACTATTACCTCACTCCTTTAATTAGCATTGCCTTGTGCTATTAGTATATGTTAATAATATATTGTTGTGCCTGATTCGCGAGTCCCCTGAGACCCCCAAGGAGCCGACACCGATGCAAGTACAAAAGGGTCTTTATTACAAGCTTGAGCAGGGGCCCACCTGCCTACCGGTGTCGTGGCAGAAGGTGAACCCAAGAACAATAGCAAACAGGGTTTTTATGGGGTAAGGAATGGGGGTGTTACAGTGCACACGTTATACGTATAGCATCATCACATGAGCACCAATTACAGTTGTACATCAGCACCCATTGTAACAGCTTTGACCACTCAGTATCTGTGAGGTGTTCATTACTTTTGGTGGGACCCAATCATGACTTTTGAGAATCCTTTGGAAATGACCAATTATGAGGTGAGTTCAAAGGGCCCACGTGGGGTTCAGGCAAGTGGCGAGAATTTGGCTAGTTTGTACAGAATAACTGTCTACAGTTCCCAGCCTTGACTCAGACCACAAGAATGTTTTTTTGATTAGCTGACCTGAGGGCAGTCCGAGGATGGCTTCAGCCTTGAGCAATCTGAGTAACTGGAGCTTCGTGCAGCCCGAGGTTGCTTTTAATGGAGGCCTTAATTTCAAAATGATGTTACTTAGGCTCTTCAATATTAATATCTGTTAGGTCAAACTCATTGCCTCCTTTTAATGTGTAATAGTGAATTTCACAACAGGTAGACTGTAGCCCTCGATTAATGCATACTGTATCTTATCAATTGTACTTTTCTGTATTGCTTATTTTGTATATTTTTCACCTTTCACCTATTAACGTGATAAAATGCATTAATAGATATTCTTATGTTGAACCATCCCTCAAAATAGTTTGGGATCTGCAAAATAAACTTTAGTATACATTACACATATTTTTAATTCACAGTTGAAATTTGTTATGGAACACTATTTAGGGAATTTTTATGTCTACCTTCATACATGAAGTGGACCTAAAATTTTCTTTTAATGTATTGCAGTTTTCTGGTTTTAGAAATAGGATCAGACCAGTCTCATTAAGTGATATGGCCAGCTCTCACTCTATTTCAATTTCCTGCAAAATCTTCAAAAGTAGGAATGAGTCGTTCCTTGAATGTTTGGCGGAAATCACATATACACTTCACTGAGAAGGGGGCATTTGAGTAAAGACTTGAAGAGATTTAGGGAGCCCTCAATGTGGGCACAGAAGATGACTTCTGATGCAAAAGACAGATATAACAGCTAGAGGGAAGACTGCTTGTGCGAGTAATTTGTATAATCAGTGAAGATCAAGAAAGCCAGTGTAGCCAGAGTTCAATAATTTAGAAAGACAGTATTTGATGGTGTGAGTGTGTTTTCAGATCACATGGGCATCATAAGACATGGGGCATGTTGGCTTTTACTTAAAATGAAATGGGGAGGCACCGCAGGGTTTGGAGCTTAAAAGAGCCATCATTGACATTTATTTTGTAGAATCAGTTAGCTATTACTCTAAAGTAGACTGTAACTGCATAAGCATTAAGAAAGGACAACGAATAACAGATGATTGCAGTAATGTAGATGAGAAGGAATGGTGACTCAGACTAACCTGATAGCCATGGAAATGGTATAAAGTGTTTAAATTATGATATATATTCTGAAGATTGTACTGGCCCAGTTTCCTAAAGAATTTATGTGATATTTGAGAAACACAGAGGGAGATAGGAGGTATGTGGAAGTCTTCTAATGGATCAGATTTGGAGAAGAGGAGTTCATGTTGTTTGGACATTTAGATAATAAATTTGATATTTGATCATTCACAAAATTTGAAGTAAGATAGTGGTCGACCTACAGCTTTGTATGGAGGATATTTTGGGCACAAGAGACAGTAGTCACAAATATTCTGATGCCAACAGGTATCTGTATAGAGTAATCTCATGGGCAAATTCATTATAATCAAGTTGGCAGGAGAATTGTGAGAGAAAAGTGAGAAAGGCGATTGGCACATTCTGCAGGAAGGGACTCAACTAAGGTTGTGTGGATTGAGCTGGATGTTCAGATTATCAAGCATGAAGGCAGATCAGAGGTTTGGTCAGTCAAAAAACATGAACACAGAGAAAGTAGATGAGATAGAGTGCTGAGGATGAAGGGACACTTTACTGAGTGCTGATTCTTTCTCATGTCTAGGATTTTCTTAGAGTATTCTTCCAGTATTAATAGTTTTCTTAGTCTTCTTCCAATATTAATATTTGATAACTGGACTAGGAATCTGTAGCCACTTAAAGAATGTTAGCATCAGGGTCAAACAAAGTTCTCAGTTGAAAGAAGATTTGTAGGTGAACTTCCTTTTCCTGGTTGTTTGCCTCCCATAGTGACAGAGCCAGGCTCTGAATGAATTGCCATGTCACAAAGATCATACATATGGATAATGTTTCCCTTCCTTAATGTTGCCCATTATTTTCCCATTAAACAGCAAATACTTGGCAGACCATTTTTATTAATCATAAAAGTAAATAATATCTTCTTGATCCGATGCTGGAAAAAGACTGAAGGATTGCAGGTGGCTAATTGAGGTGCTTCTCTGATTTATTCCAAATGAGAAACTATTTCTCAGCTTTCTCTGATCCTGCTGCTTTGAATAACCTGTGTAAGAAGATAGCAAACAAAATGATTAGGCTTCATATTAAAAATGTTATCATCTGAAAACATTCAAAGAATGTGTTATTATACCATCTTCCTTATCAGAAAGAATACACTCACCCAACACGAAGCCTCTAAACCCAAGATCATATTGATTGCTCTGGAATTACCACCCACTGTACTATTTAACCAAATGCACAGCAAACTGTACTTCATATATGCAGTTAATTTTTTATATCTATTAGTCACAGTGCAAATAAATAGCTTAACCATTTCACATTGATTATTAATAACATAAATCAGGACATCTAGGATCTCAAGCTTTCCTCCCTCCCTCCCTTCTTTCTTTCCTTCCCTTCTCTTCCCTAACCTTCCCTTCCCTCCTTTTTTCTTCCTACAATACTTTTTGAATTGATAGTCTGTGTGTGGTATGATTTTAACTGAAGATATAAACCAATTTCCTTCAAGTGCCTTAAAGCATAAGGAAATTAGCTGTATCATATACCTGGAAGTCAGTGTTTGAGCAGGATTTAAGTCTGGCTAATCACAATGTTATAATACAATAAAACATGCAAATAGTCCATTGTTAGAGCTGTAATGTGGAAAAGCGTGTGGGTGAGTCTGACATATTTAGGTTCCTTTCTCCTTAATGGAAATAAGTCATCCTTTATACATTTGAAATCATAAATCAAACAAATTCACTAAAAAACAAGAAATAAAACAAGCAAAGCAGCTGTGCAGCATCTCATACTTTTTTTTTCTTTGCCAGAATCTAGGATTTGTATTTTAGCAAATGATGAAAGGAGGCTAGCAATTTTTTGACTGGAAATTGATATAAACCACGTCTTAGAACTGCCCCTTTGATCTTCACACCCAGAAGCCGGAGCCTCAGGCCGTCACTGTGACTCCTATTTAATTTTATATGTGCAGGTGTTTTCTTCTTCAGAATTTTAATGGCACGGATGAGATGACCAGGCCTCTGGAGCCACAAGGAAACTGTCCATGTTTTTAGCAAAGCTTTTGAAAATTTAATGAAAAGATTGTTTTTCTTTGATTAAGAAACTTGATATTAAAAAACATGTAGCTACCAAGTGTGTTTATGGAAATTCACTAACAACCTAACCTATTTCCTGAACACAAGACTCCATTGATTTAACACCCAAAGAGACAGAATTTTTGTATGACTCTTTCATTGAGGGAATAAATACAATTGAAACTAATATCACATTGTATGTTAATTATACTTAAATTAAAAAAATACAGTGAGTGTTCTCAAGATGGTCTGTTTGCAGGATGACTCTGAGATATAATAGAATTATAATTATTGGTGTTGGGATCTTGGGTTTTATTTCTGGCTCAGTTGTTGATCTGTTTTGTTAATGTCTGCACCATTTGTCATTTTATTTTCCCCAATGAATGTCACCGTAAATTAAATGCCTCATGCTTTTATCTGCCTCCCAACAAATTTCTGGCCTGGTTTCCTTTCAAACATTTCTCCCTCTGTCACTGCCTTATACATTCTCAGACAATCCAAGCTCATAGCCTCAGTTATTAGTCAACTTTTGACTTAATTCTGGTTAATCTGCATATCTATTTACAGCAAATTATGTTGATTCACCTTTTCCCTCAATCCTTATTTTCTTTTTCTTCTTCTTTTTTTAAGTAAACTCTATGCTCAGGGTGGAGTTTGAGCTCATGACTTAGAGATCAAGAGTCACATGCTCTACCAACTGAGCTGGCCATGTGCCCCTTCCTTTTTCTTCATATAGGTGCTAATCTCACCAGCTTAAATGTAGATGATGCTAATTAGTATTACTGAATTTAACTTTCAAAATTCAATCCATCCAGAAATGGCACTGCCCACATACATAACATGTTGAAAATACAATGATCCTATTCTTTGTAACAAATAGCATTGCTTACAAGGTCTTCCAGAATTAGATTCTAGTGGACCTCACATAGAGATTTTTCTCATCTTACTGTTTTTTTCTTTTTATTTCTCATCTCTTTTGGCACATCAAAAGCTCATGCATCTAGTGTATCATAGTCGTTATTCCTTTAATATTTCCATATTTAATTATTTTGAAAAATGATTGATAGAGTAATATTTCAAAATAACTTCAGTTAGATAATCGAATGCCCATGTGGAATCTTGTGATCAAAAAGGTCAAATTGTAGTGCAGACTCACATGGAACCTAATTTGTACCTAGCAAGACTCTTCATGGACGTGAGCAAAGGTGCATCCTGTGTATGGCGGCCAGAGGCCTCCAATCCTTAGGATGCAGCTTCCGGAGGCCCCTCTGCACACTGAGGAATGCTCTGGTTCTGGGGGAGGGAGGGCCCCCTAGACACAGCCAGGGGAGTCAGGGGAACTAGTGAGGCTGAAGCAGAGTTGACATACTCTGCTAGTCACACAGCTATAGTCGGTCTGTGTAGACTAATGCTATGTAACACACTAAGGGGAGGCTGGATAAGCCCACCACATATTAGCATTTCATTAGTGAAATATTTTAGAACTGCCACAGAATGATGAAATTAAAAAGCACACCTAGTTTTAGTAGGTTTATAAACATTTTTTTTTATTTCTTCATGTAGCAACTTAAGGCCTGCACCTGGTCGATCTACTTTCACTGCACTCTGTAATTTTATTCAATGTAGAAAACCAGGTAGAACCTACTAAAAATGTTTCTAGATTGTGATTTAGTTCATAGCAACACCAAAGCATAAGAACGCCAGGACAGCCCCATCAGATAAAGTTGCAAAATATTCTACTCACATGGGTTTAATGTTCCATAGTCATCCTTGACGTAGGAGAAAATTTTAAAGGCTGGCTGTTTTCTTCCTAGAGGCATTATAGTTAACCCCAAAGGATGTTCTACTTCTAGATATAATAGCGTTAATATAGACTTATTGTTTGAGCCCCAGAACAGAGGGGAGCAGACTGAGATAGGAGAGTAACTATCACTATATTAACATAGATACAATAGGGAATTTATTTAACTTGTGTATCCCACATTTATGAGTTAATTAAATTGGGATGACAACTGCCTACATTATAGGTGCTTATAAAAATTAAATGCATAAAGTGAAGTAAAGTACAATGGCACTTAATGAATCCTGTGCAATTATTACTTTTCTCTGCAAGAGGATGTGTTTATAAAGTGGAATTTTAAAATGATATGCATTTATGGCTAACATTTTAAATATATAATAGGGCTTGATTATTCAACGTTGGTAAGATTAACAAAGTAAGCATATTTGCTTATTGTCCCAAATTAAAATTTATATACTCGAAGTTAATTCTTTACCTAGGCATTTAAAATGTCACGTCCATGAGATATTTGGTTCAATTTCAAAGGGTCTTTGAAATCTTAAATTAGATACAGATTGTCTTGTGTGAATATCCTGGGGACATAGTGGTGCTTCAGAATCTCAGAGGGTCCCGTAATACACCACATATTAATATACAAGCTTGGATATGAACTTAAATAAACAAGAAGACAAAATGGAGATCTGGAATAATGACCTTCAGAGAAATACGTTGTTACTTATTTTTCTCCATATCAGGGTACTTTAAATATTGTACTTTTTAAGGGTTTTTTCCTAATATGTACCAATAATAGTAGTTTACTATTTTAATCACTCATTTATTCATTCTTTCATCAATTTAAGTTGCTCAGTAGTTTCTGCAGGCCAAACACCCTTTATGCCTGGAGGGTATAAATGTCTGTGATCTCACAGAGTGAAGTCAGAGACAAACTTCACAGCAGTAACTGCTGTCCAGGAAGAGAAATTCACAACTATGTTAAGTGTGGGGTAAGGCAAGGTTGGTAAAATGTGAAATATTTAAGACAATCTTTTAAATGAGGCACAGAATAGTGGGTAGTCATGAGAAGTAAAGGAAGAACATTTTAGGCAGTGCTTTGTGGGTTTTAAAGTGCATGTAATAGAGCTTTCAGACAGCCAGGCTTAGAAAGAATGAATAAGTGAAAATTCATATTTATAATTTGAAGCAAAGAATTTTAGAAGCCTATTTATCCAACATTTTATTTTAGTAGATTAAAATTCATTATGTAGAGTGATCTTCTAAACAGAATTCTGAAATTCTTAGAGGAGTGCTGGTCCTGACTCAATACCATGGCACAGAGGCTGATAGGGGAGAAAATTTATTCCAGGAGCAAAACACAAACAACTTGGCCCACCACGATAAGGAGTTTCCAGAGTATTAGAATGCACTCACTTTCCTCTTCTATGATAATATTAAGATTTGTAATTTCATCACTAAAACAAAGAAACAAACAAATAAAAACATAGGAAATTCGTGGAAAATTTCATAGGCAATAGATGAAAAATTTTAACATGAAATATGTTATTAACATGAAATATTAACATGAAAAAGACTAACAAGAAAAATGTTAACATTTTTGACCTCTAGAATAATGGGTTAAAATTAAGAAAATTAAGAAATTTGATTCTAGTAATTGCAAAGTAGTCTGATGTTAATAAGTAATTTATAACCTTTACTCTTCTAATATTGAAATACATAATCTTATTTATTTGCCAAGTAAGGTTTGTCATGGAAAATAATCTTATATTTTATTTATTTTTTAAAGCTTATTTATTTATTTGGGGGGTGGGCAGAGAGACAGAGAGAGAAAGAAAGGGAAAAAATCCCAACCAGGCTTCATGCTGTGAATGCAGAGCCTGATGCGGGGCTCAAACCCAGGAAGTCGGGGAGTATGGCCTGAGCCAAAATCAAGAGTCAGTCACTTAACAAACCGAGCCACCCAGGCACCCCTGCTAGGGAAAATAATTCTAAAATATTTAAAACATTTACATTTAAAAATATTTAATATATTGTTAAACTGTAGGTGTATACGTGTGTGAATTTAAAAAAAAAAAAACTTAATTTTTTTTCCCTAAATGAAAAACTTTAAAATAGGTGTTAGTGTCTAGAAAGGGGGGAAAAAACAAGAAAAGAAATAATTGAAACACTGAGTGATGAAAAAAATACATTAGCACAAACAGATTTAAATCAACGAATTTGTGTCTATGGTAATTTGAAGAGGTAGGAAGAATTGTACCCTGATGAGTTTCATACTTAGGAATGGAGAGATGCAGAAAATTGTTGCTTTAGGAAAATGGTCTCTATTGAGTCCTATCCAGGGCTCTATCCATGCAAGTTGCTTACTTCACTATTCAAGCAATGTCTCTTTCATGTTCTCGATGCAAATCTACTTGGAGAATACAAAATACTTAACAAAGAATATATCATTGAGAAGATATGTTTTTCTTAATGAATCTTTTTCAAAAAAAGTCTTTTCCAAGTTTCTGTGTTTCAATTTAGGATGTATATTTTTAAAATTTTATATGGATGAGAAACAAAAGAAATAGAAATGCTTTTTTTGCCGCCTTGAAAATGTAATATATATTTTTGAACCAGATACTGAAAAATATTTGTACTCTGTTTCCCTGCATAAGCAATAGAGGTTTTCACAAATTCTCTGTCTCTCTCAGACATCAATCATAAAATATATTTCACAACTAAAATCAGTCTCCATTGTACTTGTGCAGAAAAGAGAAAAAATAGAGAAATCTTGGTTTTTTCTTTATTATATACATGTGTTGTTCTAATTTTTAATACAGTTTTAAGTTTTAAATTCAATGGCTTTCCCAAAGCATACTATTATCTTCCATATGAAAATAATCACCATTTTTAAATGTGACAAAACTGAACTGCTTATCAGAGAAACTAGAATTTTGTCATCAAAAATATTTTGGAGTTTTTGCAGATATTGGGTGATTTTGCAATTTTATTACCTGAAATATTATTTTTTTATTTAAACATTTTTTAACATTTATTTATTTTTTGAGAGAGAGAGACAGTGTTACCAGGGGAGGGGCAGAGAGAGTCTCAAACGTCAATCATAAAATACATTTGGCAAATAAAATCAGTCTCCATTGTACTTGTGCAGAAAAGAGAATACATAGATTGAGAAATCTTGGGTTTTTCTTTATTGTATATATGTGTTGTTCTAATTTATAATACAGTTTTAAGTTTTAAATCCAATGCCTTTCCCGAAGTGTACTATTATCTTCCATATGAAAATAATCACCATTTTTTAATGTGACAGAAACTGAACTGCTTATTAGAGAAACTAGAATTTTTTTTTAAATTTTTTAATTTATTTCCGAGAGATAGAGAGAGAGAGACAGCTTGAGCAGGGGAGAGTCAGAGAGAGAGAGGGAGACACAAAATCTGAAGCAGGCTCCAGGCTCTGGGCTAGCTGTCAGCACAGAGCCTGACGCAGGGCTTGAACCCACAAACCGTGAGATCATGACCTGAGCCGAAGTCAGACGCTTAACCAACTGAGCCACCCAAGCACCCTAGAGAAACTAGAATTTTGTCATCAAAAATATTTTGGAAGTTTTGCAGATATCATGTGATTTTGCTATTTTATTACTTGAAATATTTTTTATTTAAAGAAGTTTTTAACATTTATTTATTTTTTGAGAAAGAGAGAGACAGACAGACAGAGTGTGAGCCGGGAAGGGGCAGAGAGAGGGAGGCACAGAATCTGAAGCAGGCTCTAGGCTCTGAACTGTCAGCACAGGGCCTGATGCTGGGCTCGAATTTGTGAACCACGAGATCATGATCTGAGCCAAAGTCGATGCTTAACCAACTGAGCCACCCAGGAGCCCCGATTACTTGAAATATTATTGATGTTCTTACATTTGTATTAAATCTTGTTTGGAGCAAATATTTTTGTGATTAGGAGAATGGATATAACATTGTTACTGTGACTGACTATGCCATAATTAAGTCTACAAAGGAATTTATATATAGTTTATTTTATTATTTATGCCTCGTTTACAAAAGGAAATTTAAGAAATTTCTTTAAAAGTTTTAGTTAAACACTTTATAAAACCACACTCTTTTTAAAGAACATTTAATGTTTATTAATTTTTAAGAAGGATAGAGACAGAGCATGAGTAGGGAAGGGGCAGAGAGAGAAAGGGAGACACAGAATCCAAAGCAGGCTCCAGGCTCTGAACTGTCAACACAGAGCCCACTGTGGGGCTTGAACTCACAAACCATGAGATTGTGACCTGAGCTAAAGTCAGATGCTTAACAGACTGAGCCACTCAGGGACCCCTAAAACCATACTCTTAAAAACTCATTAAGTTTGACAATTTTGTAAACTTGTAGGTTTTTTTTTTGGCGGGGGGGTGGGGGGAGATGATGCCACACAAACCCAGTGGATCTTTCAGTAACATTTTTAGGTTTCTGTCAGTAAGTACAGCTTTGTATAAAACACTGCAAAGTACTGAATTTCTGTGATGCCTCAATTCATGTTGTCAGTGGAAATATTTACGTGCCTGTAAGATTTCTACAGAATCAGGTTGTTAGTGGCCCAATTTCTATTTTTACTTATCCAGCAATATATACATTGAGCCCTATAGTCTTCATATGTATACATAAACATTTCATTTTGATTTCAAGAGTAAACTTTGTCTAGTATTTGCAATGATGATATACTTTCAGAATAACTAATTACCAACATTGGGATCATCTGTTTGTTTGCTTGTTTTTGCTCTATTAGTCTGTTTCTTCCATGTTATACATTTTCTATTGTTTTAAATGGCATTGTTCATTTTTAAAGCCACACTTTTTCTAGTAATAAGATCATCCTCACATGCTATGTATATAGATTTTTTTCCTATCTGCTGACCCAAACTTCTCAATACTTACCTTTAATTTCTTCACTTTCATTTTTTTAGCACAGAATTAGCTAAATCCTGGAATAATGGAAAATTCTTACTGCACCTAATATACCTTCAATTGGCTTTTATTACTGTTCAAATATACCATTTATGTAATTGCCTTACTCAAAAATGCCCAAAGACTTGTCAATGCCTTCACAAATCTTTCAGCATAGAATTTATGCTGTCTACAATCTACTTTTGATCTATTCTTTCAAGCCTAGTTTTAAAGTATAGGCTCTTGCCTAAGTTGAACAAACTAAAATATAGTGATTTTATCTATTCTCCAAATATGTCCTATGAGTTATCTTTACTGTGATATCCACTCTACCTGTAAAAAATTCCCTTTAATGTATAACTGTAAAAATTGAAGTTATCTATCTAGAGCCATTCAAATGTGAAATTCTTCATAAACATTTTTTCTCAATCATACACTTAGATTTTCTTCTTATTCTGTGGTCCATTTATATTTTTTTTCAAATCTTATA
This sequence comes from Proteles cristata cristata, assembly GCA_017311185.1. Taxonomy (NCBI): domain Eukaryota; kingdom Metazoa; phylum Chordata; class Mammalia; order Carnivora; family Hyaenidae; genus Proteles; species Proteles cristata. Next base: position 900,418 of record JAESUZ010002105.1, on the reverse strand, counting down.
TAAATAAATGCCCTCTCAGAGGTTTTATTCTCTTAGAAGATAAGGTAATTTAGAAAATAAGAAGAGATACTCTCTTAGGATGAATGAGAACACCTTGCAATCATAGGTAGATTGTTAATAGGATAGACTCATAAGAAATATCCCTGATGATAATGATGGAGAATATGCTGTCTAATTTGGATATTAGTTTTTTTTTTACTGTAGAATGTAAAAAATTGACACAGAACAAAGGAAACTTGGTTCAGAAGTCTTGAGATGATAGCAGACCTTGACACCTTCCTTACTCTGGGCTCTGAGAGACACCATGTCTATGGCTGTGTGTGTACACTTCTCTTTTTTTCCTATAAACCTGGGATCACACATCCTTGAATATGCTCTGAAAAGTGGTCTAAGAAGAGATGTCATCTACTTGTTGAAAAACCGTGGTATGGGGTGCCTGGGTGGCTCAGTCGGTTAAGCATACGACTTCTGCTTAGGTCATGATCTCACAGTTGGTGGATTTAAGCCCCGCATCAGGCTCTGTGCTGACAGCTAGCTCAGAGCCTGGAACCTGTTCTGGAATCTGTGTCTCCTTCTCTCTCTGACCCTCCCCTGCTCACGCTGTTTCTCTCTCTCTCTCTCAGAAATAAATAAAAAGCATTTAAAAAAAGAGTTAAAACCGTGGTAGGATACACTGGGTTGAGAAACTTGCATCCCTGTAATTTGGACAAAAATCCACATTACTGCCCAAGACTGATCCGTAATAGCAAATCTGGGAACAGGAAAAATACCAACAAGGGACTGCCTGGGTGCCAGTTCTCTCTAATGTCTTATCAGATGGTGACTTAAATCCTTTGGATTTACTAATACCCTTAAAGTTTTAGATAATTCAGGATAAATGGATATTTTGGGAGAGGAATCCTGACTTTTTGCTAAGAAGCAAGAGGGTTAATGAATGTCTCTTTCAAAAGCTTATAGTGTCATTAGTTATTGGTACACAATTATTTTTTTCACTCATTTATTAAAAGATGAGTTATTTGTAGCAATGTCTTAAGTGCCAGCAATGCATATGATCAGATGGGCAAGCTCATGTTCTCATGGGGGTTTAGAATCTGAAGTCAGAGCCAGCAAAAAACAAAAAGAAAACAAAACACACAAACACACACAAACCCCACAAAGCAACACACATAAATAAATAAATAAATAAATAAATAAATAAATAAATAAATAAAATGCTTAGGAAAATGCAGCAAGTGTTATGTTGGACATGTTTTACCCATTCTCTCCACACAATATGTAGTTGTTCTATCTAATGTCTACCTCAAGTTCACAGCTCTCATTTTAACATAGACCCAAATAATTTATTTCCACTTGGATATAAGTATTGTAAATGCAGCACACCCAGGTTTCCTCCAAACTTAATCTTACTTTCATAAATATAATTAAAAGGAAAACAATTTATTCAGTCACAATAAACACGGAAACATTTTTGGCATCTCCCACTAAACATACTCCATAGGCACATATCTCAAGGCCTCGCTGACTCTCTCTCATAGTTGCAAGTGGCTCCCTAACACGACTGCTACCATCTTAGCTGAAAAACTCAGTATCTTCTTCCCCTTATTCTCTCAGTAAGTCCATCTGCACTTACTTCTTCTTGCTTTTGGTCAAATCACATTGCAGTTGGGCAATTATTTTTTAATCGACATGTCTTAGGAAACCAAATCCAAAAATATTGAGATTTCTCTGTATTTTCAACACCATAATGCACACCATTTTATTGATTTTCTATAGCCGTTTATCCTTTCAATATTGTAACATATATGCTACTCTTGCATATGGTAATAATAACAGTAATAATCTAAATATAATATCTGATATTGAACAATAACATCATGTTCACTCATTTTCATACTTCCGGTGAACATTACATTAGTTATTCATCACCTACTTATATTTAGAAGTAAGCAATTCAGGATAATTTTAGAGGGTAATGGGTGGGAATTACTAAGAAGTGATATTTGAATGACATCATGGTAGTGAGTAAAGGAGAAACACAAATATTCAATTCTTATATTTAGCCCATAACTGAAAGGTCCCTGTCATTATCTGTCATGAAAAGAGAAAATATTCAACCATGGCAATGGATAAATAATGGTCAGACTTTAAATTATCCTCTCAGGGTGATGTGAATTTTATTAAATAGCAATGGATACACATTATGGTAAAAATGTCATGAATCAGCATTTAGTTAGTATAGAGGCCACCACTAGACTCCCAAACATTATACAATTATGCTAAAATTAAAATTAGACTAAAATCATACTAAAAATATAACTTTGTGTAACTGAGTCCAACATAGAATCCTCTAATTCAAGCAAACTACGCTGTTAAAACAAGAATCAGAATAGATATATATGCGGACACCTAAGTGGCTCAGTCGGTTAAGCATCCAACTTCAGCTCAGGTCATGATCTCCTAGTTTGTGAGTTCAAAGCTTGCATCAGTCTCTGTGCTGACAGCTTAGACCTGGAACCTGCTTCAGATTCTGTGTCTCCTTCTCTCTTCCCCTCCCCTCTCATATTCTTTCTTTCTCTCTCAATCTCTCTCCCTCAGAGAATAAATAGGTACTTTACAAAAAGAATACATATATATGAATCTTGAGGGAATTATGTATACTTGGAATCTTTCCTAATTATTTCAATTATCCTCTGTAATTACTTTTCATATTATTTGATAAATAAATAGGAAATGAGTTGAAACCCATGCCTAGGAAAATCCAAAGCAGGATATGTTCTTATACAGCCAACACCTCTTACTAAAGTCAACAGTGTTTGATGCTGTGTCCTCAGAATTCAGTCTTTGGCCAACACTGAGCTGTTAGTGCACCTTCAGAATACTGCACTTATTGTGATGTGTAGCTTTTAAAGCTGATAAAAATATTATTTTTAATTGCGGATTCAGTGCTACAGAGGACATAACAATAAAAATAGTCTTAAGTGCCATTTTGTTAAATAGCCTTTTTTTTTGTGAGAATGTCTAACACCAGCAAAAATGGGAACTGGAACAGTGCATTCTTTAATGGATATTTGAACACAATGATTATTTAAATTACATTCAATGAATTTATTATAAATGGCTTCCATACAGCATAGCAGAGCACCAGGCATCACAACTGTATTTTTTAATACTTTATTTTCTAAATTTTTTTGTTTATTTATTTTTAAGACAGAGACAGAACACAAGTGGGGGAGGGTCAGAGAGAGAGGGAGACGTAGAATCTGAAACAGGCTCCAGGCTCTGAGCTGTCAGCACAGAACCCGATGCAGGGCTCAAACCACCAACTGTAAGATCATGACCTGAGCTAAAGTCAGATGCTTAATGGATTGAGCCATCCAGGCTCCCAATCATAACTGTTTTTTAAATAATGCTTTCTCATGGGGCGCCTGGTGTCTCAAGAGGGTAAGCCTCTGACTCTTGGTTTGAGCTCAAGTCATGATCTCATGGTTTGTGAGTTCCAGCCCCAGTTCATGAGTTCAAGCCCTGCATTGGGCTCACTGCTGTCAGTGCAGTGGGCTCCATTAGTTTACAAAATTAGTTTACAAAAGATATCTTCACAATATTGAAAGTATATTTGGAGAAAAAGAATCCAATGACATACAAACAAATATGGTTTGCATTTGCCCATATTTGAAATTGCTTTATTTTGCCAAAAACAAGTAAATTGAATCATAGATATTATTTTATCTTAAAGATTTTAATTTTCACCCAGCAATGAATTAAATATTCTCAATATATGCATTGGGCAAACAACCATTTTAAAAATGCTGGGTGGCTCAGTTGATTAAACATATGGCTCTTGATGTTGGCTGAGGTCACTATCTCGCAGTTTCATGGAATTGAGCCCCATGGTGGGCTCTGCATGGACAATACAGAGCCTTCTTGGGATTCTCTCTATCCTTCTCTCTCTGCTCTGCCTCTGCTCACATGTGTGCTTTCTCTCTCCCTCTTTCTAAATAAATACAAATAAACTTAAAATCTGATCAAAATCTAATTTCTGTCTGTAGCTATTTTTTAAGTAGCTATTTAGCACTGTCCATTATAACCCTGATTAACAGGCTGATGTTTAAGATACAGGCTCACAACTAGGATCTTCCTTGTTACATCATTGGCTCAGCTATCCTTGAACTTCTTAGTCTTGATTCTGTTGACATTTTGGGCAGAATAATTCATTGTTGCTGGTGCTGTCATGTGTGTGTTAAGATATTTAGCAGTATCTTATTTAGCCACTACGCACCAGATGCCAGTAGCAACACCGTTACAAGTTGTGATAATTGCAAAAGTCCCCAGATGTTGCTGAAAGTCTCCTTGGGAACAGAACCCTCCCCAGCTGAACACTACGGATTTAAATAGTGACCACTTGTGTTACCTGGGAGAGGAAAGAATACTATCTACTTTATTTTTATTGTGAAATTTATATTGCTTCTTTTTCTTGGAAGATCCGTGTATTACATTATTTGTTGAAATTTGAAGATGCATGCGTTGAAGGGAATGCTGTGTGAAAGTTCTTTTAGATCATCTCCTATTTTTAATATACTCTCTGCAACAGAGAATAGATAGCTTACAAACATAAAATAATTATTGAAATTTGGGAAATGTTGTAAAAGGTACAATATAATGATCTGAAGATAATAACGAATAATCACGTATGTGAAGGAGACTGTGGTGATCATTTTGAAATAAATAGAAATATCATTATTTTGCACACTTGAAACTTATCTAATGTTATATGTCAATTAATAATGTTTAATGATTAACTAAACTAATATGTTATACTTTATATATGATTAATGTTTTAATAATGTTTAGTGATTAAACTAATATAATGTTATGCTGTTATAACACTAATATAATGTTATACTTCAGGAAAAAAGACCTCAATATGAATATATGTATATGTACATGTATATGTCCTCTGATTCTTGTTTATATGTCATCACCTTCTCTTCATAATTTTTACAAAATATAGAAGGTAGGAAACTTGGTCATGAAATTTGAATTGGAAGATGGCTAAACATTAGATTTAAAGTTACTTTTTTGTTATTGATACCTCCAAACTGTGTAATTAGTATATCATTTTCAGTGGGGGTATCATTCTTTTCTCTTCAAATTTCCAACCTTGACCATAAAGTAGTAACACCGAGAAGTTATTGGGAAACAATCTTTACTCTCCTCTCTCCTTCCCTTATGAATTAGGGTGACTCATCTGAAGACTCACATGGGAACTGATGATGTGTCCTCTCTTTCCTTCGTTGTTTTCCCTTTCTATAGGGTGTTCTGTACTGTTTAGGCTTTTTTTTTTTTTTCCAGAGTAGACTAATGTACTATTAGAGAAAAGTGGTAGGGAGACTTTTGTGAAGTTCTACCTTAAGGAGTTAAATTCTTCCTCACTCATGATGTCTTTTTAAAACTAAAGCAGTGCTTGCCTTTAGGAATTAGTCTCCTGTCTTAATTCTTCCATATAGCATCATCCCTAGGCTGCACCTTGGTATTGATAAAATATCTCCACTCACATTCACTCAGTATAATCTTCCCAAATACTCAATTGGAGGGATTGAAAATCTGCCTCCTGTCTTTATTTCCCTTAACAGAACATGTTCGCTGAGGCAAAATGGAGACTTCCCTATAAATGGCCCCAAACCAAAAGAATCAAACAAAAACAAGAACAGTTGTAACTTTTTCAATTATTTTATTTATTAGAGTTAACATTTGCTTTTGTCAATATGTTGTTCCAAATACAAAATTAATCTCTTGAAGTTTATGTAAAATATATATTGAAGTGAGTTATACATTCTGGGTTATTGGATTACATTTATCAGACAAAACATCCTTTGCTACTTGAAAATAATAGCAAAATTATACTTGGAGAAAGTGATTTTTTGAAATAACATCAGACTTTTGATATTGCTATTATTAACTATTAAGGAACAAATCTATTTCTCTTTTTTTAATATTTTTTATTTATTTCTAGGAGAGAGAGAGAGACAGCGTGAGCAGGAGAGGGTCAGAGAGAGAGGGAGACACAGACTCTGAAATAGGCTCCAGGCTCTGAGCCTGCAGTCAGCACAGAGCCGGACGCGGGGGCTCGAACCCACGAACCGCGAGATCTTGACCTAAGCGAAAGTCGGACGCTTAACCGACTAAGCCACCCAGGTGCCCCTAAACAAATCTATTTCTCAATTTCTTTCATGCATTCGTGTAGACATTAGTAAATAATTTAATTTCTCATGATTTCCTACCCACTTCACAGGGTTATTGAGAGATCCAAACAGGCATAATACATTTTTTTAATGTTGATTTTTGAGAGAGAAAAGCAGAGTGCAAGTGGTGGAGAGGCAGAGAGAGAGGGAGACACAGGATCTGAGGAAGGCTTCAGGCTCTGAGCCATCAGCACAGAGCCCTATATGGGGCTCGAACCCACAAACCCTGAGATCATGGCCCAAGCCAAAGTCAGACGCTTAACTGACTGAAACACCCAGGTGCCACGGCATAGAATTTTTAAACAGAAGCAGACAATAATGAAAATTCTTTTTTCCAAAAACTGAATGTAAGAAAAAAAGTAGAAAACAAATAAAAATAAAATATTTTTATAAACTTCTGTGAATGTGATTTCTCTCAATTGGCTTCTCTCTCTTCCTTTCTTCCTTTCTTTCTTTCCAGAACTCATTAACTAGGTAGCCTCACATATATTACTAAAGAATAAAGTTTTTCTTAAAAGCAACTTTTTTGGTATTTGTTCTGAAGTGTTAGGAAGTATTAGATCACTTAACATTCAAAATATTAAAGGAACAGACTTTTTCTAGATGACAATGAAGTAGTTTCGTTCTATAGATGTCATGACTTTTTTAAAATGGATGCTTTGATTTGCTTTGACATTACAAGAAAGGATGAAATTTAAAAATGTGTAGCAAAGCATTTCCTTCAAATTCTAATGTTGCATGTTAGTTATTTCCTGAACAACATAAATTCTTTTTCAGGCACACTTAATAATAACCTATACAAAACAATGGTGTAAAGCTCTTGTATTCGAATATGATTATTACTTGAGTCAGCGCTTGAATTATTCTGAACACATACTCAGAGCTTCATGAAATTTTATACCTCCTAGGCACATTGCTCTTTCTTGATAAAATAATATAGACTTAAAAAAAATTATATAGCAGACAATATGCTACAGACTATGCCTTTCTTATATGGTAAGAATAAAAAAGAGCATATTTATATAGTTTTTAGTATTCATGTTTCAATTCTGGTTTATTTTCAACTTTTGTTATGATTAAAAGTTATTTTTCTACTGGGGCACCTGGGTGGCTCAGTTGGCTAAGCGTCCGACTTCGGCTCAGGTCATGATCTCATGGTTCGTGGGTTTGCATGTCTAATTAATTGGCTTAAGTGTTTGTAAATAAATAATGTGTTTGTACAAAAATAAGGGACAGGTACCCAATTCTCCTCTCAGAAGGAAATTGCTGGAAGTTTCCTTCTTCCATCCTTAGCAAAGACATATTTTTAGGGTCTTTGGTAAAATAGGAATGTGAAAAATAACAATGTCCCTAATAATCTAAAGCAAATAGGGGAGCCTGAGTGGCTCAGTCGGTTAAGTGTCCGACTGCAGCTGAGGTCTTGATCTCGAGTCAGTGAGTTTGAACCCCTCGCAGGGCTCTATGCTGACAACTCAGAGCCTGGACCCTGCTTTGTATTCTGTGTCTCCCTCTCTCTCTGCCCCTCCCCTGCTCATGCCCTGTCTCTCTCAAAAAGGAACATTAAAAAAAATTTTTAAATAAAACATATTACATGTCTTGTGACACATTACCTTTGGTCATACCTTTGATTCAAAGTCTAGATGACATTTTTAGTTTTACCTGGCATTTAAATTGTCTATTTCTTCCTTAAAGTATAAAGTCTGTTTTATAACACTAAAATAAATAAATAAATAAAATCTATTTAGGATAAAGTAATGTAAAATTCAGCCAGATGATTCTAGTTTTTTAACAAAGTTAGGCAAGATCAAAAGAATTTTTGAAATCTCTGAAGACAGATGCACTCAATAACATTTATCAAATCGGTTAATTGCTTTAATAGTTTATTAATGTACTATAGGCTCAGGCCCAGATGGAGTTCCTAGATTTCCAGGCAGCAGAAATATTTCATAACTTTGACCATTATATTTATTGACTCAGTCATTAAAATGTACTCAATACATATTAATGGTGCCTGTCAAAATGTCCTCTTCCATAGGTTTGCATACTTGGAGACTAGCTGTATATGTCTTTAGCTGTTTCGCTGGCAAAATGGCTATGTTGGTATAGAGCAGAGCTTGGTTTTCCATTATGTGCACAGAAAGCTGTGATTCTCTCATGCATATGAATATATATGAAAGAAAAATATGTATGTTAATATACATATAGAATATACAAAATGTGCATTATAGTTTATTAACCACTTTTATTTTGATGCGATATCTTTACATATATGATCATCTTACCGTACTCAAAGCACCCTGCGATGCAGATTTGTGTTCATTTAATTTGTGTATTACATTTTGTTGATAAAATACTTTGCATTTAATACAAGCAAAGGAAGTAATTTTAATGAATGTACCCTAAATCCACTACAGCTGAATTCATTTCTTACATGAAATAAGATGATCATCTTATGTGATTAGTCATTTATGATTTCTATATTCTTCTTCATAATAAACTTTGAACTTCTATATTATAAGATCATTAAGTTTAACATTTGTTAATATGTCATTTAGCCACCATTATTTTTTATGGAAGATAAATGTTTCACTAATATGGCTTTTTGAATGTGTAAATAACTGAAATACACTGAGAATTTACATTAGGTAGTTTCAGTTAATACAGCAGCTATACATTTGTGTGCATTTCTATCTTTCTATGCACCCACCCATCTCTCCATCTACTTACCTAATTGTTAACATTACTCTAAAAGATTGTACCTTATTTTAGATATACATGCAACAAGTTCATTAAAGTAAATTCAAAGGAGCCTACAATTAATAGATTATAGCTTTGTAAATTATTACATTATTTTTAATGCTCTTTAATTAATAGTGAAATAAATGAACTATCTGTTAAGGTTTCACTTAGTTCCAAAGAATGAAATTCCAAAAATATTTTACAGAGAAAAGAATAAAAATAAATGTTCTTACTTTATTTTGTAACTCTTTATAGTTGTAGAGTTGAGGTCTTTGAGAGAGGTTCAGATTAATGATCAGAATGGTTTTAATAACAGTAGTGTCAACTGATGAATACAATAGTTCCTGTCCAATCTTTAGGGCTACTTTTCTTTTTCTTTTTTTTTCTTAATGTTTTACTTATTTCTAGGAGAGAGACAGAGACAGAGACAGAGACAGCGTGAGCAGGGGAGGGTCAGAGAGAGAGGGAGTCACAGACTCTGAAACAGGCTCCAGGCTCTGAGCTGGCAGTCAGCACAGAGCCCGACGTGGGGCTCGAACCCGCGAACCGCGAGATCATGACCTAAGAGAAAGTTGGACGCTTAACCGACTAAGCCACCCAGGCCCCCCTAGGGCTACTTTTCTAAATAGAAGAGTTGTGGTCTGTTTTCCAACACTATCTACATAAACTTACAACTAGAAAATTCATGTTTCACGGATCTAATTTTCCTTAGATTAATGATAAGTTCATTAAATTGGAATTCTGGGGCTATTTGATGAATATCACTCATTTTCTTATTGTTTTTCCATATCCAGTATCTCCTTCTGCTGGACACTTGGATGAGATATGGTAATCTACTTCAGTAATTCAATAATGAGTATTATCAAAGAAGTTTTCATTCACACATTATGTATATCACAACATTTATTGAATTGTCTGCAAAGTAATACATGGCATTATATATGGTATATGTGGTTTTACAATCAAGCCACAGATCAAATATTTTGTGAATTTCAATAGGAGATGGTCATTTGATTAGCAATTATGAAGAATTTCAATGATAATATAGTATTTGAGCTGACTCTTTTAAGTCTAGACAATATTTGACATGGTCTAGTTTCCGAAACCAGTACTCTGGCTCACTGCTCTTCCATCACCACCACCATACTGTCAACCTGTCACCAATACCAAGCCATCACCAGCAGTTTGAATACTGAAGGCCATTTACAGATCTGGCTTAATACTGAGAAGACATTTGATCTAGCTCCCAGAATCCTAAGAGGCATTACAGATACATATTGATCCCATGGTTTGGGTTTAAGCATTATCAAAATACATGAACAGAAAGAGTATACCAAGGTAATCATCCCTCCCCATTTAGCATTGGATAAAATCAATTATTTTCAGAGGCAATTGGCCTCTTCAGATATGGTAGCTATCCATGATGAGAAAGATGTCTCCATTTTGTTCTGTGCCACTGGACGTCTAAGCTTGAAAATGTTTCCCAACTTCTTACCTTCATATAAGAATTACTTTGGTTTTGTGGGACAAAATTAGATGCACTGTAGATGTGTGGGAAGAAAAGGTAGATCACAGTGAAAGTGAGATAAAGAGGATAAAAGATAAAATTAAACTACTTCTTTAATGAATGTTGTTGAAGTGTACCTGAAAGTAAATCAGTGGACCAAAAAAAAAAGTGGTAGAACTTAGTTCGGTACTTAGAGTGAAAAGATTATCAAATTCTAATATGAAAGAAAAACTTGAAAATAGGGATCTTCAAGAAATCTCAGAGTGCATGTAATATTCAGAAATCCTAATCAGCTGTCCTATATCTGAGACATACTAGTGAGGAAATAATAACATATATGTAAATGGATTAAAGATTTTCCTAGTGTCCATAATAAGAACCATTACAGTAAGTTATTAATAATTATTACAGCTAATAATAAAATATTTAATAAAGAATTTATAGTTAATCTATAAAAAGGTTCAGAAGTTCTGCTAATTAAATATAAAACTGACTTAGAGGCACTCAAACAAAAGTAACTCAAAGAGAAGCAGGATTTGACCAATCAATTAACTAAGGTACAGTTAGTCTGTGAGGAAAGTTGTTTGCAAATAGAAATCTAATTTGGTTTCATTGATTGCATTTTTATTCTATCCTTAAGGTCATTATAGGCATACTATATATAATTTTCCAGAGTCTCTTTGGAAAATAAACTACAGCTCTAGAAGAGGAAAGCTTTATTGTGAAATACAGACCTCCTGAGGAAACAAAGCAGAGCAATTATGTAATGCAATCATTCCAGAAAACAGACTAAAACCTTGGAGAGGTTACTTTAGTTAATCCTAATTGATATATCTCAACTTCAATGACAGCAGATTGCTTCCTTTTAACACAAAGTGTTACTTTTCCACGCCTTTATGTTGTAACTTAAATAAATGCCCCATGCATGCTGTTTGGCTTTTTAAACTCTAATAATTATTTTTGGAGGGACTTAAATGAAAAATGAGCTAGTGTAGGGTACAGAGAATAGGACACACAACTAACAATAGGTATTAAGATTCTAACCTTAACTCTTCCGTGAACAAAATCTTTTACGAACTCATTTATTTTTTATTTTTTTTTGTCTAATGACTTTGGATAGTTTCAGAAAATAAGATTAAATAAACAGGTGAAACTTCAAACAGTAGAGTCATTCTGTACTTTATGTCTACCATTTACTATTGTTCAAACCAAATAAGATATTGTTCATATTTTTTATTTCTGTGCTCTTTCTAAGGTAATATTCCCCACCTTTTCAGTAAATTTTTTCCAAGACCCATGCTTTTTCAAATGGTCCTAATTTAAATATATTATTTTTATTAAAGAATAATCAATATACAATATTGTATTAGTTACAGATATACATCAGAGTAATGCAACAATGATTTAAATACATTTTGAATGATAGTTTATCCAGTCTTGTATTTTATTTATTTTTTTCCCAAGTTTCTTTATTTATCAAAGAATTATGTTTCTGGCACTAGCCTTTTTTTAAGCTAAATAATTCCATGTATTTCTCTTTTTTCCTCCAGTTTTATTGAGGCTTAATTGACAACAGTTGTATATATTTAAGTTGCACAATATGGCATTTGTACAGATTGTAAAATGATTACCACAGATCAATCCACTTAATGTATCCAGTAACTCACATGGTTACCACTTTGTTGTGTGTGTGTGGTAAGAACACTTAAGATTTACTCTCTCATCACATTTCATCACATGATACAGTATTGTTATCTGTATCATGTCCCCATGCTGTACATTACAACTACAGAGCTTATTCATACTGAATAACTGAATATTTGTACTCCTGGATCAACATCTCTCCATCAGCCCCAATTCTCAGTCTCTAGTAGCCAATATTCTCCTCTTGGTGCTTATGAGTTCAAGATTTTTTTTTGTTTTGTTTTGTTTGGGTTTTGTTTTTGTTTGGTTTTGTTTTTTTTAGATTCCACATATAACTGACTTCATGAAGTATTTTTCTTCCAGTGCTTGGCTTATTTCACTTAGCATAACACCTTCCAGTTTCATCCATACGTCATAAATGACCATATCTCCTTTTTAAAGGCTGGAAAATATTCTAATGTATATAGATACATACACCACATTTTCTTTATCCATGTATCTGCCAATGGATATTTAGGTGTTTTCCTATCTTGGCCTCTGAATAATGTTTCAATGAACATAGGAACAGATATTCTTTTGAGATCCTGATTTTATTTCCTTTGGATATATAAGCTGAAGTAAGATTGCTGGATTATATGGTATTTCTATTTTTATTTTTTGGAGGAATCTCTAAATTGTTCTAAACCCCTATTTTCCATAATGGCTATACTAATTTATATTCCCATTATCGGGTCATAAGGGCTTGCTTTTAGCAACATCCTTGCCAACCCATTTCCTTCTAGAAAGGCGATATTAATGTGTAAACTCCTTCCTAGTTACCTATTGTCAAGTAATAAGTCATTTGAATATTTTCCTCAAATATTATAGTGAGGATATTTTTTTCTTATCTGGATATCGTTAGGAACTTATAGATTTTACTTGACTTGATGCTTTTAATGCACTGGAATTTCTATTCTTGTCACAACTTTCCTGGTAGCAATCCCTTCAGATTGTCAGAATCTGTTAATCACTGAAAGGTGCCTTCCTATATTGCACAATTTAAAGGTGCTTTAGTTTTGTACATCCTGGTCTCAGGGTCCACTCCTTATTTCCATGCTGCAGACCAGAACTCAAGCATTTCTTTAGACTCACCTTCCTAACAAAGGGGAATGATATTAGAAGCTCGCTCTCATTTGAGCTCTTTAAGTTATCAATGCTCCTGGGGTAATATTTGTTTTGCAATCATTCCAATGAATTGTTTTAATTTTAAGTTTATATCAACAGTTTTTTTTTAATGTTTTATTTCTGAGAGAGAGAGAGAGAGAGAAAAAGAGAGTGTGAGCAGGGGAGGGTCAGAGAGAGGGAGACACAGAATCTGAGGCAGGCTCCAGGCTCTGCTCTGAGCTAGCTGTCAGCACAGAGCCCGACGTGGGGCTCAAACCCACGAACCGTGAGATCATGACCTGAGCTGAAGTCAGACGCTTAACCGACTGAGCCACCCAAGCACACCTATATCAACAGTTTAAATTAACTTTCATTGCACTCACCTTCATTGCAATGTTTAACCATTTCCCCTTTTGTGATTTGGTAGAGTAGGCAGCAGTGGCTAATAGCAAAAGTATTATCTAAATGGCTCTCAAACAAATATTTATTTCCTTTGGATAACATTTTTGCTAATGTTCTCAGAGGCTGCAGGTCAGCTGCCGCTCTGCTCGGCTCTGCTGTGCTTGGCCCAGCTTGGCTTCAGATGTTTTCTTTTCATAAAACATTGACTGAAGGAGCTGTGCTGTACTTAGAATATCGCACAGTCAATCCCCAAATCAAAGAGGCACCATTTTCCTACAGGACCACGCACAAGACACATGACAAGTGGAGGAATGATATATGATCCTGTTATAAGGAGGGACAAATAATTGGTAGCAAGAATCCAGTTTGCTACAGCCCTCCTTCTTTACCACAAACACTGCTTTCATCCACACACAATATAAACTGAAATTCTTCCCTAAGACTCTCTAAGAATTTCATGCAAAACTGGCCTAAAGCTTAAATTCCAGGATCCTGTAATCATAATCCAATTTGTTATGATGCAGATTTTTTTTTTTAATCTGGAGTGCAAAAGACAACTTTCCTTCTCAGATATTCCCTTAGATTTGTTTAAAGGGGCCACTCTGCTGGATCTTGCTTTTTCAAGGAGTGAGCGCTGACTTTGGGCTGAACCTTTCCTCTGAAAACAAGATCAGAATCTATGCCTTCTCTTCTCTTACACACTTGAGGTGCTAGGACCTTTGAATTCCCTATGCAGATGGCCGTGAGCATATATCCAGGGCTTGCACAGCTCTTCTTTATCAGTCCTATTGAGAATCTACTTTCCTGACAACATATCCTTCCTTCCATCCAAAGGGGTGTGTGTGTACAAGTGGACACTGTGTGGAAGAACAGCCATGGATTGTTGGCTGTGATGTCCATGTACATGCACCCAAGGGCCCCTGGTACAGGACTGATCTGGAGTTGAAAAGAAGGTAGAGCAAGAACAATAGGAATTCTCCTATATCAGCCCATTGGGGAGGGTTTCTAAGAAATTAATAATGCTGAATTCTGTCTTTCTTTTTAGGTACTCACACACACACACAGACACACACACAGACACACACACACAGTTTTGTTTTCAAGCTGACATGGGGAATTTAGTTTGTAGAAAAGCAACCTGTGGAGAATGCCACAGAAAGTCTTAGGATGCCTAAAGTACTGTATACACAAACAACAACTGCTCATGATGACAACACTGAGGCACTTACAGGTTATACGGATATAGGCTTTCAGACAATTAGTCCAGTTTATACAATTTAATTTGCATGCTGATAATATGTGAAGCACTACATTTTTCCTCTCTCTGTGTCCCGCACAATTTAGGAGCACCCTGTCTGTCATGCACCCAATGTACAGCGATCCAACATGAGTAAGATTAGAGTAGGGTTAGCCTGAGAACAGACACAAGGTGCAAGGTAGCAGGTACATAGCGCTCACTGCCTTCGAGCAAATCTGAGATCTCACTGGGGACACGTGGCAAGTCTACCTACTGTGATGGTTAATTTTATGTGTCAACTTGCTTGGGCTAATTAATGTCCACATAGCTAGTAAAACAGCATTTCTGGGCATGTCTATGAGGTGTCTAAAACAAACCCATAGCTTTACCTGATGATGTCTATGAGTGCTAAATAGCATCCAATGTGTTTTAAATCAGAAAATGTTGATGATATTGTCAATTCTATTAAAGACATGCAGATAATAATACTTAAAACCAATTTATATCCCATGCTCATGCACTGTCTTTTTCCGTCTCTCAATAATAAATAAAAATGTTTAAAAATTAAAAAAAAAACAATTTATATCTTTAATCTTTGACTTTCTTATACAAGTCTGGAAATGGAAACAGGCTAGAACTCGGATTGAAAGAAAGGGTGTATCATTAGTGAGGAGAAAACTTGCTGAAAATTCAATTTGGTAATATTGGAATGTTTATTTCCAGAAAGTACAGGTAAACTAGGAAGTATGCAGGCATGAAAGCGATTTTCATTCTTAGATCTCAAGTTTAAGGAGCAGTCTGACTGCACAAAGAAGAATCCTTCTTGAGAATTCTGTTGACTATTTTTTTTTGAGTTCCTGTTTATAAATATTTATCCGCATCTTTTAATCCCTGCAGTTTCTGAAATTTTTGACTCTTTTCTGTCATGGAAATTCACAGTTTCTCCTTTACCTGTGTGTCTGTAAACCTTTTGTGCTTTAAATAAAACAAGAGAGTTGGCAGTTTTAGGATACTCAGGAATAGTCATGATGTAAGAAAAAATGGGACTTTTTTCCATTATTTTTCACAAATCTTGAATGGAATATTACTGATAGGGCAACAGTATCAATCAGTCACAATGCTTTCTAAATATCATTTGAGAGGGCATGGGATAAATAGGCCATGGAATCTAGCATGGCCCCTCCTAAGCCAAGGTGATGTGCGAAGAAAAAACAATGACTATCTTAAGAAACATTAGCTGTATTAAATGGTATTTTATTCATTCCACCAGTGAACACATTGGATGACACTTGTAAACCTGCTTATGGAATTCTCTCCACAGGAACAGTCTTATAAACATGCTTCAAATTTTCTTCCACTTACTTAACAAATATATGTTGGGTGTGTACCAAGACCCAGGTGCCGTGATAGGCAGAGAATCTGCAGTTAGAAGGAAAACAATTACTAACTTTAGCTCTTGTGAGAAAGTGAAGATAGAGGAATAAGCACTAATCACAATATGATGTGAATGTGCCACGATTTATAGAAAATATTTATCTATAGAAATTGCTTAATGTTCTATAGATATAAGTAATAACTTAACCTTCTCTCTAGAAAAATGTGCATATATGTGTGAGTTTATCACAAATTTTACTCATATGAAGGACCATAGCATGCAAGTTACCAAAAGCAATAAAATATAAAGTAGTATGTATTATAAATTTCTTTTATTTAAATGGAGTCTCCCAGTATACTTTTTTGATTTTGGCCAAGTCCTAGTACATGCGGCCAACCTAGGTTTGCAATTCAATTGCGATTGATAAATCCAATTGCATCCCACTCCATGACCTTTTTTCAATTTATTGTTATTAAATCTGATATTGAATTGACTGTTAAACTATTCTGTCCCCTAATGCACATTTTACTCATAATGTGTATGAATGTGTATGAAACCTTCAGTTTCGGCTCCATATTTGTTGGAGTTCACTCGTTCATCAGTAATATGAGCCGCTTCTTGGCTGAACTGGTTAATAGTTTTAAATACTGGAAAAGGTATCTTTCTCTCTCTCTGTCTCTCTCTCTGTCTCTCTCTCTCTCTCTCTTCCTGGTACTATTCACAAAGTAACATTTACAGACACTACCAGTTTTTAAGTTTATCATGCCTTCCTAATATTTTCTCCATCATTTTAAATCTAAACAATAAATCAAAAAGGAAATCAAGCCCTGTGTCATAGCGTTTGCCTATTCCAATGGTATGAATGTTCCCGCCATGGCTCCTTCCAAGAGACCGAGGGCTAAGTCACGACTGACTTGCCTGGAGCAGCTTGAGACTCCCCTACCACACGTCTGCATATGCAGGACAGGTCCCTGACTGTCCCTGTGTTGCTAATTCAGTGCAATGAGGCCTGGCAAGACTTCCTTGTCTCATTCCATCAGGGCTCACAGTGTCTCTAATTCTGCACAGAAATGCCATTTTAATGTACATCCTTACAGGAACTTAGCGAGATTTGTCTTCTTGCCCAGGATATGCCCTCTCTGGGTGTCGACCACGAACAAATTACTTCTCTTCCATCTATCCTGTTTCCCTAACCCCCCGCCTCCCCAACAAAGGTCTGACCCTGATGACTGTGTCACCTGGCACTCCTGTGGCTTCCCATTGGGCTCAGGCCAGGAAGGCGCTGACGGGTGATCAAAGAGCAGGAGTGGCAGACAGGTGTCCCCTTTCCACCCCCATCTCTGCTCTGAGGTTTCTTTTGTTTTGTGTTTGGCAGTGGCTGACTCCCTCCATGACAGCTCCAGGAAGGTGGTACCTCCTATTTGAGTCCAGAAGTCACAGGGCCCCCATCAATTCTCTTCTCTCCTGGCCCTGGTTCATATATGAGAGAATGGCACCTCACTGCTAATCCCTGGTGCGTGGGCGTTCCTTGTGGTTTCCCTAACTCTGACCACATACCTGTATGTTCCCTGTGGAAATCTTCTGGACCTCTAGGAAGGATTGTGGGGGTTTTTTGTCTGGACAATGACTGGCACACTATGAAATGTGAGGTTTGGATTAGGTAACTTAGAAGGTCCTTTCCAACTCCAAAATTAGAGTCTAGGATCCATTAAGGTTAATTTTCCAGAAAAGATCTTTTTGTTATAAATTTTATTTAAAAATTTCAAATGATGAATCTCTAAACAAGGCAGAACATGAAAAAATTGATATTGAATCAAAGATGGACTATATTTCAAAAATATGGGAAGGAACGAAGGAGGTAAATAAATGTAAATAAATATGAACACTGCAAACCACAGCATAAATATAAATTCAGTTAGACAAGCTAAGTGAATTTCTCATTGATATTAGGTAGCTAATAGGGATGGTTTGGTCCTTATCATATCTATATCTATATCATCTATATCTATATCTATATCACCTATATCTATATCTATGTATACATACAGGTAAATCAGTATATATATATATACACACACACACACACACACTGATTTTTGTTCCTCTGTATATCAAGGTTTCTTCATATTGGCACTTTTAACATTTGGGGCTGGATAATTTTTGTTGTTGCAGGGTTGTCCTATAAAACATAAACTGTTTACTGGTATTCCTGGCTTCTACCCATTAGATACTAGTAAGTCTTCCCCCACTTGTGACAACCAAAAATGTTTTCAGGTATTGCCAAATGTCCTCATGGGGGGAAATCACCTTTGGTAAAGAACGCTGGGTATATGATTTCACACGCACACACACACACACACAAGCACACACACACACACACATACACACGTAGATATATATACAGATATAGTTGTTGTAGATATAGATATTGATATAGATACAGGTACAGATATAGATATAGATGATATAGATATAGACATAGACACATGCGAAAGACTTCAACAATAATTTCTTTAGAACCCTGTATCCCATATTCTTCTATGTTGTTATTATTTTGCATATGAATACATACTCTAAGAGGATCAAAAACATGGTAATGATTTATGAT
Source organism: Proteles cristata cristata (assembly GCA_017311185.1). NCBI lineage: Eukaryota > Metazoa > Chordata > Mammalia > Carnivora > Hyaenidae > Proteles > Proteles cristata. The sequence goes on along the minus strand of JAESUZ010002105.1, from coordinate 881,524 downwards.
TTATTTTTCCTGTTCCCTCAGTGTTTTCCCTTCTGTACTATAATCAAGTAATTCTTTATTTCTGGAGCAAATATACAGGTGGAGATGCTGACAAAACCAAAAGTTTCAGAACTAAATATGCTGCACTGTGTGTGCACAGTCTTTTCTGTCAGTACACAAGAAACTGGGGTGCAACAGCTTATAGGTCACTGTCTCTCAGAGATGCAGCTCCTAAAATTATGTGAGAAGGTAAAAGAACAGAGCTGTCACTTTCTGCTGTGTCATCTTAAATGAAAGATGCTCATTTACATGGTCGTTTTCTGCAGCCCTTTCCACACTGAAAGTCCTATTGTCAGTAAAATTCTATCAAAGTAAACATTTCTTTTTTTTTAATGTTTATTCATTTTTTTTGAGAGTGAGAGAGAGACAAAGAGAGAATCCCAAGCAGGCTTCAAGCTCTCAGCGCAGAGCTCGATGTGAGGCTTCAGTCCACAAACCATGAGATCACGACCTGAGCCAAAATCTAGAGTCAGACACTTAACCTACTGAGCCACTCGGGCGCCCCAACATTTCTTTATCTACTCTACCACTGGCTCTAACCTCATCTGTGGCTCATGAATAGTCTTAGCGCTTTGCAGTAGAATTTGATCACCAGCAAAACGTGGGAGCTAGCTTAATATTTCTCAACATTTCAGCATGATTTTATAGGACATTATTTCTGCTTAGGATACACTTACCATATATTCTGACAAATTAATTAAAATTTCCTTTCAATATCATGTTTTCCTATCCCATCTTCACGCTTGCCTGTTTTTCAGCCAGACAAAATTACTCCCACGTGGAGACCTGTCCTGCTGCTGTCTTAAACACAGCTGTGTTCCGAGGGATTCTAAACAGGATCCACAGATGTACTTACAGATAAATACACATCCTACGTACATTCCTCGCCTAAATTTTGAGAAGTATAATGACATTTATTATGTAAATTTGAAATTAATGTTTTATATTATCTTTTTTTTCAAAAGGCCTACATTTGTTGTGAAAAATTAGAACAATGAAAAGTACATAAAATTACAAAATCCAACTCTTTATAGGTAAGGTCACGTTAATGCACACGTGTCTCTTCAGACCTTCTATAACACATGTCCACACACATATATATTTAATAAAAATAGATGCATAATAGACATATTGTAATGCAAATTGGTTTTTAAAAATTAAGCAATGTGACATTGTAAACATTCCATACCCAGCATAGAGAATTAGCACATTATTTGTTATAGCTTTATAACCATTCCATGTCATGACTGCATTCTACTCTTAACATATTGGGGAAAAGAAAACAATATAAAAATAAGTGGTTACAAATGATTTTAAATATTCTTTACTATACCTACATTACTAAAAACAATAAAAATGTGTTGTCACAAATGGTTCTAAATATTCTTTTCTATGCCTACGTTACTAAAATCCTCTAAGGTCAAGGTTGGTTGTAGACTTTTTTGCAAAAGGTTCTTTTCTGATGAATAGCACCCCAATGACACTGAAGAAAGATGGTTTGGCTCAAGTGGTAGCTGTATTCTTTAACTCGTTGTTGATGAATGAGCTTGATTCCCTGGCACACCCTAGGAGAATGGTATAACCTCAAAGATAGTAGGCGTTATTTTTTTTTTTTTTTTGCTTTGTGATAGTCTTTTCTTAGTATTGAAAACATTTCAAAAATATACAGTTATTCAATCATTACTGGATATAAATGTATTATACATATATATAAATGTATATAAATATAAAAATGTATATTTGACTCAGACAATATTTAGACAACTATATGGTAGGTCCTCTGTGAATTCCTATCAATGGAAATCATTTAATTTACATAAGTGCAAAGTCAAGAATAAGAATTAATAATGTCCTTTGTCATAATATGTTTTTTTTTTAAGTCCATAAGTATCTTTTTTATAGTTCATGATACAATAGCTGAATCAATAGAAGTTGCAATATAAGGTAAGGGCATTTATCATTACAAAATTCTACCCCTCATATAATAAGGAGGTAATCTTTTTTTTTTTCTGACTGCTGGATACTTTAATCTTTTCCTGTTTTATGGAGATTTATACAGCCACTGTTTTCTTCTGAACTGTGTCACCTTTCATTACTTTACACTCTTTTCAAATTTAATTCTTTGGGATGGAAAATGTTATGAAAAATACATGTATTACTTGAGTCTAAAGGCCTTGCTAAACTACAGTCATCATATTAACAATTTATGACTATCATGTACCTAATTGTTATTGCAATTGCCCTGACAGCTCATAAATAAAGCAAAAGCCATAAAACAAACAAAACTTTTAGGAATGTGACATACGTGAGCAGCAGAGCTCTAAAGACCCCCAGTTAAGGATAGAAGCTGAAACAGCTTCACAGAAGTGTCACGGAAAACCGATGAAAACCAAACCTCAAATTCTGCCCCATTTATTTGGTCGAATTCAAGTCCTAACTGAGGAAGCCTCAACTCACCCCACTGCTGCTGCAGGAAAAGGGAAGCTTGGGGCCAGAGAAATGCAACACAGCCACCTAGAACCGGACGTGCACTGATACATAGGTGACTGTATTCTGAGGCAGAAAGAAAAGGTGGAGGGATTATCCTTATTTTGGGTTTTCAGTGAGTATTTTGACAATGTAGGCAGATATTGGAAGGTCGTTATACCAGAAAACTTTAAGAGCAGAATGAAAACAGCAAGTTAATAATAATAATAATAATAATAATAATAATAATAAAAGTAGTAGTGATTTTTTAAATTTAATGTTTATTATTTATTTTTGAGACATAGAGAGACAGAGACAGGGGAGGGGTAGAGAGAGAGGAAGACACAGCATCTGAAACAGGCTCCAGGCTCCCACAGCTGTCAGCACAGAGCCCGATGCAGGGCTCGAACCCACAAGCCATAAGATCATGACCTGAAGTTGGACACTTAACTGACTGAGCCACCCAGGCACCCTGCTCTTGTGATTTTTAAAATGAGGAGGTGGGGAGAGAGAGAGTTGTACACAGAACATTCTTCAGGCCTGACTTGCATCTGATACTGTGTAGTAGACAAGGAGACTGGCTCTATTTAGAACATTGGCTGGTTTTCCCTTTACTCTGGGGAGGGTCAGGAAGTTGAAATCATTCATGAGAAAAGCAGAGTGAGCAGGGAGCCTGGGCGACCACCTCCGTGAAGTGAAGCCACCCTGGGCAAGAAGTGACTGACTACCACTGGTTGTCTCTGGTGGCCCTTCTAGACTCCCCCAGGCCCGCGGAAGTGAAATCTGTAATGATTTGAAGGAATTCAGAACACACCATCTCAAAATATGCCACCCTGGCATGTTGACATTTTTGAGTTAAAGGCACTTGAAGAACAACGCATGCAAGGAAAACACGGTGACCTTGCTTCTTTTTCCGAAAAGCAGCAGATGAAATTCCCAGACTGAAGTTTCCCTCCCGCTGCTATAAGGTAAGAACATTCTCATCCAGGACAAGCAGCTGAGACCAGTGAGAACTCGGCCAACAGACCTTGTTCAAGTCCTTATCTCTATGTGATTATCAGCACAACTTTACTTACCTCCCACAAATGCCTCTCCTTGTTCAACCTCTAATGGAAGTAACTGGCTTTCACCTTTCCTTTGGGTCTTTATTCATAAGGAGGACTCCTGGGCCACATAAAACTTGGATCAAATGAATTGGCCTGCTTTTTCTTATTGATCTGTATTATGTCAGGTGTATCTTTAGGCTCAACCAAAAAGAATAGAAGGAGGGGAAAGGTAAAGATTTGCCTCTGCACACTACCTTCTTCCCCCACCTAACACTGCCTCCTCCATGGCCTCCATCCTGGCCAGGTCCCCAATTAGCTTGTGATGTTGACATCAAGAATGGGCAAGGAAGGGGGCGCCTGGGTGGCTTAGTCGGTTAAGCGTCCGACTTTCGCTTAGGGCATGATCTCATGGTTCGTGGGTTCGAGCCCCGCGTCGGGCTCTGTGCTGACTGCCAGCTCGGAGCCTGGAGCCTGTTTCAGTCTGTGACTCCCTCTCTCTCTGACCCTCCCCTGCTCACGCTGTCTCTCTCTCTCTCTAGAAATAAATAAAAGATATTAAAAAAAAAAAAAAGAATGGGCAAGGAAGGACAGGAGCTTAGAGATCACAGAGGCCAGGTCTGCCTGCATAATTTGAAGTGGAAAGGGGGTAATGGGTCTGAAAACCTGGGATAAAGAATGAGAGTTTTCTATAGTGTTTTGGCAACTGAGAGGCTAAAGTGTGGCATGGAAAGAAATGGAATACAGTTGTTAGGGGATTGATTTTTTAATTCCACTCATTGTCCATTTAAAAAAAAATAATGTTTATTTTATTTTTGAGACAGAGAGAGACAAAGGGGGAGGGGCAGAGAGAGACAGAGAATCCAAAGCAGGCTCCAGGCTCTGAGCTGTCAGCACAGAGCCCCACACAGGGATCGAACTTGTCAACTTTGAGATCATGACCTGAGCCACCCAGGCACCCCTACTCATTTTAGGGATGTAGGGATTCTATATCCTTCTAGGGATGATAATCAAGAACCTCAGTAATTCTCAATTAATCTTCAGTCATATTGCAGTGTGTTTTCAGTTTGAATTTTTTTTTTTATTGAGGTATAATTGACATTGTGTAAGTCTAAGGAGTTCACGGTGTTGATTTGATGCATCCCTAGGTTGCAGCATGATTACTAGCATAGCATTAACTAACACCTTCATCACGTTACATAATTATCACTTATTATTTTGTGGCGAGAACATTTAAGATCTAGTTTCATAGTAACTTTCAAGAATATTATACAGTATTGTTAACTCTAATCACAGTGCTGTGCATGAGATCTCCAGAACTTTCCTGTCTTCTACCTACAAGTTTGTACCCTTTGACCATTTAAAAAAATAATATGACTCAGCTTCTGTAGTAAACCACGGGGGCTTCAGTGGAGTTATCTTCTTAAACAATAACACTAGCGTGTTGGAAATGCTCTCAGCATCGAGATTTCTTACTATGCAGCCCGTGTGCTCTACATATGTCGTGGGAGGCTGAGGATTCATGTCAGGTTTAATTACAGGGGAAGAGGATTTCATTCTCTCTGAAACTTCAAACTACTGAAATGAATTAAAACACAAGCAAAGGGATTCATTCTCAGAGGGAATCCTCAGATGCATTTCTTTAAGATTGCTTATGGAGATGAGGAAGAAAACGAGCTCACCTTGGTGCTCTTCAGCTGCTGCTGGAGCACACATCCCAGAAAGACCCAAGTCAGCAGCCAGGAGAGAAGAAAGTTCTAACAGCTTATGACTGGGAAAGGAAAGGCTATTGAAAAGTTCTTGGTTTTCAAAGATCCAAAAAGGTTGGTTGAAAAATGGAGAGAAATCTGCCGGGGGAAGACAGAGTGTGGGGAGCCAGTGAGCACATATGGCGAGGACACACCAAAGGCCCTAATGACTGGTGGCCCCTAAAGACCTCTGTAAGAGAAGCCATTTTCTACTGCAACCTTAGTGAAGATGATAGGAAGGATGGAAGCCAAGATGCTTGGAGATCTGACTCAGTCACATTCTGCGAACCAGTAGCCCATGTGTCTGCAGGGAGAAAAATAAAGAGAAAATAGAGGACAATAAGAAAATGAGAAAAACAAAGGAGAGAATAGAAGGGTCCCTGACACAGACAGACGAGAAAATCTCTGTGGGTCTCCTCTGCGGGTTGGGGATGTGTTTGTAGATTTATTTGGCTTTTTCAGAGCAAGCTTTAATCAGAGCACCCAGGTTTCTAGGAGAAGCCCCAGTCGAGCTGCGGGACACAGACGGAGAAAACCCAGCAGTGGAAGCTGTCTCAGGGTCAGCAAGTCCCAGAAATGCAAGTGCAAGCAGCCTGGGGATATCAGAGGAAGAGGAATTTCGGTCCTACCTACTTGTCTCTGATGTCATAAGTCATGTTTCTCTTCGGGCTTATTGATAAAATCTGTATGTGTTTGTTTTCTGTTGCCACCATAATAAATTACCATACTTGGTAGCTTATCTAACACAAATGCATTATCTTATATTGCCGTTGCTCAAAAGTCTGACACTAGCCTCAGGGGCCTAAAATCACAGGGTAAGCAGGGCTGGTTCTTTTCTGGGGTCTCTTGGGAAAAATCTGTTTCCTTGTCTTTTCCAACTTCTAGAGGCCTCTGGCCTCCTTTGACCCATGGCTTTCTTCTTTCCAAGCCAACAACGCTATATTTCTCTGACTGCTTTTTTGTGGTAATATCTCCCTCTGACCAAAAATGGCAGGGACAGGTTCCTTAAATGTGATTAAACTGGGGCCACCTACATAATTCCGGCCTGACTCCTCCATCTCAGAGTCTTTACCCTTAATCACCTCAGCAATGCCTCTTTGGTAGTACAATATAGCATACTTACCGTTGCCCGAGAACAGGACTCAACTTTTCTGGGGTGAGAGAGGCAGACGTCATTCTGCCTTCCACACTTGGTAAAAAGACCTTTTATTCCACACTTGTTCAGTGAATGAGGAGAAAATGATACTATTACCTATTGTTCTACCTTAAAAGTATCTTGATGCATGAAAGACTTTACATGTATTAAAACATTCAGATTTTATAACAAGCATGCGAGCCGACTGGGAATCACAGAACACAATAATAAGATCAAGAGGAAATGGTCTCTGTAGTCACAAGTATGTATTTCATGCGCAATTAGCTGAATAAATTTCTTCTCTGAGTCTATCAGATACGCCGTCAGGAAATGGAAGTTAGTGGTGACTTTCATTTCCATAAATTTTATAAAATGCATTGACCCTTCTTGCACTGGACACGTTTCTAGGTGAGCAGCCACCAAATTCATTGTGCTCATTCAGACCACCAGACAATTAAGCCTCAGAATGGAATTTAAAACCAATACCTCCCCCTTTGCTCTGTCCTTCCTTATTCTCTGAGCAGGATGTTTGGATATGTAGAATGAACTATTTTCTCAAGAGCGTAGAATCTGTCTCATTATCAGATAAAATAGTGATGTGAGGACTACTACATTTAGGGACTTCAATGGGTCACTGAACATCTCTATAGTTGAGTGTCATGGCTAAAGTATTAATGTGCATGGAGAGAACCCAGATTTCTGGGATGTCAGGTTCTGTGATAAAATCTTTTTTGTAACAACACTACCAAAACCTGTGAGTCTTGTTTTAGTACAGAGCCTGTGATTTCGAGTATAAAATTTGAAATGTCACCAAGAACCCGAGTTTGAGAAGTTGGAGTAAAACTGAGGTTACAATTCTCTATTTGGATTAATGGCAACTTGTATTTATATATACAGGTGTTTACATGTGTTTGTTTGTTTTTTAAGTTTATTTATTTTGACAGAGACAGAGAGCATGAGTGGGGGAGGGGCAGAGAGACCAGGAGAAGGAGAGAATCCCAAGCAGGCTCCAAACTCTCAGAGAGTAGATATTGATTTCATGAACCATGAGATCATGACCTGAGCCAAAGTTGGATGCTTAACTGACTGAACCACCCAGGCGCCCCACATTTGAATATTTTAGACTACACCACTTACGTATATAACATCGCAAAAAAAAAAAGAGTCATTTATAAAATGAGGTTTAGTGATATTCAGTTCTAGAATCCAGCATGGCTTCATTCTTTCATTAAGTATGTGGCCATGAGGGAGTTATTATTGTCCCAGAGTGTCAATATCTTTCTCTGCAGAGAAACATATATGTGTATATATGTATGTGTGAATGTATATGTGTGTGTGAATGTACATGTATATATACATGTGTGTATATGTATATATAATATTATACACACACACACACACAAATATTTGGTAATTACATAAACTGATGTACATGAAAATTCCCAGAATACAGACAGCTGAAAATCACTTATTTTCAAAATTGAATTTCATTAAAACAGTAATGAGATACCACTACTTATTAGAATGCTCAAAATCTGGAGCACTGACAACACCAAATGCTGGTGAGAACGTGGAGCAAAAGAACTCTCATTCATTGGCAGTGAGGATACAGAATAGCACGGCCGCTCTGGGAGACAGTGTGGCAGTTTCTTATACAACTAAATGTATTCCTTCCATGTGATCCAGCAACTGTGCTCCTTGGCATTTGCCCAAAGGGGTTGCAAACTTATGTCTACACAAACGCCTGCACTGTGGTGTTCATAGCAGCTTTATTCATAATCGCAAAACCTTGAGAGAAACCAAGATGTCCTTTAGTAGGTGAATAAACTGTGGTCCATCCAGACCACAGAATATCATTTGGTGCTAAAGCGAAATGAGTTATCAAGCCACGAAAAGGAATGGAGGGAACTTAAATGTACATTATTAAGCGAATGAAGTGGATTTGAAGCGGCTACATATTATACGATTCCAACTATTTTGCACAGGTAAAACTACAGAGATGGTAAAGTGATCAGTGATTTTCAAGGGCCATGGGGAGGGAAGATGAATAAGGAGAGGACAGAGGCTGTTTAGGATGATGAAAATAATCCCCATGATACTATAATGATGGATGCATGGCATTATATGTTTGTCCAAACCCATAGATTATCTAACCTGAAGAATGAAACCTAAGGTAAATTAGGGTCTTAGGGTGATAATGAAATGTCATTATAGGTTTCTCAGTGGTAACAAATGTACCACTCTTGTTGATGATGTTCATAATGGGAAGAGGGTCGATGCATATGTGAGGACAGGAGGTACAACAGAAATCTCTGTGTCTTCCTCTCAAATTTGCTATGAACCTCAAACTCCAAAAAATTATATTAAAATGTCATGAGAACTATTACATCTCTAGAATCTCAAAATCGGATGCTGGAATATTTTTGATGAGACCATACGTACATACTTACAAATATATGCAAATGTCATTAACCTAAAGTTTAATTACAAATTCATGTTCAACTGGATAATTTGCAGATGTCGATTCACTTTATTTTAATGAATATCTCAAATTATCTATATGCCTTTCCTTGAAACATTTTCTATTCCTGGTAAAATATTACAATAAAACATAATTATTGTGCTAGATTACACAAACAAGTTTTAATTTTCATATGTTAAGTACAAATTAATATTTTTCAATTATACCAACAAGAGCATATGTGTATTTCTCCATTCCACAGTTGTTTTTTTACAATGAATTTACTGTGGCTTACAATACGCACTAACATGTTATTTTATCCTTTCCCTCTTCCGTTCTTTCCTTTTCCCAGTGAAACACTGAATTCTAAATGACCATCTATCTAAAGAGCTTGTGTTGTAAAAAGAATTGATTTATTTACAAGGCACATCTTGGCAAATATTCTTAGATCTTATCTAAAGTTTCAGGAAAACCAGAAACTCTTTCATCATTAATTGGATCAAATGAAAGTACTTCACATCACTTTGTGCCATCAACAAGGAGCATAAGAAATATTTAAACTATATGATAGATCCTAAAACCCAGGTTTATCAAATTCTTTGGGCAGTTACATATGGCTGAAGTATAATGTTAGAACAGTTCTGTAACCTTGATACAGTCATCACGGTCTTAATGAAGGCAACTGCTTGATGTAACACATGTGCAGAGACGCTTGGGAAATGAGGACATGACCAAACATACACGCCCAAGGAAGGACATCACATGAAGATTCACCGAATTCATGTCTGTGTAATAAACATTTTCTAAAGGTAAATAACTGTACACTGATGTTAATCATATAAAGGATACTGGACTATTAGTCTATTAAACATTGGGACTCAGATAAAAAGGAAATCAACAATAGTTAGCTTGTGTTTTGGGTCATTTCAGATATGGCACCCCTGTTTTCTTTTACAAAGAAACAGACCATGACAATATTCAGATTCTAAATATGTTTCGGTTTAAAATATGTACCATTTGGGGGCACCTGGGTGGCTCAGTTGGTTAAGTGTCTCACTCTTGATTTTGGGTCAGGTCATGATCTCAGTTCAGGAATTCAACTCTGTGTTGTGCTTTGTGCTGGTAGCACAGAACCTGGTTGAAATTCTCTCTCCACCCCTCCCCCGCTTGCACTCTGTCTTTCTCAAAATAAATATAAAATAAAATAAAATAATAAAACACTGTCTTTAGGTGTTTCTGTAATATTCAATGACATTATTAGTATTGGCAAATACCCAGCTCTGCTATGTAGATTTGTTAATAAAAGGAAAATAATTCAGCCTCTCATATCTGTTCTGATTTATTCTCTTAGTGAGAGACCAAAGGGAAAGTAGTTCTGGTGTGATGGCCAGATCTGGAGAAGGATCTCATCGTGGAGCTGGATGAGATGCTGAGATGCACTTGTAAGTGGTATAGATGATACTTTAACCCTAAATGTGCGGTGACATAAAAACAAATCAATTGACCAAGAGCATTTAGGCAGCTGAACCTGAGTCTTGAATGAAACGGATTAATTAGCGATATATTTGTTATCAGCCTTATCTTATTGGAGGAAGAAAGTTTGAATCCAAGTAATTTCTTCCTTGAGGCAAAAAGAGGTTGATTAAAAGAGGAACAAATCACATTTGTCTTTTTCTTTTTATTTATTGCACCAAATAAATAGTTCTCTAGAAAAAAAATATATCTACTAACTTCTGTGCTTCACAAAAATCTTGTACTTCCATTGAATTAAATCTTGCCTCAGGATAATTAAAACATGCTATTCATTAATCAAATATTCCAGAAGCCATTTTTCAATTATCTATTATTAGGGGAGTAATTTAACAAAATTAGTTTTCTTTAGTTGGGACACTAACTTGGGAAAACTGATTACCATCAGAAACGGGTAATATGTTTTACAATTGAAAAGAACAAGGAATTGCTCAGTTTTGTTTTTGTTTTGGGCCTTGTTTACACTTCTTGGAAGTGAAAATGTCAATCACTGTCATATTTTTTTATTTTTGTCTTTATGAAAATTATTTCCAGATTTTCATCTCCATTCGCATTGGCACATCTCATATGTATTCTTAGACATTAATCTTACATAATTTAACCTCCTCTGGGACATTTTAATAGAGATGGCCTATTCTACCATCAAAGTCAATGTGTCAGAAAGCCAATTTTTTTCCTGTGTGGAAATTATAACAGCAATAAAATGATTACTAAATTTATATATCACTTTTTAAAAAATTTTTCTTAATAGTTATTTCTTTCTGAGAGACAGAGACAGAGCATGAGTGGGGGAGAAAGAGGGAGAAGGAGACACAGAATCTGAAGCAGATTCCAGGCTCTGAGCTGTCCACACAGAGCCTGATGCGGTGCTCGAACTCACGATCTATGAGATCATAACCTGAGCTGAAGTCAGACACTTAACCAAGTGAGCTGCTCAGATGCCCCTATGTCATTTTAATATAGGACTGTTTTCAGTATTGGCCATAAGACAAAACCCACATTAGTAACTTGCCAAAGGATCACATAGTGACACAACTAAAATATAAAACTTCATCTCTTTTCAGCATATGTTTTCATTCAATATGTATTTATTGGGCACTAGGAAGTTTTAATGCCTCTGGGGATATAAGCATGAACATGAAACATTCTTTTCCTTTGTAGCGTTTATGTGGCATTCTGATATTGAATTAACCTCCGAATTGGTCTCCTTATTCTTTGTTCCCTTTACATATCCTCCTACGCCATATTGACAGAATTGAATTTCTAAGACTATCATGGAAAATGTCTTCCCCCAAAACCCAATAATATAAATGATTGTGATATTAACCACAAATGGAAGTTCAAGGGTCTTAGCTCAGCAAGTATGACCTATGTTGATTTTTCTCCTCTATTTCCAACAACCTATTCTCTATTATTACTGGTGCATTTGTTTTTGTTTTTTTTAATGTTTTATTTATTTTTGAGAGAGAGAGAGAGTGAGCGCACTGGGGCGGGGGGTTGGTAGAGACAGAGAGAGACACACATACACAGAATCCAAAGTAGACTCCAGGCTCAGAGCAGTCAGCACAGAACCCAACACGGGGCTCAAACTCAGGAACCGTGAGATCACGACCTGAGCTGAAGTTGGACACTTACCGACTGAGCCACCCAGGCACCCCTAGTGCATTTGTTATTGTACCAAACTATCCTGTAAAATATTCCACGTATGCTTTGGTTGGTGTCAATCATCTTCATTGACCTTATCCACTTACCTATGAAAGTCCTATGATCAAAGCCTCAGCTGAGTTCTTAACATCCACAGTCTTTGTAAAGATCTCATTTTCTAATATATCATTGTTGGGAGCCATTCTGAGCCTCTGGTGAGGTTAAAGCAAGTTTGCACGGTCTCTTGCCAATCAGATGACGACCGATATCCACACCCCCACTCAGTTATTTCTGCTTGAGCACTGACACCTAAGGTAACCTGTTGATCAATATCGGGAGTGACTTGTCCCCTTATTCTGGCCCTGGTATGATGATTGCACCTTGTGAAGGAACTTATTGTGGGAACTTCTTGTTTTGATTATGGGAACAGACATCGTGTCTCCAGAAGGTCCTGTTTCCCTCCATACCTTCCCTTGAGCTATGAGCAGGCTAATGACCCTTACTCATAAAGGATTCACCTTTACACATATAATGCTGTTTTCTACCATTGCATTAGTCCACCATGTTCATACAGCTCAACATGTAAATCGACCAACCAAAAATGTGTCTCAGGCCCTAGCTATTCAAGAAATCATAAAACTAGACACAAAGTTAAATGCCTTCAAAGAGGCTATTCTATGTATTGGAAATGAGCTAAACTCTTTAAAGGTATTGTTGGCTCTCCGGTGCAATAAAGAATATAACTAGAAAATCAAATCTTGCCCAGAGACAAAGAGCCTAACTTAGAAAGAAGGAACAGATAAGGGCAGAAGATAAGTTACTACATACACCTTTGCTAACTGGTGATGTATAGCAGCCCCTTCCCTAAGGCCTACATTCCACAAACACCTTCCCTTACCCTAGCAGCTATGATGAGAATGGATAAGAGTATCTACAAACCTATGACTTAATCTTAGCATTATTAAAATGTGAACACCTAGTTATTTTCTTAGTTACTCAACCTCACTATAATTGGGGCAGTTCTGCAAGAAGACTTCTGTAAAACCTGTTTCTGTACATTTTCCAAAAACATCTCATCACAGAGAGCTATCCATTGTAAAAATTCCATTTTCTGATGCCATGTTAACATTTGACCTATAAATAAAAACACCAAAACCGACAGGATGGAGATGCTGGCCTGGTGACCAGAAAGACTCTCGGGGCTCTCTCCCACCCTCCCTCACTGACACCGTCCATCCTTCAGGGAACCCTGGACCTGCTGGAGTCAGCCTCTGACATATCATAGCAATTATGAGTTGTATGAATGCTGGTACTTACCATAATTTTATAATTTTTTGTATGAGTGTGTCCTCTCAAATAGATAATTCAAAAAAGAGTTTTTACCCATTTTATGTTCAATATAGTTTGTTATAGAATTAGGATTTACTAAGTAACAGTATAACAATACTTTGTTTAATTAAATAATTGGCTGATTTGCCAGTTCTATTATTCATTACAGCATGTGCAAGATTAGGTGCTGGAAGTGAGGTACAAATAAGGAACAAAACAAATGACTATTAACAATAGTAAAAGTAATATTCAAATAAATGGTATGAAGTTCTCCGTGCTTATCATTGCAAGTGACATTGAATTTTGCCAATATATGTTTATTTTAATCTTACTGCAGTCTAAGTAAATCTTTAAATAAATAGTATTGCCTTGAAATCATATTCTATGATTTTTTTAAAAAAATTTAATGCTTTTATTTATTTCTGAGAGAGAGAGAGCAGGGGAGAGTCAGAGAGAGAGGGAGACACAGAATCTGAAGCAGGCTTCAGGCTCTGAGCTAGCTGTCAGCACAGAACCCGACGCGGGGCTCGAACCACGAACCATAAGATCATGACCTGAACCAAAGTCGGATGCTCAACCGACTGAGCCACCCAGACACCCCAATCATATTCTATGATTTTAATTAATAATTTACCTAATTCTTTTTGAAGCAACAAACATGAATGCAATCAATGTATTAATAATTACTCTTTTATAAATTTTTAATGCATAGTTACTTTCGTGTGGCCATAGCCAAGATCTATCTTTATTCTCTCTCTGTATCCATCAACAATTTGCCTAGAATGAGAAAACATCAAAAGGCAGATATGAAGTTATATACTTTGGAGAAATTCAGGATATGACAGACAAAACAAGGTAATTATGAAAAGGAAAATAATTTAGCAGAAATCCAATAAAATCTCAGTACTCATCTTTGAATTAACTTGGGAATGTTATCAGGTAGAGAGAGAAACATTAGTATTTAGTAGTTATATTAAATTCATTTAGTAATAAAAAGAACATGCCTTAAGCAAATCAAAAAGAGAAAACTAATAATTTTGAGTCAATTAGAGTAATTAGATGGTACTGGAAAGACAATAAGAGGAGCCTAAATGGCCTACCTTCCCCAATACAACAATTCCGTATTGTTGTCTATAAAATGTTTTATCCTTTATGTTATCTTTTCATCTCTTTTCCTTGAATTTTAAAATGTTATATAGTTGAAAGTTGCAATTTAATATTTCTTTTCAGTTATGTTCTTTGACATATTTATTAGATCAATTTATTACATATGTCTCAGTACAGTTAAAGTAAAGGAGAAATCACATCATCACACATTTGTTGAATGCCTTCTGCGTGAAGAGTACTGTTACTACTACAGTCTTGAATGCAACCCAAGGATCATTAACTTAAGTAATGGGAGTTTTAGTATATTGTATAATACCAACATTTAACAAATAGAAAAAGTTAAGTTTGTGTATGACTGTCAAATTACTTAAGTAGAATGCAAATAAAAGCTAATAGCAAACAATTGTGTATGACTGTCAAATTACTTAAGTAGAATGCGAATAAAAGCTAATAGCAAACAATGAATTTATGCATTAAAACTAAAAGATGAAACATGGAATAGGGATGACAAATCAAAAGATGAAAAAGTGATAAAATCAACCTTCCCCAAAAAACTCAAATAAAGTTATTGATTAGATAATAGGGACAATCCAACATTGATCCTTTCTGGGTCATTTACAAAGCTAATAAATAATTTGGAAGTAGAAGGATTAGGAGACTTATACCAAACAAATGGACAAATGGCAAGTGGGAGACACTGGATAGCCATGAAATAAGAGAGAAGCGGGCCACTGTATAATGATGTGCATGCAAGCTAAAAGAAAGATCTAGCTTATTTCATGAAGTGAATAATATAAAACTATTAATCAAAAAATATAGAAAGGACAGGAGAAATAGGGTGACATACAATAAGAATAAAAGCCTCTAAATGTCTTAGTTCAGGGCACAGTTTACTGAAGTTATAAAGGTGCCCACCTCCAAAAGACAAGTGTAATTTCTTGTCAGCTGCTTGGGATTACTGAAAATCTGACTATTTTGAAGTCACATGGATAGTAGTGGCACAATAGTAACAGGTATATGGGAAATTAAAAACAGAAAGTAAATATTTAGTTAAATAATATAAATATGCAGTTTAGAAATCTGGATAAAATGAATGTCTCCTTTGGAAATATGTATTATTGTAATTCACCACCAACTTGCCACAGAAATTGTTAAAAATAAATTGTAAGCAAGACTTAGCATATATGTCTCATGAAATTTGTCAAATTTACAGGCTAAAAGAATAAATTATTTCAGATTTTCAAAGAGCATCTTAATTTGCAAATTCATTTAACTCCTATAAACTGGTGAGAGAGTGACAAATGGCTTTATTTTTTAAGCAAAGCCAACACTATACTAATATGACAACAAATATTATAAAATCCAAATACTTTAGAATGTCCATAATTAGGAATATCAATAAAGTGTTTCCTAATAATATATTAACAATAAAATTCAGATTATTTTAAGGTCATAGGTTTTTCCTGAGACATAAGGATAAGAATCAGACACAAAAACCTAACATTTCATTACATTACTTGAAATCATGGGGGGCAAATGAATTATTTGACTAGTAACTATTGTAAGATTTGATACTTTTAGAAAAAGTGCTACCCAACTCCTTGAATTAGATAAATTCCAGATTTAGTAGAGATTATTTTACTTTCTAATGTATTCATACCTACATCCAGAAACATTTACATAAAATACTAAATTTAACAAATAAGCCTTTTTTTTGTTCTGCAAATACATTTCCCTCCCTTTTACTTTTACCTTTTTTTTTTTTTTTGGTTCTGCCCTCCTCGTTTTTCATCTGTTTTATATGAAGAAAGCATCCTCACATGTCTTTTATATTAATATACTAGGATGGATTTTTTTACATATTTTCTCCGTGTTTATATAAATGTATATAGACAGATACACATGTCATATGAAGGGACTATTTTGTCATAATTTGTTTTACAAAAAAAGGGATGAATTTTGTGCCTTGCTTTTCTTCTTAGCAATTCCTCAGAGAAGTTCCTGTATGTTTGGGGTGCCCGGGTAGCTCAGTGGTTGAGCGTCCGACTTTGGCTCAGGTCATGATCTCAAAGTTTGTGGGTTTGGGCCATGCATTGGGCTCTGTACTGACAGCTCAGAGTCTGTAGCTCAGAGCCTGTAGCTCAGAGCTTGGAGCCTGTTTCAGATTCTGTGACTCTCTCTTTCTCTCTGTCCCTCTCCCGCTCATGCTCTGTCTTGCTCTCAAAAGAAGTAAGTGTTAAAAAAATTTTTTTAAAAGGGTAACTCCTCTAATTTAACTTGTCAAGTGCTAACTTTCTCCTTTTAAGAACTTTGTTGTCGGTGGCAAATTCTGAGAGCGCTTTAAGAATTTCTCTTCTGTGTTTGTGTTTTCAGAAATTACACTTGATATACCTTATTGTAATTTCCTTTGTATTTATACTGCTTAAGATTTGAAGAATTTTTGCATATGTTATTGATGTCTTTTATCAATTTGTAAATTCTCATTG
Organism: Proteles cristata cristata; assembly: GCA_017311185.1. Taxonomy (NCBI): domain Eukaryota; kingdom Metazoa; phylum Chordata; class Mammalia; order Carnivora; family Hyaenidae; genus Proteles; species Proteles cristata. The sequence continues at coordinate 864,536 of JAESUZ010002105.1, read as the reverse complement.
TTTCTTCAAATTACTAACTTTCTACTACTTTTCTCCTTTGCTCCTTGAATTTCATACTTCTTAAAATGATTTTTATCTTTCTTTTTTCCTCCAAGTGTTTCAAGTTGGTTATTTTCTCTTCTAAGTCACTTGTCTGGTCATTCTAACTGATGATAATGGGCCAGGTTGCCTGACAACAAAGCCAATTATGTAGGAACCTGTAGGTCATTTTCCAGTACCCGGTTTCTTTCCTTAATTTTCCTTCATTTGGTCTTCCCTTGGTATGCCTTGTTATTTTTGAATGGATGCCAATTATTTCATGTGGAAAACACTGAGCATTCTACATGAGAATCCCTACTGCCAGATAAGCCCCAGCCCTTTGCCCTCTCTCTTGATTTCTCTAGGATGAAGATATCGAAAGTCCCGGTGAACTAAACCGCTCTTCAATGTATCCCATGTGGTTATTTTTTTCTTTACTTGATTCTTTTATGAGAAAATTTCCACTTGTGATGTACTTTTTCTACATTTTAATTGTTTTCAGAGGGATATATTAATCTTTCACAAGCAAAGGCATCATACTCAAAAGTAGATGTTCCTTAATTTTGTAAAATACTTTCTGCCTGTTTGATTAGTAGATAATGATAGTGAAAACATGTAACTGAAACTTTCTCTTTACTCTTGATGATAGTATATAAATTGGTAAGAACTTTTTCTAATATATTTGATAATATTTTTGAAATTCAGAATTACACATAAATTTTGCCTAACAGTGGCCCTCTTTTCTTTAGAAATCTTTGCTCACACAGTGTTACAAAAGCATACGTAAAAGATTTTATTGTAGCATTTTATAAATGTAAAGGTGGCTATTGGAATAAATAGTGATTGATAGATGCCTATGTGATCATACAACAGATTATTGAAAGAATGTTTAATATAGAATACTAAGTATAAAATTAGATCTTTGGCTTATTTTCATAGCATCCAACTTACACAAGATACACACATTAAATTGGGTAGAATATATTGAGATTATTTTGGTAAGTAATTATAAAAGATCTAAAATACAGCTTTTTCAGATAGGCCATGCAATTTTAAAAATAATATTTAATAATATGGTTACAAAAACATGAATTTGAATATGCCAGGTAGAGTTTTTGACACTCTGTTATAAAAGTCTGAGGCAAAAAGTCATAGTTAACATCTAAAGGTTCCTCAACATTAAAATTTCCTTCTCCTTTAAAATAAAATATTACTGCAACTATAGATACTCAACAATTCTACAACAAAGGCTCAGATTTTTCCATCTTTTACAAATTGTCAGCAGTTGATTAAGCAAAATATCAACTCTAAAGACTTGAATGAATAAAAGAAATCATGATTTAAAACAAACACTCCAGTCATGTATTTCACTTTCAGTTATTCTCTTCTTTTGTTGTTATTAATTGTAAAATATTAGCACTTTGTTTTGAGGTTATAAAAGTCAAGGCTAACACAAGAGAGAAGCTTCCAGCAGGGATGATGAGCCAATCAGCTGCCTTTCTGCTCAGCATGAAGTTTCTCCAGCTGCAAAAGTAAAATGAATCAACTGTGGAATTTACCCAACAAGCTAATAGCTACACTGTAGTGGCTAGATCATGATATCTCTGTGTCATTACATTTTGAATTTTAAGTAAGTTTATAAAATAGGTGGATATAAATATAAAAATCAAACATCATAGTAATTAGACAATAAAAAATGAGGTTGCCTAATTTGGTAATTTGCTGTTTATATTATATTATTATATACCATGGATAAGGAGATACTTATGTATGGGGTTATTTTGGAGGAGAGTGATGCATCTTATTCTAAAAGGGTTAGAAGCTTGTATATCACTTTAATCATTCTTATCAAGTACTTCCTTACCTTCTTAAAAATATATCTGTAGTAATTCAACGTTTTACAGGTGGTTATCACTTTGGATAAATCATCAATACTGATTTAAAATTAAGACATAAGGGAATGTCCCATCAGTAAAGATGCATTTATTTTTTTATAATGTTTTTTTAAATTTACACTCACCCTGAATGTTTCATTTTAATTTCAATCAAATTAACAAATAAAAAATTACTGAAGTGCCAATAAATTTAGATTATCAGAAAAAATAAGCTACATAATCATATATTGTGTGTGCTATAGTTTGATATCTATAGTTTTATTATATAGTATGTTTTAAATTTTTTAACGTTTCTTTATTTTTGAGAAAGAGTGAGAGAGCACAATCATGGGAGGGACAGAGAGAGATAGACACAGAATCTGAAGCAGGCTCCCGACTCCAAGCTGTCAGCACAGAGCCCAACAGGGGGCTCAAACTCACAAACCTGAAGATCATGACCTGAACCAAAGTCGGACGCTGAACCGACTGAGACACCCAGGTGCCCCTACTGTACTTTTTAAACTGGTATATTTTGTTAGCTGTTTTTCACATAAAAATTTAGATGTTTTGCATAGAAAATGTTCACCAACATTGAATTTAAATAATTATTTGTTCCTATCATCAAATTATTGGTTAGAATGAATTCATATATAATCAGACACATAATATTAAATTCTTCTAAGAATAAAAAGAGTAAAATAAACCAACAAAGCTTAATGACAATCTTATACTTAAAATTTTAATGCAAATTGATAAATAGGTCACTTAAAATTAAGCTGATTAATGATGGAAGCATGCCAAAGAGATACAAGAGCCAACTGAAAGATCTATCAATGGTCAAAGCTGGAAAACATTGAGCATGTAGTATTGGATGACAACTCAAAGTGTGAAATAAATAGTTGTGAGTCCACAGTGATATAAGTAAATGATTGAATAAATAAATAAGTGGGATAAAATGAGCAATTCTGTGCAGAAGTCCAAAGAATCTGTATAGATTTTCCTTTAAAAAGGTAGAGCATTACTCTCCATTCCTTAATTGTGGGCTGTGCCTGGTGATCTCCTTCCAAAAAGTATGGTTGGGAAAGGAGAAAATGTAATCTTACAGTGAAGAAATCTGACCTGACTACTTCAGTCAGGTGATCAAGCTTAATATCAACAGTGATTAGTCATGTTGACTGCATGTATGTCCCCTGAGTATGATGTCAAGAGATTGGTACTTTCCTTCTTGTCTACCATCTTCTCCAAACTCCATTATGCCAATCCAACCATGAGGCAAATCAGACAATTTCTATTGAGGTGGATTTTATAAAATGCCTAACTACTATTCCTTAAAACAGCCAAGGTCTTCACAAACAAGGAAATTGTAAGAAACTGTCACAGTTAAGAGACATGACAAGTAATGTAAAATTATGTCTTATGCAGGGTCCTGAAACAGGAAAAGGGCATTAAGTAAAAACCAAGAAAACCTAGGTAGAGTATGGGTGTAGGTTAATAATAATGTATTAATACTTGTTCCTAAAGTGTGACAAATACACTATAATAATGGTAAGGTGTTTGTGTGGTACACAAGAGCACTAAAGTATCTTCATAGCTCTGCTTTAAGTCATTATGTGGTAGGTGTGCTTAGAAGGTGTTTCTTTGCTATTAATTTATTTAGTCCTCATAAGAATTCTATAGTATAGATATCATTCTATTTTCTTTCAGATAGAGAAGTAAGGCTTAGAAAAATTTTGCCTCTTCTTAACATCAGAAAAGTATTATGTTGCAGAAAAGGGACTTGGCTACATATGATGTGCATAAATTCTTTCTGCAACAGCCTAAATCATGAAATGCCCCTGCTGTTGGGACATTGGATTATTCAACAATATCTTTGAAACCAATGTTTCAAGGAATATTTGTTAAAGTTCCTCAGTGATATGAACAGCATTGTATATTGAAATATCTATTGGAATGAGCCTTAATGAGGTGTTTTGGGGTTTCTAAAGATATAAATGTGGTTTAGAGGTTAAGTGGGTATTGGAACAAATTTTCTAGATTCAAATACCACTGTATCACTTAGTAGCTGAGTGAGCTGGCCAGGTTCTCTGTGCCTGATTTACTCCCTTGGGTAAAACTGGGATCATACTACAGCATATATTCCTAACGGCTGCTGAGAGGATTAAACTTTATATATGTAAATTGCTTAAAATTTCAAGCCTATAATAAATGTCCAACAATTCATATTTTTTATTATTAAAATGCTTTAAATAAGACACCCAACAGTCATCAAATTAATTTGGGCACATTTCAAGCTATGAATCTGGACATCTTGTTAAAGGATGATTTAGAAAATACAACAGACAAAATGAATATGATGAAAAAACACAATTATGAAATGAAACAGTCCAAAATATAGTGTGATGATATATATATGTCAGGTTTTGCCTCATGAAACAAATATTGCTCTGATATTCTATGGGGAGTGGCCAACAGCCCTTTGATTTCTTACTGAAGTAAAGATCTGTATTGAAGTTTTGGAATAACTCTATAAAGTAAGACTTTGGTTGTGATCCTCTTTATTTCAAAATTATTTAATATTCAATATTGCCTTAGCCTATAGTTGGCCATCTGATATTTTCAATACAATAGTTTCCAAAAGATTTTAAGACTCTTACAGATGGTTTGCATTTACTTTATTAAATTACTGGTATCCATACTCTTTATTCCTGCTACTTTACGTGCCACCACATAGACATTTTGGGCAAAAATTGTTAGCCATTTAGCAGATCTAGTCTGGTGTAGTAGGAACCAGGAGTCCTGGACTGAGATGTTTCCGGACACAACATGACATACACAGTCATGTGTCGGTGCTTTTGTTTCCATGAAATAGACTCCAAAAGTGGGACTTATAAAGCAAATCTACTATGAATTTGTATCTTTGAGACAACCATGCCTGATTACTTTTTTTTTTTTTAATGTTTTATTTATTTCTAGGAGAGAGAGAGAGATAACGTGAGCAGGGGAGGGTCAGAGAGAGAGGGAGTCACAGACTGAAACAGGCTCCAGGCTCCGAGCTAGCAGTCAGCACAGAGCCCGACGCGGGGCTCGAACCACGAACCGCGAGATCATGACCCGAGCGAAAGTCGGACGCTTAACCGACTAAGCCACCCAGGCGCCCCTGATTACTTTAGAACATAATCGCTATTCGTACTTTCATCATCAGCGTATGAGGCTGTTTTTCTTTTCTACCATTGTGTTCTTCTGTCTCCACCCCTTCAGCCTCTCTACCCAAATACAAGGAGCGAAAATGATCATTTATACTCTTATTTGAATCTGTATGTTATAGACTACTAGCCAGGCAGGTGCCTTCCCTTATTTTATGAACCCTCTGAGTTGCCTGTTTTCTGATTGATACTATCTTTTACTTCTTGTTTTTCTTATTTTATTAAAATTTTCTCTCCCTCTTCTCTTCCTTCTTATTTCTGCCGTATTCTTATCAGATTACTGAAGATATATATATGTTATAAAAAGAAAACAACTTTTTTCAAACATTTTTGACTGGTATAAGTTTGACATTTGATTTCAAATATATTATCTTTTATAAAACTCAAATAGTTAATGCTTATATCTACAAATCTGTAAAATGTGATTTTTTTCTTTCTTGCTGAAAAATATTCTGTATACATGAAAGGTTTTACTTTTATCATATTCCACCTTGAATTTACTTTGGTATATGCTCTGAGGTTATAATTTAACTGCATTTTCCTCTGAGAAGCCAGTTTCATCTATAATGTTTATTAAATAGGTTATTATTTAATCACATATAATAGCATCTTAATAAAATCATTATAAAATAATTGAGTAAATTTCTACATTCTATTGTGTTTTTTCAGTGACTAAAATATAGTTCAATCTCCACTGGAATGAAACCTTCGTTTTATTTACTCCTTGGTTTCATCAAGATTGCAATTCTTATAGTAAGTTACTTAAGTTCTGCTCTAGTGAAGTCCTCTGTAAATGGTAATAATAATAGCAGTTACCTCATAGGGATATTTTGAGGATTAAATGAAATAATACATAAAAAGAGTTTTTAAGACTACCCAACACCAGTTACGTACTAATTACTTAAAAACAGAGTGAAGCTTTGTCTTACCCCTTTTAATTGGTGACTATAAATGAATTTTGTGTAGCTTTTCACTATTGAACCATTTTATGCTTTTATTCTTATATATTTGGGAAAGAAGATTAAATATTATTTCCTAATTTGATCAAAAACCTACTTTCATTTGTTTGACTATTAGTTCTTTTTTTTCTAAATTAAATATTAAAAACCATAATATTTCACCTGAGTACTGATTTGGCCACCTTCTACATTTTTTAAAATGTTTATTTATTTTTGAGATAGAGACAGAGCTTGAGGTGGGGAGGGATAGAGAGAGAGGGAGACACAGAATCCAAAGCAGGCAACAGGCTCTGAGCTGTCAACACAGAGACTGATGCGGGGCTCGAACCCACGAGCCATGAGATCATGACCTGAGCCGAAGTTGGACGCTTAACTGATTGAGCCACCCAGCCCCCCCCCCCCCACCTGCTACATTTTTAAACAGAATTTGGACATATATTCTTTGTGTCTGAAAATATAGCTAATATTTTGTTTTACAATTATCCCCTATGTTTTAGTTAAATTGTATATTATCTACTCATAGGGCGAAGTGGCTTTAACTGTGGTTCCAAAACATGACACATTTGTGTCCTGTCAACAGCTCACAGAGGTAATATACAAACACACATACACCCCCAAAAAAAGCTGTATCAAAGTTCTGTATCAAACGCTATTTGAAAGCAATAAAGTGTTATGTGGCACGGAAAAGATAGAGACTGAAAGTGTTCTCAATCTTCTTTTTCTAATGCTTAGTGTACTATTATACACTTATAACATAAAGCTTTCCTTTAACAAATGTGAGATAGAAACATAATGCTGGCATTGGGAATACCACCATATCTAGTGATGAAAACCAATTATGCTAGTTAAACACTTAGCTACTAAAGGTTAGATATGTGTGTAAAGATATAAAATACAGGTTATGAGAACATTGACATGCTTTTACCTTCATTTATTTATGTGTTATAGAGAATGATTTCACTCTGTGTGTGTGTGTGTGTGTGTGTGTGTGTGTGAGCATTTCACACATTCCTTGCCTTAATTACTAGGCTTTGAGAAGGTGACAATGTTAGAATTCACAGCAATTAAGTTGACTGGATAAGCTCCCAGTTAAATGGAATACGAATAAAATAGAACAGTGAAAACAATTTAGAAATAGGCACATTAAGTATAAATTTGCACATGAAAAGGAACACATATCTGTGTGAAGTAGTTAGAACAATATATTTTATCCTCATTCAATAAAGGTATAATAGTTATATGTGATTTCTGTGAATATGTCAGGACTAAGGGATCTCTCAGAAATATTGTTCTCACATGTCAGTTGCTGAACAAAACAAGCTTCTGCCATTACTATTAAAAGACAAAAATCACAAAGCTACATACCAAATCATAAAATGACCCATGAAAAGGCCAAGAAAAGGACCCCCTGGGAAGATTGACCCTCTGTATAGCTCAGTAACTATAAATGTTTGGAGGATGCATCAGAGAGACCTGGGGAAAAATCTCGATCTAGATTTTTACCTGGCAAGTCAGATTCTTCACACACAGAGGATGTGAAGGAAACCATGGCACAGCGACCCCATTACTCTGGGCTAGATTTTATTGTTGTCACTACTTGGTGGGCTCCAGATTGAACATAAATCATGAAAGGGGCTCAATGAGTTGGTGAGAACACAGATTTTCCAGCAGTATTTATTGTCATTCTGGTACTATGGAAATCATGTGTTGTAATAGCAGATTGAATGGTTCTGCAGAGGTAAGAAGACACAGGAAGGTGATATATAATAAATTTTATAGGCATTTCCTTCTATAAATTTGAGACTAACCCCTGAGACTCGTTTGACTTCTTCCGTAACATTTTGTCTTAACAAACTTTTATTCCCCAGAAAAATGCAAAGTATATAGAAATTAAACTGTCACGGATTCATAACTTTTTGAAATTTCAGGCAGTTGAATATGTCTACATTTATAGGCCATTTTCAGGTGATGGTAAAGGCACCCTACCTCTATCCAACGGATTTCTGAATCCTAGTCCATTAGAGGCACTGCCTATATTTTGACTCTGTTGGCTTTGCAGTTTGGGTTCCTATTTGAAATCATATACTTTAACATGATGCATCTTGCAACTATTTTGTGAACCATCTTGTGTGACAATGACTGTCAAAAGAAAGGGGTCAGGAGAAGTCATGCAAGGGACGAGCAGAAGATCAAAGGGTGGGGATAAGTTAAAGTTGAGCCTAGTTTTTTATTTTCAAGCATGCTTGAAACCAAAGAGAAAGGCAGCAATACACCAATGATGGATCTGCGTCTGCCTCCATCTATATAAACATCGCCATAGCACCCCTGCTTTACATAAGGTCCATTAATGGCAATAATACACTGCTTTAAAAAATGAGCAACACACCTAAATAGATGTTGGAAAAACTGAGCATGTAGGTAGACTTGTAATTTATGACCCGGCAAGTTATTTATATGATGCAAATGACGTATAACAAATCTTATAGAAGTTTATTTTATTGACAAAAAATTAGTCACTTTCATAAACTTTTGAACGTTGCATTAGTTTCCTATTGCTTGTGTATCAAATCGCAAACTAGGTAGTTTAAATAACATACAGTCCTGCAAGTCAGAATTCCAAAATGTGTCTTATAGAAAAAGTCGAGATGCTGGCAAAGCTGGTTCCTTCTGGAGGCTTCTAGGGGGAAAATCTGTGTTTTTGTTTGTTTGTTTGTTTTTGGGTGTTTTTTTTTTAGCCTTGTTTTAGCTTTTAAAGACTGAATCCTGGTCCCCTTCCCAGATCACTCCAATTTCTGCTTCCATTGTCACATCGCTTGGTTATGATTCTGACCCTCCCGCCTCTCTTTTATAGTGATCTTTCTCACTAAATTGTACCCACTTGCATAGTCCAGGAAAACCTCCCCTCCACAAAGTTTTAATGTAATCACATCTGCATGGTCCTCCTTGCTATATAGGGTGACATTTGCATGTTTCAGTAATTAGAAGGGACATCTTCAGGAAGGGGGACATTATACTATTTACTTTGGGCATCTACTATGTGTTTACTATTGTCTTATATACTAAAGTGAAAAAGAGAAAAAGCTTCTATCCTCAAAGGACTTACATTTTTTTTAAATGTTAATTTATTTTTGAGACAGAGAGTGTGTGCAAGCAAGGAAGGAGCAAAGAGAGAGGGAGACAGAGGATCCAAAGCAGGCTCCATGCTGCCACCACAGAGCTGGATGTGGGACTCAAACTCACCAACCATAGCTGAAGTCGGACGCTTAACCAACTGAGCCACCCAGGTGCCCTCAAATTACTTACAACCCGGGTGGGAGAAATGCTCACAACAGATGGCTTACCCCATGACAGGGAATGCCATTGGGAGGACCAAATATGAAGAAAAGATTGAGATGAGCCCTGGTAGAAAAGAATTAGTCAAGGGACACCTGAGTGGCTTGGTCAGTTAAGCTTCCAACTTCAGCTCAGGTCATGATCTCACAGTTGTGAGTTCGAGCACCACACCAGGCTCTGTGCTGTCAGCTTGGAGCCTGGAGCCTGCTTTGGATTCTGTGTCTCCCTTTCTCTCTCTGCCCCTAGCCCATTTATTCTCTCTCTCTCTGTCTCTCTCTCTCTCTCTCTGTCTTTCTGTCTCTCTCTCTCTTTCTCTCTCTCAAAAATAAATAAACATTATTTTTTTTAAAAAAAAAAAAGAAAAGAATTAGTCAAGTTGGCAAAAATAGGGAAAGGGGATTTTCTAGGAAGAAGGAAGTGTGTATATGTGTGAGAATGATGGAGCTTGTCAAGAACAGTTAGAGAGGAGTATTTGAGGAAGTGAGTAATGATTTTTGAGCTCCACAGGATGAAAGCCAAATTATGAAAAGCCTTTTAAATGAGCTTCAGATAGTGAGCCTCAACCTTAAATACTGGTCAGCATCGCTCAGGAACTATAAATACATCTGGTGTCTAGACCCTCCAACAGGTTGCCTTGGTGTAAATTGGACTTTAATCGTGGATAGAGATAATGTTAACACCATTTTATGTTAATGTATGTTCAGGCTGAAAAGCACTTTGAATTTCTAGAGACTTCTAAATTCTATCCAAGTACTGTAGAAAACTAATAAAGGATTACAAAGGGTCCAGATGTGACAGTTAACTTTATACTTTAGAAAGATAAATATGGGGAATGCTAGATGTTAAGTTGAATGACCCAAGATCAGAAACATGAAGAGTAAGAAAAAATCTGTTATTTATTTATTTATTTATTTATTCATTCATTCATTTATTTATTTTTAAATGTGTATTTTTGAGAGAGACAGAGACAGAGACTACAAGCAGGGAAGGGACAGAGAGAGATGGGAACTGAGGATCCTAAGTGGGCTTTGACTGACAGCAGAGAGCCTGATGTGGGGCTCAAACTCATGAACCATGAGATCATGACCAGAACAGAAGTCAGACTCTTAACCAACTGAGCCACCCAGGAGCCCTAAGTATCTATTATTTTAAATCAGAAATTGCAAGGCCTGACTTAAGGTAATGAATATTATTTTAACCCCTAAGTAGGGTTGATGGATGCCTGGGTAAATGAAGGGTAATGGATAAAATTAAATTTTAAATGATAATTTGGGAGTGAATTTATAGTACATAACCTTTACGATATGTAATAATTTTTACATTTATATCCTCAGCCCTTAATTCCCAATAAATTCTATATATCTACGTGACTTCGACAACTAGATGTCATATAGATATTTTAAATTTCACATATTGAAAATAAAAATCTTGATTAATTACTACGCTTTTTTTCTACTATCTATCTCACCCATTATATGCATGGGAAATTTGTTCTTCCATACATATTCTGTCCTAGGAAGATATTTTGGGATTATCCATATCACAATTCTTTTTCTTCCACTCCACAACTGAGAGCAGCAAATCTTGGAGTCTCTATTTCCATACTGTTTTTAGAAAGTCATCACTTCTCAAAACTTCTGCCATGACTACCTGGTTCACACCACTAATGTGTCCTAGTTGACCTGTTACAATAGATCCTTCATGGAAATTTATGCCTTGGACTTTGCCTTTCCTCCATCTGCATTAAACATAAGAATCAGGGGCGCCTGGGTGGCTCAGTCGGTTAAATGTCTGACTTCTGCTCCGACGTGGGCTTTGGTCATGATCTCGCAGTTTATGAGTTCAAGCCCTGAGTCGGGCTTTATGCTGACAGCTCAGAGCCTAGAGCCTGTTTCAGATTCTGTGTTTCCCTCCCTCTCTGCCCCTCCCCTGCTCACTATCTGTCTTTGTCTCTCTCTGTCTCTCTCTCTCATAAATAAATAAAAAACATTAAACATTTTTTAAATAACAAATAAGAATCAGACAGATTCCTCTAAAATATATGTAAGGTTTTGTCACTTCTTTGCTCAAAATATTCCAATAGCCACTCTTTCCTCTCAGAGTGAAAGCCAAGTCCTTATCAACTAATGACACTTTTATGTTTCCCTGAATCCAAAGTCCATACCTCCATCCGCAAACATGTTCATTAATTTAATCAAAATGTAAGGAAAAATAAGTACCATTTCTGTGATCTTCATATCTCTAAAGCATGACGATTAACATGATTTTAGGCACAGAGTAAAGGATATTTATGAATTTAAAGATTAGCTGACATTTGGACATGTATCCTTTTAAATAAATAGTGAAATACATTCACTTATGTTCTATATCTTATAAGCTGCTAACTCTGCAAATTGGTAAGAATAAACGTAAACAAAATTACCCGTCATGTCGAATTTAAATGGAAATACATTTTACACTAAATCATAGCAATTTACTACTAAGCAATTACTAATAAGCAATAATAGCAATTGCTGAGACGTAATTTTTAGGATCAGGACTTTACTATTATTCCAAATTAGCTTAAAAGAACATTTTATAATTTTATTGTGTTAATTATTTTAATATCTAGTGGTATTTTATGGAATAAGATGGAGAAATTTAAAAAATCATTTGAGTACTTTGTCCATTAAATCATTCTTTTATTTACAGCCTTAAAATCATGATTTAATGTTAGATCACTCAAGCTCTCAAGTACAAAGATGCTGCAACATATTGAACTCTGACAAATGTTTAGGAAAAATATTGAATAAAGAAGGTGAAAGGTTTACTGAAAATGATTCTTTGTTTATAGGCAAGGGAAACATACATTGTGTAATTTCCATTTTCTGTTTTTCCAAGGATAAAATATTTAGTATAGCAGTGTAATCTAAATTCTTAGAGAGCTAGAACTCAAATGACTAAAATGGCTTAGAGCTCTAAATTCTTTAGGGTATGCTTAAAGGGAGTAATTTGGAATTTTCCTCCCTCTTGTTAAATATTATTATACAGCTGAAAAGTAATATTGAAATGACAAACAATTTTAAGAAGAAAAATTTCACTTGGATGTGAAAACTAAAAACAGCTGGTAAACTCTGCTGCTGTACAATTAATACCAATAATTACAGTGATTAATGCATATCCATTATTTCAATTCCTAAATGAAACAATGGGTGCGGGGCTCCATGGTAGGTTCTGTACTGTAAGCTGGTGACAAAATGCTAATATGGTTGACACATCTCTGCATTCATACAAATTGCAGCATAGGATGAGAGAGAAAATTTATTGACCTTTGTGATTAGGCACTGTGTGCTACGTGGACAGGGAGAGGGTTTCTAATTGCAAATTAACAAAAAAAAAAAAAAAAAAAAGGAAGAACAAGGAAAAATCCAAGCAGAAGGGTCAATGTCCAAAGCCTTGATATGGAGGCCTTTACTGAGGGCTCAGAAAACATGTAACCTGCCTGGAGGGTAGGAGATGAGTGAAAAGTCAGGACCAAGGCTGTAGGGAAGGTGGCTATGAAGTTTCTCGTACGTAGTGCCAGGGATCTGGATTATCTTTTTCAGAATAATGGGAAGCCAATAAAGGATTTTATGATTTGCAATTTTAGAAGATGGGTTGGAGAAAATCTGGTACTAAGTGGAGGTAGTGGGATGGAGAGAGGTGAGTGGATTTGAGTTGCATCTTCCATTACCTCAGCAAGCGTATGTGAAACTGATGATATCAGTGTTTTTTAAGGAGCTCTGTGAATTTTTCACCATATAGCAGTGTGCTGAGGAAAGTAAAATACACACATATTTTTGATGGCTGTAATATATAAGACATGAGCTGACATTGATCTCTACAGACATAAGTCTTCATGATCCTCCTGCTAGGGGTAAATGGTAGGTGAAAATGAGAATTGGGAAATAAATGGAGTCCTTGTCTTGATTTAATGGTGGAGAGACACACATATCCATCTCATGGTGGTTCTAATGTAATGCATCATAGAGATATTATCTCAATATATTAGTAAACATCAAAAATTGCTGGTAGACAAACTCTCGTTCAGAAGTGGTGTGAAAAGACAGAGTTGAAGGGATGTGTTCCTACTGGGCAAAGTTTCAGGCAATGTATCTGGTTGTCCATTTTTGATAGTTAATGATGAAGGGCTTATCCAATTGGTCAAGGGCTTCAAGCAAGCTTAGAGTTTTCGAATCTTTATACTAACTGTGTAGCTGGTTGCTTAGAAAGATTCAATAAATAAGTGCCTATTTATTCAGGTAGTCGCTTTTAGAGATCACATTGGGCTATGCATCACTTTGGATGTCCACAAAATCTCTCCAAGGGTACACAGGCATGTATAGCTTTAAGGAAAACTGGACAAACTTTTGTTTTCCTTAACACAATTTCTCAAAACTGGTCTGCCTGGAAACACTCTTGTTGCCAAAGGTATCCTACTAACTCTGTTTTCCCACTCTGCTTTTCATGAGCATCCTTCTACTTTAACTGAGACAGTCATATTCCTAATCCATCGTGACTTCTATTATGGTATATTGACAGCGGGTGTAAGAAGACACTCAGAGAACACTAGAAATACAGATCTTTTCAAATTTGCCATTCATAAGTTGATTGAGGAACGTTTTCAGTCTTAAAGTTTACCAGAAAATGCTCTTAAAGCTTATGAAAAGATACAAGCATTTTACCAGCAACAACAAATAAACAATATTTATTGTCTCCACCAGTTCTGGATATATTGGGATAAAAAAGGGTCCCAAGATACAATAGTAAATGTAAAATTATTAATAATTTTATAATTACAAATAAAAACTATTGGATATATTTCCCAGAATGTGGGGGAAATATTATAATGTCTAGGTAACAAATCATATGGAAAATACAATGCTTTAAAATCATTGTTTTCAATAATATTAAAACAGTAGCTAAATGACTCATCGACAGTCATATATCACTGGGCAATTTTCTTGTATAAACCAAAAAGAATTTAAAAATTCAAGGTATATGGTTATGAAATACTCTTTCAATTCTAATGTACTTATTTGTGTAAATAAATTTTCTAAACTTTCAGGACAAAATATGAATTTAGAGAGAGAATGGATGCTGAGACTTGTCTCATTCTCAGAGCAATAAAAAACATGAGGCAAAAATCTTCCATCTGTCTCATTGAGAAATAGAAATGCATTTCAAATAGCAGTTGTCATTTATGTTTTATCCTTTATGTTTATTAGCTAACCAAATTTGTGATATGTTTTGGGGGAGGAGATTAAATATAAATAGAAGTTGAAAGAGAAGATGGGTTATCATAAAAGTCTGACTATTAAACATGGTATGTGTGGAGTGTGTGTGTAAACGTATAATGGATGGTGGTGATCCAGTTAATGTTGAACGTGGAGGATTCAGCTGGATGAAATTAGAAGACTGTTGGACTGTTTTTACTTACATATGGCAGTCTTCATTATGTTCAGCAATTATATGAGCATATAAAGTATTTAAGTGAAAACTCGGGTTTCTAATAAAAATACTTAAGACCTTCTTCATTTCCCCCAAAGAATTAAATATTAAGACAATTAAATGGTTGAAGTTAACAACTCTAGGTGGTTGAGTTTCCCACGCTCAAGTATTTCTGATTCAATAGCACATGAAAATTTTCTTTATTACTGTAGAAAAAAATAGTTGACATAAATGAAATAACATAAAGCAAATATTATGAACATTTACAAAAATATGTACTTTAGCAAACTAAACCCCTGTGAAAGATTGTTTCTAAAAGAAATGGCATGGGGCATGGATATGTAAGTTTCACTTACATGGCCAACTTGGGCTTTGAATTCCCACAGCAGACATTTTTTCTCCCCACTCAGATTACCTGGAAAAAGCAAATTAGGCTCCCTCTACACTCACAATGCCAAAACATGTTTGATTGATTAATATTTAATTTATCATATGTTATCATATGTTTTATGATATGATTATAAATATGATTCATATTTAATTTATCATATGTTATCATATGTTTTAATGACTCAACTAATTTATTAAGACAATGAAGTTAACATTAATTATATAAAGAGTCTCTAATGACAGAATCATGATAGGATCACTATGGGATTGATTTGAAATGTCTAGTTAAATTGTTCAGCTATAGATTTGGGAGAAGCTCGAGTCTTTGTTTTCAATAAAAATTATATTTCATCTGCTCAATTTCGGTTAAATTTGGAAAAATTCAATAACAATATGTGTATTTAATCAGTACCTAAAAACTGGGTTTGTTTCTCATACTGTTGAAATTCTAATTAGTACCTGTCATTTTGTTGAAAAAACTCTAAAATATATAAATGGAGAAGAATTATAATTCTTGAATATTATATAATTATATATATAATATAATTGAATATTATTCAATTCTAATCCCACATTTCAGATTTCAGGGCATGATGGGATTGTTGTAGCCAGTGTGAGTGCTGATAAGTGAAATGCATGTTTCAAAATTTTAGTTTAACAATTTTAGTTTAACAATAACCACTATTAGGCTTGGCAATAAAAGTCAGATTCATAATTTATTATCTTCTGTTATAGTCATTGACCTGTAGTCATATCTTTCCATGTCAATCAGAAAGATACTGATAACACTTTTCTTAAAATTGAAGCAATAAAATAAAAGTCCTTTGATTAGGTAGCTCAAGGTCAAGACACACAAGTCCCAAATTTCAAGTTACATTATAAGATATATGAATAATGTATTCTTTAGAAAACATCCTTTTATTCTTCTCATTTTTTGTTTTGCAAGTAGTGCATCACGTAAGAATTGAATGGTTGTTAAATGACCAAATGATGTTGTTGTAAACTGACATTCTGAGTTTGAGTGTTTAATAACATTATTGGTCACTTTTACTTTTATTACAAGATTTTTATAAAGGAAATAGGACTCTTGATATTCCTAGCTTAGGGGTTTTAATTTTTCCCAGGCTTGAGTGCTTTTCCATAGTGCCATATATAGAACCTGAAAACCTAATGTGTATTATGATGTTCTTGGCAGGAAATGGATGAATAATTTCCTAAGGGAGTAATTGAAGAGAGTGTTTAAAGGGATTATTTTAAGAGTTTGGATAAGGATAAGGGAAACAGAAGGGTTAGCTAAGGACTCAGGGACTAGTAACGGAAGAAAGCTGTGAAAATGCTTTGCTCTGAAGGGTCAAGGGTAAGACAAAGAGGGATTTCTAGGGGAGCTATTGTGGAGGGCAGTGACCACCAGCTAGCTGGTCTTCAATAGATCATTGCCCAAACTTCCCTGAACAGATTAGAAGAGATTTGAAATATCCACCATTCTCATTCCTCCTGATCTGTAATCCCTTGCCGTTTCCTCCCTTTGACTAAAAAGCCATATTTAACACATATTTTCTAGAGATAGGCAAAATAACATTTTTTTCAGTTTTTGTAGAATACCTTTGCCAAGCTCTCGGATCCTCACCAACACTCTGAATGTACAAAAGTTGCCCTAGACCATTTCCTAATAATTTTACTAAGACAGGGACAGTTATAATATGCTAAAATATTTGTAGATTTGGCATTACTTATTTTAAATCTCCAGGAACTAAAAAATAGCCTATTTCCATACAGCTACAGAAAAAATGACTCATTCTTTTCTTTGAATGTGCATTTCCTATTTGTATGTGTCAGAGATTACGTGTTCTACCTGGTGTGCTTAAACTCAAGAAACCTGCAAAATTTGGAAGCTCCTTATTTAAGGACATCCAAAGGCTTAAAAGTCTGGCAAAGAAGCAGTTCAAACCAGTGGGTTTTTAATATTTTACAGATTATTTTGCATAAAGTAAAATAATATCAAAGTAGGAGGATGTCATTCTATAGACAGAGATATAGGATTCCCCAAGGCAATCCGCACATTCCAAATATTCCAAGCAATTCTGTGTTTGTAAAACACAAAAAACATTTCTTGCAGCTTTAATCTTCCTGATGTTGGTGAACTGAAGGAAAGGACAAAGGTCCAATCGACAGTCCCATTTTATGTTTGTCACCTATCCTCATAAATCTGTATCATTTAGGGGCGATGGAGTTTTGTTTCTGAATAAGGTAATTTAAAATGCTCTATCATAGGCACTGAATATAACGATGTCAAGTACAACAGCGCTAAAAAATGCACATTGTAAAAATAAGCCGTAAAAGATGAAACCTGATATAAATACAAATAATTTTTGAATTTTATAAAAATGTTATATTACTGAATATTCTTCCATGCTTTCTAAAATCTTAAATTTCTATGTTCTGAGTCAGAAAGTTGTCTAATATGCCAAGTGGCCTGTGTTTTATGTGAGATTTCATTTTAACATTTAAAGGAACAGCAAATAAAGTCACAGTTTAAATAATTCATATGTAAGTCTGCATAAACATAAAATATTCCTGAGAAAGAGCTAACAAGCATTGGTTTACAACCAATTAAATTCTTTCAGTGCAAGACTATTTTTTCTATTTAGTTTAAGGAAGTATAAAGTATACTTCATAAGTATGAAGAAACTCATGTTTCAATGTTGGGAAAATGAAGATGCAACTATTTAAATGTATGAATTAACTCATTTTTTCATTATAAATTAACATTATACTTACACTTACACTTTAAGAAAACCTTACAGTCTTTCATACCATATTAATTTATCAAAAGAAAAACAAATATGCATTTTTCCAGAGAATATTGCAATTCCAGAGAATATATTTGTATTAAAACAACCCCACTGATGGAAAAATATGATCTTTATGCTTATATTAATGCCATGCTAGAGTCATTTATAAGCAATGAATATTACCAAGTATCAACTTTTAATCCTTCAAAATAGGTGACCTGTAAAGTGTTTGTTTTTACAACTTATTTCTCAAAGCCCTGTGAGTAACTAGGGATACCTTAGAAAGACTAAATTCAAATAGCAGAAATTCACAACCGTTTCTTTAGGCTTATACGACTTGAAACATAGGTAAAAAATGTATATGACTTGTATGATGAACATAGATTATTCACAGCTATTTAAATATAAACATACAGATATATGTACACATACGCTTATACATGTTACAGTTAGAGTGCATTGTACATATTACAAATCACAGATATTGCCTGTGAGTGTGTGTGTATGTGTGCGTGTTCATATACACTTATCTCTTCCTCTGGGTGAGGGGAAGGAGGAAGGGACACAGCCCTGTGGGGATGGAGAAGAGAACAAGAGAAAGACACCATTAGAGTAGAAATCTTGAGGAGACTTATGGAAACCTCTTATTCATGAGGCATGCTAAAAAGACACACGTGAGCTCTTACTTTTGCAACTTGCCACAGCTGACCCAGAACCACTGAGGCTTTGTCCCGAGGAGGGAGGAACATGGACAGAGTAGGGAGATATGGGGCAGGTGTTTTTTGAAGCCAGATACCACTGATGGATGCTTGGACTCTCACACTGGGATGGAGAGGCAGGCTGGAGTTATGAGGCTTGTCTGCAACGGATGTCTCTGGATTATTTCACTCAAGGGGCAAGAAGGCTGAGATATTCGTTCACCAGCTTCCTGGAGTTATGCTGGAGGACAGCTCCCGAGATGTGTTAGTTCCCTGGCATTTGGACCCGCAATACGTGTGACCCAGTGGTCTTCATGACAGTCGTAGAGAATGGCAGCTAGAAGTCTGCAGGACACATTGCTAGGTCCAAGGGACAAGGAGGAGCTCCACATATACATGTAGTCACCCAGATATACACGTACATGTATGTCAGAAGTGCCAGTGTTCATACATGCAGCATTTATATGCAAATCATAAATACCTTTACATATGTATCGTGACTGAGTTCGACACCAGCAAATAACTCATATAAACGACTCTTTTCGGTGTAATAGAAGAAAACTTTGAAGACAGAATGTGTTATTCAACCCTCTGCATCATTCAAGTGTTAACATAAAGAAAAACCAGGGTTGGGGCGCCTGGGTGGCTTAGTAGGTTAAGCGTCCGACTTTTGCTTAGGTCGTGATCTCGCGGATCGTGGGTTCGAGCCCCCCGTTGCGCTCTGTGCTGACAGCTCAGAGCCTGGAGCCTATTTCAGAGTCTGTATCTTCCTCTCTCTCTGACTCTCCCCTGCTCAGGCTGTCTCTCGCTGTCTCTCGCTCTCTCTCTCCTAGAAATAAATAAAAAAATATTAAAAGAAAAGAAAAACCAGGGTTTATTTTGAAAAACAATGGCCAAAGTGAACACAGTGTCCTCTCCTCCCACAGCTTATGATGCTCTGTGGGATTTCAGGGCACAAACATTCCATTTTAGAATCCTTCTTACAAAAGGGCAAAATCCTTTTGGAGAATATATGCACATTGTATCTATCACTTCTGAATATTATTAATGAGCAATAAATGGTATTTTAAGTTGTTCTTTTAAGGATAAAAAAAAGTCAAATGCATAATTTGCAAAACTGTACTTTCTTATTCTAACCTTCATGGAACCAAACAGTGGTTAGATTAAAAATTAAAATAAAAAAAAGAATCTTCCTACAGTCTTTATACACTATAATTTTTATTTTTATTTAAGAGAAAACACAATGCTAATCTCTCTTGTTACAGGCTTGTGGTATGCCTGTTTTTCTCTCTGACTCATGGTCATTTTTCCAAGGAAAATTTTTTCTCAAGATAAGAGTCATTGTCTTGTGAAGCCATTTAATACCTTCCCAAGCCATCTATTTATAAATATTTAAAAGTAAATCATTTTCACCATATACAATTTTTTAAATTAAATTCTATAATGCTGATAGTTCTTGACAGTAATTTCTTTTTTTTTAAATTCTTTTTAATGTTTATTTCTTTTTGAGAGAGAGACACAGAGTGTGAGTGGGGGAGGCACAGAGAGAGAGGGAGACAGAATCCAGGCTCTGAGCTGTCAGCATAGAGCCTCATGTGGGGCTTGAACCCACAAACTGTGAGATCATGACCTGAGCCAAAGTCAGATGCTTAACCATCTGAGCCACCCAGGCGCCCCACTTGACAGTAATTTCTTGACTGAATATGGACCATATTGAAAATACTAAGCTTTAATACTTTTATATTCTATAGAAAAATAAGAATACACATACACACACATGTACATAATATTTAAAAATATAGAAATGTGTATAATAGTTTCTGATTTTTAAAATAAAGTATATTCCACAAGTCAAAACATTTCAGTTCAAAAAAGGACAAGGCAAATAATTTAGGAGGGCATGATCATATAATACTATTTTATTACCCAATTTCTCTGCCATAACCCAATAGTGCTTTCATAACAAAATATTAAAATGAATATTAAGGATATGCAATATACATCACGTCACAAACACGTTTTGAATCTAATGACAAAATTTCATGAAACTGAAATATTGTATCTTAATTTTATTTACTAACTTGGCTTGAAAGTTCCTGCCTCTGAAATATGAGTACATGTTTTCATAACAACCAAATAAAGTTACATCATTTTTCTCTTCCCTAAAGTTTCTGGGGATTATTGAAGTTTAGTACTAATTGCCAGTCAATCTGGTTTCCAGCTCCCCTCAGGCGTAGCCACTGGGACGGTTGGTAGAATGCAATACAGATGTCTCGGGTAGGACTGAGCATTGATGGTGGAAGAAATTGACTGAATTACGAGAACACATGATGGAGAGAAAGTGTAGGATCTCAGCTAAAGAGAACAAGTTTATTGTTATCATGGGTCATTATTTCTTGCCATTCCTATTATTTTGTTCCTATTTCTCCTGTCTGCCACCTCCATTCCCGCCATGATCTACACTCCAGAATAAGAGAGTAACACTCAGCCCATGGGCACGCCAAGTCCTCTGGCCCCTTGCTTGTGCACATACAGCACCACAACCAAGAGTTCTCTTCCTTTCTATCACTGTCCCTTCCTCCACCACTTTGGCCATCTTCCCCTGTCATCCTCAGGTCTGAGCTTAAACTTCATTTCCCCAAGAATTGCCCTCACAGTATAACTTGACATCCTCCCCCATTTGCAATATGTCTCACTTTACTGTAATTTCCTATTTTGATTGTTTACATTTCCTATAAGTGAATGGGCACCATGAGACTAAGCCCAGTAAGTGATGTGCCCAATCTTCAGCATTTACCCTTGGACAAACACCATAACAATTGAGAAAGTAAAAAAGGTATCTATCTCCATCTCTGCCTCCATATCTCTCTGTCTATCTATCATCTATCTATCTATCTATCATCTATCTATCTATCATCTATCTATCTATCTATCTATCTATCTATCTATCTATCTATCATCTATTATCTATTAAGAGACGGGAGAGAAAGATAAGAGAGGGAGACAGAAAGAGGGATGAAAGAGAGAAAAGTGGTGTCAAAGCCTGTAATTCTATTAAAAAAGAAGGACGACAGAAGGAAGGAAGAAAAGAAGGAAGGAAGGAAGAAGGCGAGGTTCACAGTACTTAGTTATACGTTCTGGGGAAGACATGAGAAGCTGGGAGACTGTCACTGATCTCACAGGTGTCAAAATCGATCATATTTTTCAGTCTGCATCTGACATTTTTGTGTGTATGTGCTATAAGCTAAATGGATATATTGCTTATTGTTTAACTTATGTACTAGATCATTTATATTATCCTCAGGACAGTCTTAGATCTGGAGAGGAGCAACTTGAGGACGTATTGATTGATGTGGAGATTGAGTAGAGGGTTACGTCTCAAAATTTTGTCTTTCTTGATTTTCTGACTGCTCTTCTAAATAATTGTAACAAAATTGTACCACTGAAAAGTTAGAATATAAGCAATATGCAAATAAAGGACCAATGGAAGTTATAGTATAATCCAAATGAAAGTTAGGTTGTGATGTGTAAGCAAAATAATATGGGCTTTATCTTCCAATTCAGTTGTTCTGAACCTTGAAAAACAAATAACTAACCTTCACATCCTCACTTACATATTCTAGTGCCCTGTACTGGGAGAAAAAATAAGAGCACTGCCCTTCTTTCTGGATCTGTTAGGCTTGCTTTTTCATATCACAAACATCTGAGGAATGGAGGATCATACAGCAATTGTCTTGTTTTCTTATGCTGTAGATGACGAGACTGAAGTGTCCAGAAGTAATGTGAGTGTTCAAAGATTTTGCAGTGAGGGTCTCTCAGAAGCAAACAAAAAAATCAGAGTGTCTAAATTCTCCAGGCAGTGCCTTTTCAAGAGACCATGACTATCAGATGCTCTGCCACCACACAGAACAATAACTTACTTAGTGTTAAAGTCAAGTCATATTTACTAGTGTGGATTATGAGAGCGAGGCATATTTATCTTGTGGCTATAAAATTCTGCTCCATGCTTTCTCAGAGGAGGGTTTCCTAGAATGTGTGTGCACTGTATAACATATAAGTGATATATTATAATTAAACCAGCAAGTAAAGCATTGATGATGATATTTATCTTTACCTTTTTGTATTAGAGTAAGGGGGCTATAAGCAGTGTCAAATAGTGAGCACACAAAGCACAAATCCAGGAAATTGTGTGCTTTCAGTTGCCATATGTTTGCCATGAGTTAAATTAATAAGTTGAGCTGTTCTATTCTATATCAAATTTTATTTTTCCGGTGATGGTCTACTGAGAGAAAGATTGTATGGTTTACAGCAGCAGAAATGTATTTATTTATAGTTCCGGAGGCTAAAATTCAGACGAGGTATCTCTGAGCTAAAATCGGAGTGTCAGCAGGTCTACATGTCTTCTGGAGGTCTTGGGGGATAACGCGTTTCTGGGTCCTTTTCAACATCTAGAAGCCTCGTGCATTTGCTGGTTCTTGACCCCTTTCTCCATCTGCACAGTGGAGCCCACAGTGTAGCATCTTCAAATACCAATCTCTCTGACTGTGCCCTCTGATTCCATAATCACGGCACTTCCTTCTTATAACATCTTGGTGATTATAGTAGGCCTCCCAGATATCCAGAATAATCAAGATCAAAATCAAGATCTTTAACATAACATCTGGAGTTACTTTTCTCATGCAAGGTAACATATTTCAGGGCCTCTTTTGGCTTCTTTTTATCCATTCCATGGATATCTTTTGGAAGGAGGTATTGTTTAACCCAACATTCCCTCTTGGTGGACATGACTTCTTTTTGAGGTGAAAAAGTGGCCCGGACAGGTACTGTTTTTGTATATTCAGTGTTTGCCATTGGGAAGTCTATTCATTGATCAATTATTAGTCATGCTACAATCTATTCTGCATACTTATACTTTTTCCAGGCACATATTCAAGAAATAAATTTCCTATTATACCTAAGATTAGGAACCATCAGAAGATGGTTATTTGCAATCTTGTGAAACCAGTTTTTAATAGCAGTTGGTTTCAAGTGACAGGGTTTTGTTTTGTATTCATTGCTTCTAGGAAGTCAAGGAAAAGAGATTTTTTTTCTCACTTTTATTAAGGTGTTAATTTTGTCAACAGTTCATGAGCAAGTTCTATTTTTCTATATATATCAGAAATGAAGAAATGTTTTGAACATATCCTGCTTAGATATATTGGACAGGTGTCTCAGCATAAATTGAAGTTATTAGTTAGAGCATACTAATATTAATGAAGTTATTGCACCAAATATGACAGCATGGAGAATAGGCCTTTTGTAATAACAGTTATATTGTTCTTTAGTGGAATGTAGCAACAGCTTAATAAAATTGACGTGTACTGTGAGCTTAATCTGCATATTGGAGTAGAAATTCATTAGATAACATGGACTGTAGAGTGGCCATGTGTGCATTGGGGAGACTTATAATTTCCAATCAAACTTTTCCTCTATAGGGTCTGGTGTCATATCAATCAAATTTTTATTATACATGATTTTACTGGAGCACAAATAGCAGCTCTATTGTTTGTGCACAATTTGTGCATGGAAACAGTGAATAATTTCTATGTTTAATATATTGTCTTACTGAATGACTTGGATTGTAACATCAGATGCAAATCTCTCTTCTTATTAATTTTGAATTTTTTTTATTGTTTTATTTCTGAGAGACAGAGAGAGACAGCATAACCAGGTGTGGGTCAGAGAGAGAGAGGGTGACACAGAATCTGAAACAGGCTCCAGGCTCTGAGCTGGCAGTCAGCACAGAGCCCGATGCGGGGCTCGAACCCACGGACTGTGAGATCATGACCTGAGCTGAAGTCGACGCTTAACCGACTGAACTACCCAGGCGCCCCTCTTCTTGTTAATTTTGAAGTTAAGTATTCTGAATTGGGGTGTGGTATACCACAGGTGTGGTACACTGTAAGAGAAAGCTGTACATACTGTCCTTTGAATTCTAATACATTTTTGGTGTAATGACCTTGTAATAGAACATTAAAATTTGTCTTATATATCATGAAAACATTGAAATGTTATCTTTTATTTTACACATTTTAGGCCATAATTTTAGCATGCAAAATTTTGTTAAATTTAAATTTCTCTTTTCATAACAATGTACAGATGAATGTCACATCTGTGTATAAAATTTTGATAGTGATGTTCAAAGTACATCCACCCTCGGTTATGGTAATTTTAAATAACACTTTTATCTATCAAGCCATTGTATGCAGTGAAGGTTTATAAAAGTATTGGACTCAATTCAAATGTAATGAAAATATGTAAGAATATATGAATCTAACACTGTGCGTCCTGAGGCAAGTTCCTATTTAATATACAGTACGTGTTGCTTGAGTGTTGTTTTTAGGAAATTCAAAACACAGCATCATATAAAGATGTTATTTTTCTTTAAGTGATCAAGAGTTTAATTGAATAAGTCACAGGTTTTTAAAAGTCACTATTTTATGAGTCTAAAAGGTGTCCTGTCCCATAAATCAATTGTCCTTATAAATACACAAGCATACGCCATAGACACTCAAGGACTATCTGGGCCCTCTTTAATTCTTGGAATGTGCAATAAATCTGGAGAAGCCCATTATCCATATATTTTGAAGGTTAAAAGTAAATAAGTTCTACTAAAGCACATGAGATTAAGACCATAAAAACAAAACAAAACAGAACTTGTTTCATGTTGAAGACAAGATTACAGCAAATTAACCTGCCGTTTCTTTGTCTTCTCAACAAATTGTCACAATGACATTCATTACAAATACATCTACACTGATCTTAAATAACTTTTTTGTATCCATTCTACAAATGGGGGAATCTGAATGTATATAACACGATGGGATTATTGATAGAAACTATCAATGAAAATAGCTATCTGGAAGCCGGAAATATGGAGAAAGAATTTAAAAATAAGGTTGGCATGTGGATAAAACTTTAGAGATATCCTCATAGAGGTGATATAAGAAATTACAGAATTAAATAAGATCGCCAAAGGGATGAATATATACAGCAAAAATTCTTGATCGTGGGTTGCATAATAACCACTAAGGGTGCTTGCTAGAAACTGAGAATTTTGTGCATTTCTCCACGTTTTCTGATTTGTTAGATCTGGAACAGAGCTGGAGAATCTACATGTCCATAACTCCCTTGGTTATTCTAAAACAGATGATTGTAGGATTTATTATGAGAAAATTGCCAGAGCTGTGAATAATAAAGACAGGTGGGTCTTTCTAATGTGGGAAGAAAAGTAGAAGAAGATATCAGTAGAAAAACAGAACAAAACAAAGCAAGAAAAACCTCTAAAATTTACTATGGAAAACCAGAGAGTCTAATGTCTAAGGAAGAAGAGTGATGGAAAAAATAGTCTGTTTTGTGATATTAAAGAAAATTACAAAGAAAGTACTGCAGACATGTAAATTTGCAATGATGATCATGGTGACATCATTTGTTACAAGATGGTGAGGAGAAGTGAATCACTAGGACTTACAGAAAGAAATCAATATAGATGACTCTTTTAATGTGTGATGACAAAGAGTGGCATAAGTTAGAAGGGTAACATTAGTTTTGGAAGATGTTATTTTTTTCATTGTAATGTTGGGAGAAAAGATAGGAATATTAACAAAGATGGACTCAGTAGAGAGGAAGAAGTGAAAATATGAGTGGAGAAATACTGAGCACAGATAGGAACTGAAATACCCAAATGAAAAGCTTCTATCTGGAAAACAGGAGTGACATATATGTGTATATGCACATATTCATATGTTTGTGTTTATGTGGGTCATATATATATTTAATTATAAATAATATATGTTATATATGTGTAAATTTATTTCCTTCTTCTCCTTCCTCCTCTCCCCCTCCTCCTCCTTCTTCTCCACACAGAAGAAAAAATGAAAAAAATGTTGAAATCACAACGACGTAAGAGATATAATTAAAATTGAGAGAGAGCACATCGAATGGTCTTGATCTTCTCAGGAAAGTGCATAGAAAGGACACTTAAAAGGGGAAGAGGAAAACACACCTGATTCTCAGGGCTTAATGAGCTAAAGAGATATGGAAGCAGCTATTGAGAAAGATCTGGAAGCAGTACACTGGGAAGTAAGAACAGGGATGATTTGAAAGAAATAGAGCGTTGTAGGACATCACGGGTTCAGTCCATGAATACCGGACTACTTTATTAGATTGTACTATTTTCTAGTAAAAAAGAAAATGTGTGCGTGTAGGAGGGCAGCATGTTTCACAAATTCTGGCATTCTGAAAGCAGGGGAAGTGGAAATGGTGTCCACCCATAGCTGGCAGCTGCAGGGACAGGTGCAGCAGAAGGACAGAGATGAGGCTCATAAGCACATGAACTTGCTGACCGTGAAATGATCTGGGCAGAGAGGGAGACGAGACAGACAGGAAAGATGAGAACATCCTACAGACCACATCCTGGTGAGTGTGAAGGACTGTGAGCACTGGATACAGGGGAAGTAATGAAATCAGACTGCGCATGCAGCTGGTCATCTGCACTTAGTCCGACATGTGAAACGACATTTATCTGACCTTTCAAAAAATATGAAAAAATGTCATAGGTGGAGGTTCTATTTTCAGAGTTACAAAAGCAGTGATCTTATATGCTGCAACATTTAAAAAATAATCTTAACTACTGGTTTTTCTTTCCTCCAGATGTTGACTTCTGACTACACGGGTGTCTGTTTGATTTGCAATTCTTCCAATTGATGTGTTATGGCTGCTTTTCAGAAATAGTCTAGTTTTTCTGTTGGGTACACATTTACATAAAAGAAACCGGAAATATTTTGACTGTGTCTTTTGTTGTCGAGTCCAGAGAATTTTGAACGTTTTTGTTTTTTATGTCTATCAAGCATTAATTATGTGAAAGTGCATAATAAACACCATTCATCCATGATTATAACATTGCCATGTTTAAGAGAAATATGGACTTCTTTCAGAGAAGGCCATTAGCACTCAATAGCTTAGATAATTACAAATGCGTTAAACAACTTCCGGTTCTCTTTGTACACATGTGTGTTTTTGTCCTTAGACGACTTTTCTTAGAGAACATAATACAATGACAAGTATCAACTATCTAATGAAAATGCTTAGTTTCCTGTTTAAAATGCTGTACCTGGCCTGCTTAATCCATAGAGTATGAGAACTGTAAAGAAGAAAAACTAAAAGCGTGACCTTTTACACACACCCTACATGTGCTAATGTGATAGATTATGTCAATTTCCATTTGTCTTAAGTCCAAAGTTAATGGAGCAAAGTATTTAAGCTCTCTTAACTCATCTTCTAACTTCAAGGAATGATTGTAATGTCATTTAAAGCTCACATAAAAAATATGATAGAAATACAGAAAGATATATTTAAAACATCACATTAAAATTTTAGCACTCTACAGCACATGGAAAGTCATGTGTTCTTATGCAGAAAGCTTATTTTAAATATATACATACATGTATATATGTACATATGCAGGATAGATGGGATAAATGTGATAAAATATGATATGTAGATACGTTGTGTTTTCATTAAATAATAATACACGGGTATTGATGGAAGAAATAAAATATTTAGATAGGTACAGATGAAGTAGAGAAAGATCTAAAGAGTATTTTTATTCCATTCTAAAAGATTTTCCATATCATGTTTTGGGTTACTTGATCTGAATTAAGGATACCATACCCGTAATCAAGGAAGCATTCCATGGACTGGAGTTGAGATTTATTTAGTTTTTACTAAACCAATAATAAGCACCAACAAAGTGATAAATCTTGATAATGAAATAAGAACCCATATATGTAACAAGTAGCAAATAGTATATTTTATTACACAGTGAAAACATCCCTAAATTGCTAAATTCTGGTATTTAAACAGTAATGTTTACTGTATCTTTTGCTGGAACTGGATTTCTATTTGCTTTCAGCACTACCAAAAAAGTAGATCAATACTGGTAATAAATCTTTAAATGCTTTTTAACCTTACAAGTTCTTTATATGCTGAAGGATAATCAATAAGCATGGCAGAAATACGGTGTGTGATTCATCTTTTAAGGCAGTGTTATTCTATGACATAATGCCAATAACTCTGAATGTAAATGCCAAAATCTATTTTGTTTCTGAAAAATTGTTCAAACAGATAGAGTGGTATGAAATAATCACTTTTATTTACAAACATACTAGATTAATTTTAATGAATATAATATTTGTTTTATCTATGATATTTTAGAAAAAACAGTAACTTGAATCCACTACATTTTTTCCTCTTGAGATATTAATAATTACCAAGATGTATATATAAAATTTGTATCAATTCAAATATGGATTTTCATTTACATAGAATATGGGAATTTATGCAAACCTAGTGATCTAATTCAATTAAAAAAAGGATCTTTATTTTTCTGATGCAAGGAAAAATACAAAGACAATAAACCAAGATTTTTTAATAGTTTCCCAATGAACATGTTTTATCTCACTTTGACAACTTTTCTTAAAAATTAATTTTTATATTATACTTAATTATATTTATATATATGAATATGAAATTCATAACAGAGACTCTCCCAATGGATAGTTACTTTGAGGCAAATAAATATTTTATTTTATTTTATCTTCCTAATATAACAATAATTAGGATAATAGTTAAGATTTCATATGCACTCATATTATTTCCCAATAGATAAGTTTTATGCATTTTTCAAAACCCATAAAACTTTACAGCATAAAAAATGAATCTTAAAGTACAAATAAAAACAGTTAAGAGTTTGGGGGATCTTAGGGGCGCCTGGGTGGCTTAGTCGGTTAAGCGTCCGACTTTCACTTAGGTCATGATCTCGCGGCTCGTGGGTTCGAGCCCCGCGTCGGGCTCTGTGCTGACTGCCGGCTCAGAGCCTGGAGCCTGTTTCAGTCTGTGACTCCCTCTCTCTCTGACCCTCCCCTGCTCACGCTGTCTCTCTCTCTCTCTCCTAAAAATAAATAAAACATTAAAAAAAATAAATAAATGAAATATTAAAGAGTTTGGGGGATCTTAGGACAGAATGCACACTACAAGAAGATAATCTAATGTTTATAAATAATTAAATTGCCTCACTGAAGAAGGTAGAGGGTAGTTGACTGAAGTAACTTTAGAAATAAGTGTATTTTGTAAGATTAAAGGTAAAAGGAATTGTATATAACCACAGTACTCAAATAGGTAATGTCTTTTCCTCAAGGTTTATGTATTCATTCTAAATCCATACATATGTTTTGTGGGATTGAAATTTACGTAAATGAATGACAGAAGATGAAAGTCAAGTGTCTCTTTTTTTATTTTTTTTAATTTTTATTTACTTTTTTGGTTTGGTTTGGTTTTGACGGGGGGCTATTTCCTTTAATATCCAAATAAAGTTCATTGTTAAGAGAGGTTACAGAAAAACAAAGGAAATAGGGCTAGAATAACATATAGAATAGGATTAGATTAGATGACATCAATATGAACCCATGTCACTCAATATAGTTGAAAATAGTACGTGTAATACAAGACATGATCTTGGATCCATTCCACTAGAAATTGCCACTGAAGACAAGACAAAATAACACAGCTGACAAAAATAGGTAGTGAGACCTTTCCTTTGGTGTACAAGCTGAAGAGGATTCCAAGGTACCAGGCAAACAAGTGGAAAGAACATAGCCACAGGTTTTTGAAAAAATTATGGTACAGGGATATAAAGAAGAAACAAGGTCACAAGTATGTATTTGAAAAACAAAAAAGAGCTACATATGAATGGCAAGAAGGAAAAATAGAAAATATAATTTTCCAAAGAATAAAATACCACCGACATATGCAAACACTAATGGCTCTAGAGTACTAAATCCAGACATACTCAGATAACCAGGGGGATAAAATATTTCTGAAAGATGTAACTCCAGACTTCTGAGAGCTTTGTCCAAATAAAGAGTTAATAAAAGGGAGTTAAAATTGTGAAAGAATCAAGAGTGAATAATCTTTAAAATTAGCTTAGGTTGTTCTTCTAGCTTAAATAGATCATAGTGCAAAGGATAAAACATCTTTGAGAAAATTAAATAGTAAATACTATAAACTACTTTTATTATATTATTCTGTTCTTTTAACTAATGTGAATCTTGTTCTTTTAGCAATCATATAATGAATACAGTTGGAAAAAGCATGTTGCCTTTCTCAGTTTAGGCAGTAGCAGTTACTAGTTTCTTTAAGTATTTATGATATAGACAAAGAGTAATGAATCTCTTTTAAATCGTATTTTTTATCATTAAAGTATGTGAATTTATGTGTGTGTACATATATCTAGAAAAATATCTATAAACATATTGCCTTAATAATGTTATATCTAGGTTGTAAGATCTCAGTTAATGTTTCTTTATTGCATTATTCTAATTTATTTTTCAAATGGTTATAGTACAAACATCTGGCTTATCTAATTGAAAAGGGAAATAAATGTGAATGAATGTTAGATAACTTTGAATTCTAGATAGCTATTTTGAAGAGTTCTATAATGTATATCTGCAGTATCCCAGCAGGCTCTGAGTAATGGATTTTCTGAATTTTATCTAAAATTTCTAGGCTGAATTATGTGAGAGGAAGTACTTTTGACATGGCCCAGTGATTCATATTAACTTATTGATTTTATTTTTTCAGTAATCATGATTTCAGACTTTTAAAGAAACTGCTGGTTTTATATGACCATGTAAACAGAGACATTCAATTCTCAAAATTAAAGGTGGTCAGAAAGGAAGGAGAGCAAATAATATATTCAGTAATCTTTGCCCAAAATATCTTAAGGAGATCTATGCTTATGTCAAAGTTTCCTTGAAGACAAATATTTGATCATATTTTAAAATTCTGAGATTTGGGTGTGCCTGAGTGGCTCAGTCAGTAGAGTGCCCAACTTCAGCTCAGGTCATGATCTCACGGTTCATGGGTTCAAACCCTGAATCAGGCTCTGTGCTGACAGCTAGCTCAGAGCCTGGAGTCTATTTCAGACTCTGTATCTTCCTCTCTCTTTGACTCTCCCCTGCTCATGCTGTCTCTCTATTTCTCAGAAATAAACATTAAAAATTTTTTTTAAATAAAATTCTGAGATTTAATCGTGTGTGTGTGTGTGTGTGTGTGTGTGTGTGTGTGTGTGTGTGTGTGGGTCGGTAACAAAGAACACCATAATATAAAGATTTCATAACAATTGTAAGAGAAACCCATTGTTACATATGGTATGTTGACATATAGCTGATCATTACAGTTTCAAATCATTTATCTGGATAGCTGGTAAGTTAAATATTATATTACATATATATTAATAAAAGCTTATAGATATACACCAAATAGCAAGTTTCTAAATGAGCACAGACTGAAGTTTGAAAAATCAATATAATATCCTTGTTACAATGTGGCAAGTACTTATTGATTTTAGACATTGCTATTTTTTCCTGGAGCTCCATGCTTTCTATATTTTTCATTTTTATATTACGCTGTACCAAAAGCCACTGCTTTTCTCCAATTAAGTAAAGTCCTTTCCTTTTCTTTAATGTTTTGGTGATGTGTTAATTAATATATTTTTAGGCCACATTTAGCCTTTTCCAAAATGAAACAAAATCAGATAAAATGTTATTCTGGACCTTATTTACCAATGGCAATTTCAATATTTTATGTAAAAGTTTTATGTAAAGTTGAGTTGTGGTTCCTCCCCTTTAAACAAAATGGAGAATTTTCACATTCATAGAATTCTTTAGGGATCTCACAGTTCCCTGTCCCTACAGGAAATAGATTTTCTGCTCCTATGGAAGTTACAGTCTAGTGTACAAATTAAGCAACATATAAATACCCACAAAAATACATACTATAGTAATTGCCAAAAATATTGAAAACTATAACGTATAATGAGTTTAAATAAAAGGAAGATTTTCAGGGGCACCTGGGTGGCTCAGTTAGTTAAGCGTCCCACTTCAGCTCAGGTCAAGATCTCATGAATCTTGAGTTTGAGCCCCATGTTGGGCTCTGTGCTGACAGCTCGGAGTTTGGAGTCTGCTTTAGGTTCTGTGTCTTCTTCTCTCTCTGCCCCTCCCCTGCTTGTGCTCTCTCTCTCTCTCTCTCTCTCTCTCTCTCTCTCTCTCTCTCTCCTCTCTCTTTCCCTCTGTCTCTCAAAAATAAATAAACATTTAAAAAAATTTAAAGGAGGATTTTATCCCATATTAAAATATTTTTATGCTATATCAGATTGATTATACACTAGAGTGATTTTCTAATATGTTTGTGGCATTCCTCCATTATCCATCCATCTTTAAAAGCTTGGTTATTTATCCTGAGAGATATTGACATTCACCTGTACATATGGTAAGCATTCTCTTAAGGGCCACCACTGTATATGCTCTATACCTGAACCACCTTAAGGATTCTTTGTGGCCACACTCTGAATTCCTTCCATCTTACCAGCTGGACATACTTGACTTTCACATGAAAGTCTCATTTTTTTTTTTTTTTTTTTTACAAATAGCTTATTGTCAAATTAGTTTCCACATAACACCCAGTGCTCATCCCCACAAGTGTCCTCCTCCATGCCCATCCCCCCCTCCCCCCACATCCATCAGTCCTCAGTTTTTGTCAGCATTCAAGAGTCTCTCATGGTTTGCCTCTCCCCTTTCCCCCACCATTTCCGCCCTTCTTCTCCCCCTTGGTCCTCTGTTAAGTTCCTCCTAATCCTCCTATATACGTGCACACATATGATATTTGTCCTTCTCTGCCTACTTATTTCACTCAGCATAACACCCTCAAGGACCATCCATGTTGCTACGCATGGCCAGATTTCATTGTTTCTCATTGCCATGGAGTATTCCATGGTATAGATAAACCACATCTTCTTGATCCATTCATCTGTTGATGGACACTTAGGCTCTTTCCAGGTTTTAGCTATTGTGGAGAGTGCTGCTATGAACATTGGGGTACATGTGCTTCTATGCATCAGCATTTCTGTATCCCTTGGGTAAATTCCTAGCAGTGCTATTGCTGGGTCACAGGGGAGTTCTAGTGTTAGTTTCCTGAGGGACCTCCACACTGTTTTCCAGAGGGGCTGTACCAGTTTACATTCCCACCAACAGTGTAGGAGGGTGCCCATTTCTCCACATCCTCGCCAGCATCTAGAGTTCTCTGATTGGCTCATTTTAGCCACTCTGACTGGCGTGAGGTGGTATCTCAGTGTGGTTTTGATTTGTATTTCCCTGATGAGGAGCAATGCTGAGCATCGTTTCATGTGTCTGTTTGGTCATCTGGATGTCCTCTTTGGAGAAGTGTCTGTTCATATCTTCTGCCCATTTCTTCACTGGGTTGTTTGTTTTTCGGGCGTGTAGTTTGGTGAGTTCCTTGTAGATTCTGGATATCAACCCTTTATCTGATATGTCATTTGCAACTATCTTTTCCCATTCCGTTGGTTGCCTATTAATTTTCTGGGTTGTTTCCTTGGCTGTGCAGAAGCTTTTAATCTTGAGGTCCCAACAGTTTATTTTTGCTCTTGATTCCCTTGCTTTTGGGGATGTGTCAAGTAAGAAGTTGCTGCGGTGGAGGTCAAGGAGGTTGTTTCCTGCTTTCTCCTCTAGGGTGTTGATAGTTTCCTGTCTCACGTTCAGGTCCTTTATCCATTTTGAGTTTATTTTTGTGCATGGTGTGAGAAAATGATCTAGTTTCATTCTTCTGCATGTTGCTGTCCAGTTCTCCCAACACCATCTGTTAAAAAGGCTGTCTTTTTTCCATCGGATATTCTTTCCTGCTTTGTCAAAGATTAGTTGGCTGTATACTTTTGGGTCCACTTCTGAGTTCTCAATTCTGTTCCATTGGTCTATGTGTCTGTTTTTGTGCCAATACCATACTGTCTTGATGATGACAGCTTTGTAGTAGAGGCTAAAGTCTGGGATGGTGATCCCTCCCGTTTTGGTTTTATTTTTCAGGATTACTTTGGCTATTCGGGGTCTTTTGTGGTTCCATACAAATTTTTGGATAGTTTGTTCTAGTTTTGAGAAGTATGCTGGTGCAATTTTGATTGGAATTGCATTGAATGTGTAGAGTGCTTTAGGTAGTAATGACATCTTAACTATATTTATTCTTCCTATCCATGAGCATGGAATGTTTTTCCATTTCTGTGTGTCTTCTTCAATTTCCTTCATAAGTTTTCTATAGTTTTCATCATACAGATCTCTTGTATCCTTGGTTAGGTTTATTCCGAGGTATTTTATGGTTTTTTGTGCAATTGTGAATGGGATCAGTTTCTTGATTTCTCTTTCTGTTGCTTCATTGTTGGTGTATAAAAATGCAACCGATTTCTGTACGTTGATTTTGTACCCTGCAACTTGGCTGAATTCTTGGATCAGTTCCAGTAGGCTTCTGGTGGAGTCTGTCGGGTTTTCGATGTAGAGTATCATGTCATCTGCGAAGAGTGAAAGTTTGACTTCCTCTTTGCCAATTCTGATGCCTTTGATTTCCTTTTGGTGTCTGATGGCTGATGCTAGGACTTCCAGCACTATGTTAAACAGCAGTGGTGAGAGTGGGCATCCCTGTCGTGTTCCTGATCTCAGGGGGAAAGCTCTGAGTTTTTCCCCGTTGAGGATGATGTTAGCTGAAGGCTTCTCATAGATGGCTTTGATGATGTTTAAGTAGGTTCCTTCTATCCCAACTTTCTCGAGAGTCTTGATTAAGAAGGGATGCTGTATTTTGTCAAATGCTTTTTCTGCATCTAATGACAGGACTATATGGTTTTCATCTTTTCTTTTATTGATATGATGTATCACATTGATTGATTTGCAAATATTGAACCACCCCTTAACCCAGGAATGAATCCCACTTGATCTTGGTGGATGATTCTTTTTATATGCTGCTGGATTCGATTTGCAAGGATCTTGTTGAGAATTTTTGCATCCGTATTCATCAAGGATATTAGCCTGTAGTTCTCTTTTTTTGCTGGATCTCTGTCTGGCTTGGGAATCAGAGTGATGCTGGCTTCATAAAATGAGTCCAGGAGTTTTCCTTCGCTTTCTATTTTTTGGAATAGCTTGAGAAGAATTGGGATTAATTCTGTTTTAAATGTCTGGTAGAATTCCCCAGGGAAGCCATCAGGTCCAGGGCTCTTATTTGTTGGGAGATTTTTGATCACTGATTCAAATTCTTCACTCGTTATGGGTCTGTTCAGGTTTTCTATTTCTTCCCGTGTGAATTTTGGTAGTGAGTGTGTGTTTAGGAATTTGTCCATTTCTTCTAAGTTGTCCAAATTGTTGGCATATAATTTTTCATAGTATTCCCTGATAATTGCTTGTATTTGTGATGGGTTGGTTGTAATAAGTCCATTTTCATTCATAATTTTGTCTATTTGGGTGCTCTCTCTTTTCTTTTTGATAAGTCTGGCCAGAGGTTTGTCAATTTTGTTTACTTTTTCAAAAAACCAACTCTTGGTTTCATTGATCTGTTCAATTGTTTCTTTGGTCTCTATGTTGTTTATTTCTGCTCTAATCTTATTTCATCTCTAATTGCCTGATTGA
The DNA here is from genome assembly GCA_017311185.1 of Proteles cristata cristata. NCBI lineage: Eukaryota > Metazoa > Chordata > Mammalia > Carnivora > Hyaenidae > Proteles > Proteles cristata. The sequence continues at coordinate 828,248 of JAESUZ010002105.1, read as the reverse complement.
CCCATTCATTCTTTAGCAGGGTGTTCTTTAACCTCCATGTTTTTGGAAGTTTTCCAGACTTCTTCCTGTAATTGATTTCAAGTTTCAAAGCATTGTGATCTGACAGTGTGCATGGTATGATCTCTATTCTTTTATATTTATTGAGGGCTGCTTTATGTCCCAGTATGTGATCTATCTTGGAGAATGTGCCATGCGCACTTGAGAAGAAAGTAAATTCCCTGGCCTCAGGATGTAAAGTTCTAAATATATCCGTCAGGTCCATCTGGTCCAATGTGTCTTTCAAGTCCATTATTTCTTTGAAAGTCTCACTTTAAATCTGACCTTGCATAGTGAGAATTTAAGAAAGCTTCCCTTTATTATGTAATTCATTTTTGGATAGTCCGATTTTGACCAAAATTTTGTCTCAGTTGTAAAAGCTGTCTTGCTTTGTAAATCCTGTGCGCATTTTGTGCCTTTTTTTGGGTTAGGGGCATGAACTTTCTTTGAAAGATGTATCCCTCCATCCTTCTGTGCAACTTGTTTCACGCTTTTCTACTCTAGCCCCTTCACTTCTATGAAAATTCTAGTAGAAGTAGATGTTGATTTGCATTGCCATAGGAGTTAATGATGATATAAAATTCCTTCTAACTTCATCTTTGTATTTCTTCACCCACCCCACCCAACATGTAATCCCACACCCTGTCCCTTTTTAATGTATTTTCCCTCTTTTGAGTACTTGGTATTCGTAGAATGGATTTTTTTACTTCCCATTTTTGTTGTTGCTTCTGTTGTTGTTGTTGTTGTTATTATTATTATTTTGCTTTGAGGAAGGTGATTTCAGTTAGAATGCTTTTGAATTCACGTATGAAAAAACATAATTTCTTAACTAATCAGATAATATATTATTATACATGTACAGCAGAACAGAATTAGGTACTTAAATATTTGCATAGCTCAATGATATCATTAAGACTCAGACTATTATTTTAATCTGTCAGTTATGTTGTTTTATGTTAGCAATGTATTCAGCCTCAATTTCCAAAATGACTGTCAGAGCTCAGGGCACCATATTCTGACATAGCAAAATCCAGAAGATAAATCATCTGTTTCTTATCTCAATTGTTAAAAAGCTATTTCCATTAACTACATTTTTCTCAGTTTACAGAAAATGTCTTTTATGCCCTTGACCTTAACAAATTACTAACTAGACTAGTGCCAGCACCTTAACTGGCTTAGGCCAGCCAGTATCTAACCCTTGGGGATTGAGCTCAGTTCTGCCCCACTCAAGTACAGGGTTTCATAGAGAAATGTCAATACTTTATCAAATATCTGGTAGAATTGGAGAGAGGAATGAAAGAGAGTGGAAGGAGAGTGGGGTTTGAATTTGGGTATCAAGCATCAATAGAATAGACTTATAATATCCACACCAGAGCATGCCAAATATCCACGCTCATTCTTCTTCCTATTAATAAAGTTTATGCTTTTAGAAAAGTCCACTCATGGGGCACCTGGGTGGCTGAATTGGTTGAGCGTCCAACTCTTGATTTTGGCTCAGGTTATAGTCTTGTGGTCCCTGGGATTGAGCCCCATATGGAGCACTCTGCTGACAGTGCAGAAGCTGCTTGCTTGTCTTTGCCCTGCTCATTCTCTCTCTCTCCCTCTCTGTCTCTGTCTCTCTGTCTCTCTCCCAAAATAAATATTTAATTTAAAAAAAAGAAAGAAAAGGCCACTCACTCTTCTGCAATATGAGAAAAGTGGTCATCCTGCTACTGCATTTAGTTCCAATTTCATGAACTCTTTATGTGCAAGTACTCCTCATTGCATCTTGATAGAAGTATTTACTGCATGTAGCTGAAAGGTATGTGCATAAAGGTAGATGAGAGGAGAGGGAAGTAAAGAATTGCAAAAATAGTCACTCAAAAAAAAAATCCCCCACTGTATCTAACTTTTGCAATGGATTTTATAGCTTTTCTTATCAAGAGTTGAAGACTATTTTCCCAGCCCTCAAATGGGGGCTGCCCTTGTTATTTGCTTTGGCCAAAAGAATTTTGGGCAACTTTTCATCATTACTACCAAACCTAGACCCAAGGGGATATACACACTTCTGTTCTATCTTGTAAAATCCCAGAAGAGCCTCATGAAATATTAGAGATCATTAGAAAGAACATCCCCTGGATCCAGCTGACACCATGCTAAAGCCATGGAACAGGCTGGTTCCAAACAGAATGGGACAGAGCTCAGCTAAGTACAGTCCACCAGGCCAAATTCTGCTCACAGTCTGGTTTTGTATAACCCCAGAGCTAAGAATCTAGATTTGTAAAGGGTGGTAAAAAATATTCAAAACACATTGGATGTAACATGAAAAGCATAAAATAATTACCATCTAGTCCTTCACAGAAAAGTTGCTGATTCCTGGCCTGTTAGAGATTAAGAGACACTGACTCAGCCCACAACTGCATGCTTGAGTTCTTCTGGCAACAGAATAGTTTAAATGAAATGCAAAGCCATGAACAATAATAAGAGATTGTTGTTTTAAACCACCGAATTTGATGTGTTTTTTTTGATAGCAGTGGCTTACAAAAGTATAGTAAAAACTTCGATTCAGAAAACAGAAAAACTAATATATAAAATTCATGATCTTTACAGCAGATGTTGGCATAGTTTTTCTGTAAAAGGCCAGATAGTTATGGGCTATAGGATTTCTGTCAATATAATTAACTTTGCCATTGTAGCATGAAAACAGCCATAGACAAGAAGTTAATGAATGGGTGTGGCTGTATTCCAATAAACCTTTATTTATAAAACATGATACAGTTTATAGTTTCCCAACCCCTAATCTGGAAAATATAATTAATTTAGAAAGGTGTTTTTCTAAATGATTGAAATAATGAAGGTTCCTGAGATAAGGGGATACATTTGTTTGGTTTCATTTTTTTCTTTTTTCTTTTTTTAATTTTAGAAAGAGATACAGAGACAGAGTGAGTGGGAGAGAGGGGAAGAGGAATAAAGACAGAAAATCTTAAGTAACTTAAGGCTCAGTGCTCAGTGTGGAGCCTGTTGCAGGGCTCAATCCCACAACCCTGGTATCATGACCCGAGCTGAAATCAAGAGTTGTATGCTCAACTAACTAATTCACCCAAGTATACAGGTTTGGTGTTTTTCTTTTTGCTTTTCTTGACATATATATATGGTATGTATATATATATATATCTCCATAGTTCTTAGCTCTGTCATTGAAGGGGTTTTCCTTGCCTGTTGTCCTAAATGGTCAAATCTGAGATAAATATTGAAAAGTTATATTTTCTGGAGTCAGCCCAGCTTAAAACAGGTTTTTAGAAGTTCGTATCTTAGTGGGAATGCAGAAAACTAGGGATTCATTTTTGGTTAGGAGTTGTCTTCAATGAATGTAGGGTTTCTTTGGAAATAGAATTCACACAACACTTCAGAGATTTCTGCCATATTTTTGTGTCAATTCTCAGCTAATAGCTGCAAACAAAATGCTTATTACAACATGGGTTTTTGTTTAGAAATTCAGTATCCTGGCCACAGTCCTTTGCACCCCACACCCTTAGTTTAATAATATTGAGACGCTGTGATATAGCACTCTGAGTGGGGATGGGGGTGTTTGCCTCTATTTATAATACAATCATTTCCCCTGGGCAGTGCCCATCTATCTGGTGAAGAATGGCAAATAAAAGATACTAACAAAGATTAGACTTTAATTTTGTCCTAAGCTTATCTCCCACTTACCATATTCTACTTTCTCTAACCAAACTGTCTTGTAAAACTGTATGAAGAGTGACAAAAAAATAGCCAGATGATCCCCAAAATTTGGTATTAATCTGCATTTATAAACTATGTCCATAAACTCAGTATTACTAATTAGATGTAAAACGTTATAATTTACCAAATGTTTCATGACTTCATAACATGTTTACCTAGCTCCTCATTTGGAAATGATCTGATTTCAGTTTCCTTCTTATTGTTTTGCTCAACCAATTCTGCCAGTAGATGCCATTTTCAGCCTACTCTTGGCATCAAATTGTATCCTGTCATCAGTAAGAAAAAGGGAACTTCATTCAAAATTTCCTTCCTTAAAAATTAGTATTCAGTATTCACCATGGAGGCGGAGTTAAGATGATGGCATAGTAGGAGAACCCCAGGCTTGCCTTGTCCCTCAAACACAGCTAGATCACTATCAGATCATTCCTAATACCCATGAAATCAGCCTGAGGACTGACCGAAAAATTGCACAACCAGAGGAAGAGAAGAGACCACATCAGGAAGGCAGGAAGTGCAGAGATGTGGTTTGGGGAAGAAATGAATCACAGGTGCAACAGAGAGGAGGTGCAACAGTCTTAGTTGCAGAAGGAGAGAGAGAGAGGGAGAGAGGAGCACACAGGGGATCACACAGGAAAACACTTCCTCAGAGCCATTGACTAGGAAAATGAGAGGGGATGATTTTCATGAGTTTTGGGATTCAAAGACTGGAGTTTTAGGTTGGTGGTCTTGGCTGGGATAAAGCCCTGATGGCACTGCCCTACTGCTGGAGAGAAGGTAGGCAAGCAACCCTGGAGCAGACAGCATGATCTGAGGATCACATAAGGCACATGGGGAGAGACCATTCACTGTTCTTGGAATGTATCTGTAAGGGTGGCATTTGCAGAGATGCCTCTCCAAGGACAAAAGAGCAGGGAGGCATCATTTCCGTAGGCCACCCCTCAGCATAGACCCAGAACTACCTGCTGAGGGTGGCTAGACCCAACATTGGCTGCCTAGCCTGCTTGCTTCACATCTTACACCCCAGCTCTCTAATGTGACTGCCCTTCTCAGTCAAGCCTGTTTCCATCCCAGCACAGCAAGACCCTCCCCCAGAAGATCAGTGCAGCTTCCCACCATGGCATATCCCCAAATTTGGAAGGTTTAAAAGCCAGCAGGCTTATTTAGGATAGAGCCCAAAGTGCACTGTACTATTCCTGGCAGGAAAGAAGCTGGGGACAGCATGAAATTGGTGATCTGAAAAATGCTTCGGATGCATGAGGGGAAATTGTTTGCTCTTTTAGGACTTCTTCCATGAAAGCAACAAGCAGGGACACCTCTTTCCATGGACAAAGGAACTGACTGGTGCTATTTCCCTCCCCCGCCCCTCAGCATAAACCGTGTCAATAAATAGCACAGCATGAACACTGGCTGCCTAACATGCTTACTCTGTGCCCTCCCCTCCTGCACTCTTCTGGTACTGCCCTTTTCAATCAAGTTAGCCTCAGTCCCAGCATGGTGGGACCCTTCCCCAGAAGACCATCAGAAACCTCCCACACACATCACATCTCCCAACTAAAGAGTTCTGCAAATCTTGAACTCTAGAGGAGTAACATCAGGTCTCATTTAACAGGCAGACTAGAGACGCTTAGTTACAACTCACCACATCGTGGCCAAGGTCAAAACACTGCCCACTTCAGGCAAGGAGAGCCTCTGCAGATGACTGACCTAAATGACCACAGTAGTGGAGCACACACAACACATACCAGAGACACTTCCTGAAGTGCCTGATCCTAGACACTATATTACCTCTTCTTCATAAGTCACTCTCAGGAGCAGGAAACATAACAGGCTTTTCTAAAACACAGAAGACTGAGTCCTAGACAAAATGCCAAGATATAGGAAGTCATCTCAAAAGAAACAAGAAAAGGTCATGGCCAGAGATATAATCAAAACAGATGTAAGTAATATGCTTGATGGAGAATTTACAGCAAAATCATAAGGATACTTGTTGGACTTGAGGAAAGAATGGAGGACTTCAGAGAGACCCTTAAGACAGAGATATGTGTTAAAAAATAATGTCAGAAATGAAAAATGCAATAAGTGAGATTTGAAACAGACTGGATGTAATGACCACAAGGATGGAAGACGCAGAGAAATGAACAGTGATATAGAAGATAAAATAATGGAAAATAATGAAGTTGAACAAAAGAGAGAAAGAATTATGGATTATGAATTACATAGGGAGCTCAGTAACTCCTCAAAGGTAACATTCCTATTATAGGGTCCCAAAATAAGAGAAAGAAAAGGGGGCAGAAAATTAATTTGAGGAAATAATAGCAGAAAACTTCCCTAATCTGGGGAAGAAAACAGACATCCAAATCCAGGAGACACAGAGAACTCCCATAAAAATCAACAAAAGCAGGGGTGCCTGTGTGGCTAAGTTGGTTAAGCGTCTGGCTCTAGATTTCAGCTCAGGTTGTGCATGATCTCATGGTTATAGGATAGAGTTTGGTATTCCCACCCTCTCTCTGTCTCTTGTCACTCTGTCTCTCTCTCTTGCTGCCCCTCCTCCATTTGTTCCCTCTGTTTCTCTCTCAAAGTAAATAAATACAATTTTTTAAAAAATCAACAAAAGCAGGTCAACACCAAAACATATTGTTATTAAACTTGCCGAATACACTGATAAAGGAAAAAAAAAATTAAAAGCAACAAGACAAAGTCATTAACTTACAAGGGAAAATCAATAAGACTAGCTGCAGATTTCTCAGCAGAAACTTGGCAAGCCAGAAGGAGGTGGCATGATATTATCAGTGTGGTCAATGGGAAAATCTGCAGCAAAGAACACTCTAATAAACGAGTCTATCATTCAGAATATAAGGAGAGATAATGAGTTTACCAGACTAACAAAGAACTGATATTTGTGACTGCTAAGCTAGTCCTATAAGAAATATTAAAGGGGAATCTTTAAGTAGAAAGAAAAGACCAAAAGGGGCACAAACTAGAATGGAACAGGTAAAATCTCCAGAAACAACCAGAAAGCAAGTAATAAAATGGCAATAAATACTTATGGATCAATAACTACTCTGAATGTAAATGGACTAAACAGTCTAATCAATGACATAGTGTGTCAGAATGGATTTTAAAAATCTATATATTGCCTATAAGAGACCAATTTTAAACCTATAGACACCTGCATATTGAAAGTGGGGTGATGGAGAAGCAGTTTTCATGCAAATAGACATTTTAAAAAACAAAGTAGGCATACTTATATCAAACCAACTGGATTTTAAACCAGACTTGACAAGAGATGAAGAAGGGCACTAAATCATAATAAATGGACTATACAGCAAGAAGTTTCAGCAACTGTAAGTATTTATACCCCCAACATTGCCTCCAAATATATGAAACTATTAATAACAATCATAAAGGAAATAATTGATAATAATACAATAATAGTAGAGGAATTTAACACCCCATTACATCAATGGACAGATCATCTAGACAAAAAATCAATAAGGAAACAATGGCTTTGAATGACACACTGGATCAGATGGACATAACAGATATATTCAAAACATTCATCCTAAAGCAGCATAAGACACATTCTTTTCAAGTGCACATGGGACATTTTCCAGAATATATTATGTACTAGGTCACAATGAGGCCTCAACAAGTACAGAAAATATTAAATCATACCATGAATATTTTTGACCACAACACTGTAAAACTTGAAATCAGCCACAAGAAGTATTTTTGAAAAGACCACAAATACATGCAACCTAAAGCACATCCTTCTAAAGAATGAATAGGTCAACCAATAAATCAAAGAAGAAATTTTAAAAAATACATGGAAATGAATTAAATAGAAAACCTGAACAGACTAATAACCAGCAAAAAAAAATTTTTTTAAATAAATAATAAAAACTGCCAATAACAAAAGTCCAGGGCCAGATGGCTTCACAGGAGAATTCTACCAAACATTTATAGAAGAGTTAATATCTATTTTTCTCAACCTATTCCTAAAAATAGAAATGAAGAACTTCCAAATTCATTTTAAGGTCAACATTACCCTGAAACTAAAATGAGACAAAGACTCCACTAAAAAAGAGAACTCCAAGCCAATAACCTTGATAAACATGGATGCGAAAATTCTCTATAAAATACTAAGAAATCAAATTCAATGGTATGTGAAATGAATCATTCACAATGATCCAGTGGGGTTTATTCCTGGTTTGCAACTGTGGTTCAATATACGCCAATCAATCAATGTGAAATATCACATTAATAAAAGAAAGGATAAGAACCATATAATCCTTTCAGTAGATATAGGGAAATTTTTTTGACAAAGTACAACATCCATTCATGACAAAAATCCTCAATAAAGACCATATACATAAAACCCACAGCTAATATCATCCTCATTGGGGAAATACTAGGAGCTTTTCCCCTATGCTCAGGGATGCTCACTCTCACTACTACTATTTAATGTGGTGCTGGAAGTCCTAATCTCAGCATTCAGACAACAAAAAGTAATAAAATATATCCAAATTATCAAGGAAGAAGTCTAACTTTCCCTATTTGCAGAGAACATGATATTCTGAATAAAACACTCAAAAGACTCCAATAAAAAATTGCTCGAACTGATATGTGAATTCAGTAAAGTCACAGGATGAAAAATCAATGTACAGAAATCTGTTGCATTTCTGTACACCAACAATTAAGCAGCAGAAAGAGAAATCAAGGAATCAATCCCATGTATAACTGCACCAAAAACCTAGGAATAAACCTAACCAAAAAGGTAAAAGATCTGTGCTCTGAAAGCTATAATACATTGATTAAAATACTTTGAAGATGACACAGTGAAATGGAAAATATTCCATGCTTTGACTGGTCAAAGCAATCTTGAAAAAGAAAAGCAAAACCAGAAGCATCACAATTCCAGACTTCAAGTTATATTACAAAGCTGTTGTGATCAAGATAGTATTGTATTGAACAAAACCAGACACATCGATTAATGGAACAGAATACAAAACCCAGAATGGAACCCACAACAATATGGATATTTAATCTTTGACAAAGCAGGAAAGACTATCCAATGGAAAAAGACAGTCTTTCTACAAATGGTGTTGGGGAAAACTGGACAGCAACATGTAAAATAATGAAACTGGACCACTTTCTTATACAATACACAAAACAAATTCAAAATGGATGAAAAATCTAAATGTGAGACAGGAAACCATTAAAATCCTAGAGGAGAACACAAGCAACAACCTTGTTGACACTGTTCATAGCAACTTCTTACTAGACATGTCTTCTGAAGCCAGGAAAACACAAGCAAAATGAACTATTAGGATTTCATCAACATAAAATCTTCTGCATGGCAAAGGATACAGTCAACAAATCTAAAAGGTAACTGATGGAATGGAAGAAGATATTTGCAGATGACATTTGGATAATGGGCTAGTATCCAAAATCTATAAAGAACTTATCAAACTTAACACCCAAAACCCAAATAATCCAGGGAAAAAATGGGTAGAGGACATGAATAAATGCTTTTCCAAAGAATAAATTCAGATGGCTAACAGACACATGAAAAGATGCTCAACATCACTCAATCATCAGGGAAATACAAATCAAAACCACCATGAGATGCCACTTCATACCTGTCAGAATGGCTAAAATTAACAACTCAGGCAAAAACAGATGTTGGTGAGGATGTGGAGAAAGGGGAACCTTTTGGCACTGTTGTTGGGAATGCAAACTGGCACAGCCACTCTGGAAAATAGTATGGAGTTTCCTCAAAAAGTTAAAAATAGAACTACCCTGCAACCCAACAATTGCAATACTAGGTATTTATCCAAAGAATGCATAAATACTGATTCGAAGGAGTACATGTGTCCCCTTATGTTTATAGCAGCACTATTGACAATACCCAAAGTATGGAAAAGAACCCAAATGTCCATAAGTGATAAATGCATAAATAAGATGCGGTATCTATATATACAATGGAATACTACTCAGCAATCAAAAAGGAAAAAAAATCTTGCCATTTGCAACAACATAGATGGAACTCGAATGTATTATGCTAAGCAAAATAAATCAGTCAGAAAAAGACAAATATCGTATAATTTCACTCATATGTGGAATTTAAGAAATAAATGAAGATAGAAAAGTCAGATAAATAAAATAGGATAAAAACAGAGAGGGAGGCAAACCATAAGAGACTCTTAACTATAGTTAGCAAACTGAGGGTTGCTGAAGGGAGAGCGGAGGTAGGAGGATGGGCTAAATGAATGATCAGCATCGAAAAGAGAACTTGTTGGAATGAGCACCGGGGTTATAGGTAAGTGATGAATCACTAATTCTACTACTGAAGCCAGTACTACACTATATGTTAAGTAACTTGAATCTAAATTTAAAAAGAGAGAAAGATAGAGAGGGAAGCAAACCAAGAGACAGACTCTCAACTACAGAGAACAAACTGATGGTTATTGGGCGGGTGGTAGGTGGGGGAAGAACTAAATGGGTAATGGGTATTAAGGAGGGCACTTGTGATGTGCACTGGGTATTGTATGTAAATGATGAATCGCTGAATTCTACACTTGAAACTAATATTTCATTGTTATGTTAGCTGGAATTTAAATAAAACTTGGAAAAAATATTCACCATAAGTACTACATATAGAACTGGCTTATTGAATGTTCCGGTGAAATGAAGGTTAATATACTTCCATCAAATACATTTAACCTAAAGACAATTTTATTTTTAGGAACACAAATAGAGACACAGGTAGATAGATATCTATCTTTTGTAAAAATCAATTATATAGAAAAAGCTTACAGTTGTTTCATTGTCAACGTGGAGAATAGAATATTGTTTCCTGAAATCTCTTTTTCTTTCCCAGTTCTACATCTTTTTCTCTAAGAGAGACTACACAAAACAGAATATTATTTTGTACATCTACATAACTATATATGAAAGCATTTAATTTTAAATGATCTGCAGGTTTATTGACATACCCTGTAATTCTTGTCAACAATGACAACCACAAAGTAGTTTTTTTCCTCATTGAGTATCAAAACTTTCATAGGTGAAAATGAACATTTTTGGGAAGAAAGTTTTTATACATACAAAATACTCTATTAGTCTTCATTTTCTTTGACTTCTATGTAATATACTGCATCTGAGAAACAAAAAGAATAAAATGTTCTCAGGATATCATTATGTTTTAATGAAAACAGACAACTTGATTTCTTGAAGTTTAATCATTTTCCTTTCAATAAAAGGAAAATAAAAATAAATCTAGTTATTTTTTTTCTAGATGAAATCCATGGTAGTTACACTTCAGAAGAAAGCAAAGCGATTTATTTTTGCTTTTTGGACCTGGAAATGAGCACTGTACACCTGAGTTGCCCACAACAGCGTGTGTTGCAAAAGAACCACTATTTGTCTTCACCAAGAGGAAAACATTTTCACTAGATTTCTTGAAGATATTCACTAATAGGGTTAGGGGTTATATAATTTTATTGAAATGGGTTAATATTAGATTTATAAATGCAAACAGCTAAAAGCATTCATTAGCTACTCTAAGTAACTCACTTTGTGAAATGAGTCATATAGATTAGAAGTGAGGTGTTTATATTAGCTTATAAGGCTTCAAGAGTTAATTGTCAGAATATACTAGAGTTGACTGTCTTGGGTCCTTGACTTTAAGCATGAATTAAAAGGGGAAGAGAAATACTAATTCTAGTTGGTATACTTAAGCATAATTTATCTATGGTACAGCAAGCAGTCTAGGAGGCAGTAAATATGGGTAACAGTAAAAATGAAAATTAGCACCAAAGCCATATACAGTACTGTCACTTGATCTGTAACCATATCACCCATGATTCTTCATCACCCAATAGGCACCAAACCTGCCATTCTCTAATGCTTAGTATAGTGATCTTACAGGGCCATTGATAATCTGGTAGCAATGTACAGTGACCAGTGAGATTATGTTAAATGCAACTAATTTGTATTTTGATATAAATGAAAAAAACTGTAACAGAAAAAAGGAAGGAAAGTGTATTTAAGATTGTATAAATACAATTTATATAATGTAACAATTTATTGATAATCATCTAAGAACAGGGAGATATATTCATCAGTTATTTTTAGAAAGGTAGGGATATTTCTTATCACACAATTCCAAATTAAGCTGCTTGAGATGGAAGGACAGACTACAATAGACTGGAATATAAGGAGAATTACCTAGAGGAAGGACAGGGATGTGGCCCAGGACAGTAGGCTTATATTTATGTATGTAGGTATGTATGTATATGTGTATTTCTTTTTATATTTATGTTTTACATTGCACCACTCATTCTTGCTTAGTAAGTAACTCAAAAGCATCAAAATAATGCTCATAATGAATGCCTACTTGGTGGAAACTTAGTAGTTCCACAATCTTGTGGAGCAGTTTGAGACAGAGAAAAGAAGTGTTGTTATATGGGCCTTTGTAGATATACTGGACATAACTTTGGTATAAATCTCAACAAATAGAGAATTTAGACCACGTTCAACAATTTCCCTGAGGCAGGTGTGATCCAAAAGAGATTAAATCTTCCAGTATATAATAGTTTATTACTATTTCAAAAGAGAATCCATGGGGTGTCCGGGTGGCTCAGTTGATTGAGCGTCCAACTCTTGATTTTAGATCTGGTCACAATCCTAAGATTGTGGGATCAAATCCCATGTTATCTGGCTCAGTGTTGAGTGTAGAGCTTGCTTAAGATTGTGTCTCTCTACCCCTCTCCCTCCTCATACTCTCTATCAAAATAAATAAATAAATAAATAAATAAATAAATAAATAAGATCCAGATATATGCAGCATTTTGTGAATCATTCATCAAATCCCCATGATTTTCATATGAATCAACTACCAGTGGAGTTGTCATTTTTAACCAACCCCACCTGGAAACACAAGCCCCTGTGGTTCTTGGCTGCATCTCGCTTGGTTATCCTGACTGATGACTAGCTTAGAGGATTCCAGAAAACAATACTAAAGATCTTACAAAATAATTTCACATAAGCTCTCACAAAGTGGGAAGAAAATGTGTGTGGGCCCACGAAACAAAGCATATAATGTGCTCTGATTTTTACCTAAAACAAAGGTGAATAATCTATATAAAAGATTTGCATATTTTGTAAAACTGCATGTGCCAGAATTTATTTCAGGCAGTGCATGATGCTAGTGTGGATTCATCCCTTGACAATCTCTGAAACCTGAATATGAACAGAAAATTCTTGTGAAAGTTAGGAGAAGGGTAGGGTTGGTGAAGAGCATGGGTATAGTTAAGGCTGGTAAATCTATACACATAATATGCACATTTACATATATATGCATTTTAAATGTATATATATTTTCTAGAAATGTAAATAGTTTTTCTGTGAATTATGCACTTTTTTATTTTATGTATCGTTCAAAATATTGAATGATAACTTCTGAAAATCTAGAATCAACATATTTACTGGAAAGCTGTTTCAGGAAAATGTTTTGTTTTTAGTGCCAGGAAAAAAAATTAAGAACCTCCATTCAGAAGGAATGAAAGTCAGTGAGAAGTAGCACCATGTAAAATGCTGAAATCAAAGACATGATAGGAAGGACTTGACTCTGCCAGGAATTTGAGTCAGATTCTATCAGACATCAAGTGAGTGGTTTCCTACATGGCCTCAGGGCGTCTTGGCTGACTAAAGAGGAGTGAGGGCTGACATTCTGATTAATGCAGTGCAACTGTTGAAAATCATATTGATTCTCAAACAAATTCAGCCAATTTGTTTTCACGGATATCACTGGAATTAATAAAGATTATGTGGCCTCAAAAAAAAGCACCGATCCCATGCCAACGCTTCTTCAGAGGACAGTCACCCAAGAGGGAGTTTCCCTTCTCCCCTTCTCTTTCTGCAGCTCTTGCTGATGCAGATCTAGAGAGACCACAAAGAGAGAAAATAAAAGGGGGGTGGGGGGGCTGAGGATGCAGACTACATCCAGTAAGGCTTTATGCACTTTTGAGCTCAAGTGATAGAGCTCAAGAGAGATGAAGAGTCAAAATGCATGGTGTCACTTGATTATTGTCCTTGATTATGAAGAACTCTACTTGATTAACAGTGAAATGGAAATTATACCATTATGATTTGATGCCCTTTCCTTTAGTTGTGTTTTATGATGGATAATTTCACCTTTCCCTCAAATAAATTAGGTTAAATATATGTTTATCCCTTAGAGTGAGGATATGAGTGTATTTGAATATTTTGGAGGGATTCTCAAAAAAGATTGTAAAACATGATATTATCTCATCAGAACTTTTATAGATTTTTGAAGCAATATTTTAAAAAGACAAAATTTTTCAAACACAAGTAAAGCCTGAATGTAATGAGTGAAAACTTTGAAACCAAATGCCTTATAAGAAAAGCAAAAAAAATAAGACAGTCTAAACTTGTATTTACAACACAACAAAATTTGCTGCAGCCATATATGCACATTTTAATTTTCAGTTTCTGTTATAAAATATGCAATTTAACCACTATTTTCCAAGGGACATGAAAAACTCTAAAGAATAAGGGAAATGATATAACCGTTGCTAGAATCCAAACTTGTAACCATTTTTCTTGGCCTGTGAAAACATTAGGTGACTAGAAAATTCTCACTGTGACTGCAGATCTATAAGGTGTCATTTGACAATGAATTCACTGTCAATTTATTCTAAACACAATTAAATGAGTAATTATGCAAGAGTAAATAACTTTCATGATGGAAATATTTTCGAAAAGCTACTGTCAGATACTCAAATTAAGAGAAAGGAGAATTACATCATTACCAAGCTCATCAGAAAATAGATTATTATAATTTATTTTAAAAATCTCTCCGGAGAGGTCGACTGAAGGAAAATGAAAAAGGATATAAGAATCTGCGGTTACAGATCTGAGGCTCATTCTGAGCCATTTTGAGTCTAATAGTTGACTTCCCAAGAGAAAATGTTCGTGTTCTGCTCATCTGTTTACCAAGGATTCTTTTTACCAGAATCTTTGAAATGAATTGAGTAAATCCACAGTATTTTGAGAGTAGACTTCATGTCTTAGACCAAATTAGACTCATTTACAAACCTTAGTTTTGTGTAATACATATTGCACGTCTCCTTTTTTAACTAGGTGGTGCTATAGCATCAACTAACTCGTAAATCCCAGTAGGTTAAAAAAGAAGTTTATTTTATTATTCATGTTCTATATTGCTTGGCTTGCTATAGATAAGCTCCACATGTCTCCCTTCTTATGCAATTCCAATTGAAGGAGTAGTCTTTTTATAAAGGACACAGTTGTCCATGGAAGAGGGAAGAGGATAAGCGATGGGACCAGAATTTGGCTTTTTTTAAACAGTGGTACATTGACATAAAAGATCATATTAGTTTCGGGTGCACAACCTAATGATTTGATTTGATATTTATATATATGATGAAATGATCATAAGAGTAAGTCTGTTGACATCCATAACTATGCATAGTTATAAACTTCTGAGATATCACAAATACCACTTGAGTTTGCATTCAATTGGTCAAAAGGCCATGATGCAAAGATTAAAATCCCATCAGAGAGATAATAGGAGCAATCATAAAATGTGCCAACTCTTGTGTAAAGTTTAAAACAAAATCTGTACCCTGTGTGTTTCAGGCCCCAGAGTTAACCACACATATATACTGATGGGAGACAGAAGTACATAGTTTAATTTAAATGCTCTGATACTTATACTTCTGTAGTGATCATCTTTATTTGAATCCATGGCACACACATCCCATAACAATATATACCCAATAGTGGTATTGCTCAGGTATCAGGCACTATTTTTTTTTCAATTATACTTTTTTTCCAAGTTTTTATTTAAATTCCAGTTAGTTAACATACAGTGTAATATTATTTCCATGCATAGAATTTAATGATTCACCACTTTCATACGATACCCAGTGCTCATCACAAGTGCCCTCCCTATTGCCCATCACCCACTTAGCCCATTGCCTGCTCGCCTTCCTTCCAGCAAACCTCAGTGTGTTTTGTATCATTAAGAGTCTGCTTTATGGTTTATAGGGGACTTATTTTAAGTTGTGATGAATACTGTCACAATACAGTCCAAATATGTCATACCAATTTACATTACCAACAGCAATACATAAGAATCATGATTTTTGTACACTAGGATCAATGCTGGACCTTAATCATTCTTTATTTTATTAATTTCATAAGTGAAATATTGTATTTTATTGTAATTTTGCTTTGCATATATTTTACTGTTTGTGAGACTTTCTTTTACAAGCCTATTGGTAATTTGTGTCTATTTTGAATTGACAGTAGAAACAGACACTTGAAAATGCTGTTTGAATGCCATAAATGTTTAGAGAGTTGAACTACATATTCAGCACTGAACCAAGTAACCTATCTATCTTAGGACATTCGAAGAATCTATGCTGTTCTATAACTACCATTTGTTGAAATAAACAAAATGATCAAAATATATGACAGTTGTTTGCCAGAAATATACTACTTGGTGGTTGAGACTAACAGAGAAAATATAGATTAAATGTGGATACAAGTCATGGCATAGAGGAAGGCACTTGTGGGGATGAGCACTGGGTGTTATATGGAAACCAACTTGACAATAAACTAATTTTACAAAAAGCTAAATCCAAAAAAATGTGGATACAAGTCACAAATATTTAGAAGACTAAATACATGTTCACTGGTTCATGTTAGTAGTCCAATTTTTATAGAAAATTACCAGTTCTAAAAGGGATGCATTTTGTGTGGTCATTCATTTAGGAATATTTCTTAAGGGAAAAAATAACAGAATCTTCCTGTATAAGGAGGTAGAGTTTAGATATATAAAGAAAGTAAGCTTTTATATTGTGGTACTATAAGTTCTGGTCTAAACATTTGGTTATAAATGATAAATAATAAAACACTTATACTATAGGCATATTTTAATAACCCTCAAATACTCAACATAACTGTGGACTTCAATCCAAACTATTTATTCATACACACTATTTATCTTTAAGGGACTTAAAATTTAGTGGCAGACAATACTAGTCAATATCACTAAGGCAATTAAATGAAAGAACAGCCTACGTGACAAAGAGATATTAATAATATGTTAGCCTGTGAAAGAGAATAAGAATTAGTTACTTGAATGAAGCTTGAAGGATAAGTAGAATTCTCACAAATGAAAACTATCGGGGAGAGTCTTTAAAATTGTAGGAGATACCATGAAAAAATAGGTAAAATACACAGTTTTTTAGGTGTCAGAATAATGCATTAGAATAAAAAGAACAAAACCTTGAAAGATCATCCCAGCAATATTGTGGAGATCATTGAGTTTTGGGACCTAAAGTTTGTACTTGACTTTGTGATCAATAAAATGACTATCACAAAAACATCGATTAATATGGCATATAGAAACACAACTTACTTTTATATGTTTATTCCGTATTTTACAACATTACTGACTTTGTTAATTAGTTACAGAAACCTTTTTTTGGGTCTAACCTTTTCTACATATACAATTATGTCTATTGCAGACAGAGATAATTTTACTTTATCCTTTCTGATTTAGATTTATTTTATTTTTGCTGAATTGTTCTGGCTCAGGCTTCCAGTACTTTGTTGAATAGAAGTTATAAGTGAATATCCTTGTCTTGTTCCTGATCTTAGAGAAAAAGCTTTCAATTTTTCGCCATTGATTATGCTGAAATATAAAACTCCTGGAAGAAAGCACAGGGAAAATCCTTTAGACATTGGTCATGACGGTAGTTTCTTGCATAGAACATTCAAAGCACAGGCAACAAATGTAAAAATAGACTCCATCAAACTACGAAGCTTCTATACAGCAAAGAAAACAATCAATAGAATGAAAAGATAACCTATGGAAAGGAGAAAAATATTTGCAAATTATGTAAATATATATAATATAACATAGAAAGTATAATATATACATATATGGCATAATATATTATAATAAACTTCCTGAATATTTAGGAAACTCCTATCACTCAACAGCAAGAGCAAATAACTCAATTAAAAATGGGCAAAAGACTTAAATAGACATTTCCCTAAGGAAGACATACAAATGGGTGCGAGGTATTTTAAAAAGTACTCAAAATCATTAATTATCAAAGAAATGCAAATCAGAACTACCTTAGATATCATCTTACCTCTCTCACTATGGCTATTACCAAAACAGAGACAAAAATAATAACAAAAGATAACAAGTGTTGGGATGTACAGATATTAGAACCCCTGATCAGTGTCGGTGGGATTGTAAAATGGTGCAACAGCTATGGATAACAGTATGGAATTTTTTTGAAAAAATTAGAAGTAAAACTGCCACATAATGCCCAAATTCTGGATATATATATAAAGAATTGAAATCAGGTTCTTAAAGAGATACACTTCCCTATTCATAACAGCACTATTCAGAGTAGCCAAGATATGGAAACAACCCATTTATTCTATTAATGGGCAGGTGAATAAAAAGAAAGTGACGATATATATATATATACAATATTCAACCTTAAAAATGAAAGAGGCTAAAAAATAAGTGCATGGTTTGGAATGGGACGGGAAGACACAAACGTGAGAGCTCTTGCAAGATTAGCAAGATTACATGCTAGGAAATAGCAATTGATAAGTTGTGGGTAGTACAAAGGGCTCAGTGAAAGATTGATATGAGGCTTTTGAAATTAAGTGTCTGGTGGATATTATCAACTTTAATAGAAAGTCAGAAGGAATAGTTGATTTGTGTTGGAGATAAATGATTCTGATGTTTATTTTCATTCATTTTGACTCAAACACAATTTACTAAGAAAGATTTCTCTTAGAATTCCTTGTCACAGACTTTGAGATGTAGAGTTTACAAAGACACCTATTACTGCTCAAGTCCAGTTATCGAAATTACAAGCAATTCTGAAGACTGGAAGCCAATGATTTTAGGATTGAGGATACTCTCTAAAATCTATCCCAGAAAACATCTCAAATGACATCTCTTATGTCCATGCTTTTCTATAAAAGAGTAAAGTAATTCAGGTTTATTTACTATAAGTTCATGTTAAGTAATGAGTGTAAAGAGGGAAAATCACCAAACAATCACACATACTTTGACTGATACAGTGACATTTGATATATTCAACTTAGTGTAAATTGTATGAAGGTACTTTCTTTTTATACACATAAGTGTGGATTATAACATGGATCTCAACCATCACATTGTATTATTATTGTATTATGGTGTCTTTAATATACTGTTAAAGCAATATGGGAAGTTTCAAGTACATTCATCAAGTTGTATTAGCCCTGTATTTTGTTAGCATTGTATTAGCCAATACAGTTCATAATATATTATCAATGTCTGTACCAAACAGTAACATTAATATCCGGAAATTTTCAAGTGGGTCTCCAAACTGCTTGTGCATCTTTCATGTGCCAAAATGTAATAAGTCTTAGAAGTGTCTGTTAATACTGCAAGAATATTTGTGAAGAGACATTATGGATCTGCTACTTTTGGCATTCTTAAAGGCAACCCCATGAAAGCATGTCCCACATGAGCCAGTAAATCTACTTTGAGAGTTAACATTTTCTACCCCTATTCTCATATAAAGAAAGCTAATTCTACAAAAAAAAAAAAAAAAAAAAAAAGCAGGGCATGCATTTATCCTCTCAGGATCTATTTGATTTTGGTCACTATTTAACATGTAAGAAATTAAGATCCAGTTCAGTGGCTAAAATTTACACACATGGACTAGTTAGGTAGATACTCAGTTATCTTAGTGCTATTTACTTGAAAAATAAACTTACCCAGATACAGTTGGAGCTATAAAAATATGATTTTTAATAGCAAGGAACCTATAATTTTATGTGAATGTATATATTCACATTTATATATATATATATGATTATATATATATAATGTGATTTTATATATATATATATAATCATCAAAATAAGGGTGCAAATGATTCATACTATAGAAATTCAAAGAAGTTTTCTTTCAGATGAGAAATGGGAATTACATGGAAGAACATTTTGGGTAGACAAGGAAAGGAATTAGGACTTGTTATAACTGGGCATAGGAAAAATAGAACCAGATTATAGTTTTTGAAATTGATCCTATAGAAATTTGTGAAGCTATGTGAAGACTGTTTGTATGGTATAGAATGGATACATTTTAATTTCAGGACAACAAATACATCAGTTATCTTGTACTTAGGGAAGGAGGTGTATGGAGGTGGTGACAAGAGAAATAATGCTAAGCCTATAATCTCAGATAAATGACAGGACAGGGAGAGAGATGAATTATTTCAGAGAAAATGCGGTCATATTTGAGTTAGAAGATAGTTTAAAAATCATCTATTTTGAATTTCTTGTTTATGTATAAGGCAATGTTGGCAGAATTTGGGACTATTTGTATACGGCCAATCAACAATATGAAACACTACTTGAAAAAGAATATTGTACAAACCAATGAAGTCAGAACAGAAAGAAATGCAGGTTAAGAAATGGAACAAGGACTCTCCTTTGGAATATTAATTGAATCATTCTATGCTGATTAGAAGAAAATCAATTTATGGGGTAAATTATGTTTGTTAACATTGATTTTGAATTCAGTGAAAACTGTAGTCAAAGTTAGAATCAACTCCATAAGAAGAGAATATAAGGGAAACTCAGAGCAGAAGGTCAGGGACACTTGGCTCACTTCTATGATTTAGCAGTAACATTTTCTAATGAAATGGAAAGTCAATGAAAGGACAATACTGTGCAAATTATACCTTTAATATGTAGGTTAGCATGACGATTTTCTAAAACAGGTGTATAAAGAGCAAGACTCAATTCCAATATCATAAAACTGCAAAACTCTTGTAGCAGAGGAAAATCACCATATTTTATTTTCACCATCTTCATTATTGACCTGAACAGAAAAGAAAGAAAAGAAATCCCTATTTATAGCCCCCATTTCTTTTGGTAGAGAAGATTTTATTGCATTTTTGACACTTATTTAGATCAAGACTTTATATGAAATAGATTTTTCCCCCTACATGGTCCACTGGGTAGAATGCCTTTTCTAATGTCAGACAACATGATATATTTAATCATCTCTGCCTTCTGAAGAACATGTTCAGTCAAGTAGTAGTAGAGTTCCATCTGGTTGAATGCATTTTGGGAGTAGATGGTTTTCTGCCCAGCTGATTCAGACAGAACTCTCACGAGATGACTGAAGTGGTTACAGGAGACATTCATCTGTACTTCTCTCTCATTTACAACTGGAAATTTTACCCTGGAAGCAAAGGACTAAGAGGAAACCAATTTCTCTAGCATCTTTAGTGTGAGTGTGTGTGTGTGTTATATGTATGTATGTCCGAGAAATTCTAAAAGAGAAGTTCCTAAAGAACTATCAAAATTGAAATTTGGTACTATTGAAGGAACAACTCACTAAATCTTTAGTCTTCATATATGAGTGACATCACTCCATAACCTATGATTGCTATTTGTCTTAGAGTTCCAAATTAATTGAATTCTTATAATTGGAGCCAATTATCAGCAGTGTAGAAAAGAAACCACAGCGGTAAACTGATCAAACCTTTCCTTTCTCTCTAATTGGGTGAAGAAGCTGTGATAATCCTCCCTTCTTTGGAATATGATGAGCTGGAGTTCCTGGAAACTTGTATGAAAGTGTGGATATCTGGAGAGTTGTGTTAGATCTGTTGACAAGAAGGTAGTATGTGAGGTTATTTATGGAAAAATAATGAATTGGACATACTAGTATCATGAGGTTCTCAAGCTCTTCATAACATCTGTTTAAGTATGATACTTCAGGGGCATTGTAAGAAATATCCAATTCTCATTTTTTCTTAGAGAAAGTGGGAATGGGAGAGGGGATATATTGAATTATATACCAGATTACAAATACAAGCTCTTACATTTAGATCAATAACAGTAGCTACAGAAGTGTTCTATCTGCATTGTCTATATATTGGTGATATTTTCATGTCATTAGTTTTTGTGCAGGTAAATATAAACCCAGTTATATACAGGATAGGTTGATTTGTACTATTTTATATGATATATCATGATTTGTTTCTTATCTGTTTGGATTTGTATTATACCCAATATTTTTCAAGTTCTCTGAAGATAATGAATGTATGTACTGATATACATGTATATAAATTTAAAATAATTTTGTCTTTTTTCCTTGTACCTTCTGAAATAGTACAGTGATAGGAAAAAATGGAATATATTCATTTTGCTTAGTAAATGGAGCATTTAATAAAACTTTTAAAATTGTTAGATACAACTGCATATATTAAGAAGATATTTTCTACATTTTATTTTTGCCTTACTTCTCAGCCATGATACCCTAGGTATATAATACTTACTAACATACTTAGACTGCTATAATATAGCATTTCTGGGTTGTTGGTTTTTTTTTTGGAATAAGAGTATAATAGGAAAAGCCTCACTTGGTTTTTAATATTTTTGAGTTCATGAAATATAAACTGGAATTGTTAAAATCTTTTCTATCCATGTAGATAGAAGACTGTTCTACCACACGATTTTGGATCTCTTTACTTTAAAAGAGACTATGTCTAGCTGTGGGTGCAGGGGGTGCTTTTTTCATGAAATAGGTGTATTTCATCAAGGGCTTTCTATTGTGTTACTTATACGTTGAAAAAATTAAAGCAGACTGTCTGGGTTTATGGTCAACTTGTGAGTGTGAACATAAACAGGAGTGATAACATAGCAGCTGACTGTTTGATATCCCCACCTGGACTAAACAGGTACTGAACAGAAATATCAATTATATCCAGCAAATCCATTCTTCTTCCAGCCTTTCCTTCCCCCAGATGCCGCATGGCCCCTCAGCTGCCAACAGGTGGTCCCGAGTCCTCCTCCCCCACCCCACTTTCATTGTGCTGTCCTCCAGGCATCAATTTCTCCACTGTGCTCAGCTCAGTTCATGTCACCACCCACCATCCTTTTGGACATCTAATAAGGCTGCTTCTAAATCATGTCACCCAGCATCCATGCACCATATGTTGCTGACAAGTTGCCAGGCTCAGGTGTTGGCTTATGAGATGATGTAGATGCTTCCTCCTTGGGGCCCATATGCAGAGCCATTATTCCTACAGGCACAACACTTGGCTCTGCAAATCAAAGGGTGAAACTCCTTCCATTACAATAAG
Source organism: Proteles cristata cristata (assembly GCA_017311185.1). Lineage (NCBI taxonomy): Eukaryota > Metazoa > Chordata > Mammalia > Carnivora > Hyaenidae > Proteles > Proteles cristata. The sequence goes on along the minus strand of JAESUZ010002105.1, from coordinate 805,248 downwards.
CCCTCACTTCCCACTGGCAAGACTTTCCTTTCATCTTTGGGATTTGCTGGTCTAAATATCCTAGTGACCTAGTGTCTAAAGGAGAGCTGTTTCCATCAGAGCCCCCAAAATAGTACAACGGCACTGGAACATGAGATTGCCAACTTGCCATTGGTGTCCCTCATGCTGCTGTGTCAAAAGTGAAAATGAGAGGGAGTACGATATAGACTAAAGTAATTGATTTGTTCATCGAGGGGAAGGTTTGGAGTATAGCTGCAGACCAGAGCGTTCCATGAGAGCACCTTCGCTGTATTCCCATGCTCACCGGTAATTCACACTAGAAGGCAATAGCAAACCAGCGCAGGTAGAAACATGAATGACTTAGCCCATCAGAAACACAAATGTGAGGTCGGTCTGCTAGGTAATGAAATATTATAAGCCAACCGACTTCCTGCAACTAAAAGAAACATTGATTCGAGGAACTAGGGACCAAGAGAGCAGTTGCAGAGATGAGAACTGAGCTTCAGTCCTTATACCTATTTCTCTCCTTACACAAACTCACTCACTCACACATGCACATATGCATGTAAATACTTACTCATACACAGTATTTTTTACCAACTTTATATTTCAATCAATTTTTCTAATCATCTTCCTCTTTTCTAGAAGATTCTCTTTTCTAAGAAGATTAAATTTATTGCAGTCTTTGTGTGTTGGACATCCAAAGGAACCTTGTTAAGTGAGGTCGAAAAGAATAAACATGACTCTGAGTAGGGGTACAAAGACTTATGGGAGTGAACCTTGATTTTATGAGGAAAACTTAAAACATGGTAGACAGAAATGAAATGTAATTTGTAATGGTTCAGTAATTCACATTTCTTTAAAATGTCATATATGGATGCTGAGTTGACAAAGACATAATTGAGCTGGGATTTTTGTGGATACCTTAGCCTCCCTAATAAATCCATTGAAAATCTCTTTGGCTTATCAGAGGAGAATCTAGAAAGGACCTTTCTCTGATTTGCATAACATTCCAAGTCAGAATCTGCCAGTGAAAGGGATTTACAGGAGATTTATATCAGAAGAAATGGAGAAAGCATTATCTTCTGATCTCATTTTCAGGCAACACATTTGCAGATAGGAAATGCTTGAAGATTGCAAGCTTTGATAGTGCAGGGTGTTAAGTTTGACACCATCTAACTCTTCAGACGTCCCCACCCCCCACCCCCCGCCATCACTAAAATTCTTGAATTTCACAGAAGCATCATTGTGAAATCCTGAAAATGTTTACTTATTGTGGTAGTTCTATTTGTACTCAAAGATATTCCAATTGTATGTAATGTCTCCTATTTGTACTCAAAGACATTCTAATGGTGTGTAATGTCTCCTATTGCCTGTACCGAAACACTGTCCGATTGGAATACCTGAGAGGCATTTGTTTTCCTTCCCAAATCTCAAACAACATCTGTGAAGAGTATTACAGGCAGAAAAAAGTAAACCTCTCTGGGGAAGGAGAAGACACAAAGTAAGACTTCAGTTAATTTGCCATCTATTTGAAATTAAATGAACTTTACAGTGTCATAACTTTCTTGACACGTTCTATGAAATAATTACTTAGGCAGAGCACTTAAATGATGCTTAATAGTAGAACCTGTAGAAGTATGTTTTCCCTTTGGGGGGCCTGTGTGGCTCAGTTTGGTGGCATGACCATTTCTTGGATTTGGCTCAGGTCATGACCCCAGGGTTGTGAGATCAAGCCCTGCATTGGGCTCCATGCTTAGCATGGAGCCTGCTTAAGTTTGTTCTCTCTCTCTCTCTCTCTCTCTCTCCCTCTCTCTGACCCTCCCCCACACACACACACTCTGTCTCTAAAAAAATAATTAAAACTAAATTAAATTAAGTAAATAAATAAATAAATAAATAGAAGAAATACTTTTCCCCCCAAATGAAATCAGTCTGATTTTTGCCAAGCCAGATTCCTGCAATGTCTGGACAATTTTCTATGACTTAAACAATCTGTTTCTCACACCCCAATATGGCGACCAAGTCCCTTGATTCAAGTTAATACATGACCTCCATTTGGCTTAAATGATTCAACTGGTCTGAAATTTTGTAGTTTTATAAAAGAGCACCATAACCATCTGTATCAATATTTTAAGTAGGTGAGTTGTGCTACTGGATTTTTCCAGCACACTAAACTCCACTCTTTACTGAGAAATGAAGCTTAGTGTCATTAAAAATTAGTGAGACATTAGTATCTGAGTTTTAACTCAAATAATCATTGGGTTAAAGGAAATTTCTCGAGTGAACTGAATACCCAGAGCCTCCTCTTGATCTTTTAATGGCAAATGATTTCCACAACTTCATTACTGACCCTGCCAATTGTATATGAGTAGACACAAACTCAACACCATCACAGCAAATGACTTGCTTATTGTGGAGTATGTTACCTCAGAAGTCTTCATAGGTGTTAGTCACATTAAAGCATCAGCAGAATCCAAATGGTCTGTTTAAGGTGTCTTTGAGTCAAGAAATCACAACATTCAGGTGTCCTTATTTATAATTAGTGTAGACATTACTCATTACCTATTCATTGTTATTTGGTAGCCAGGTTAAAATATGCTTAGTGAACTTAAAGTTTGGCATACAACAAAACCACCGTGTATGAAAACTCCCTGCATCCAGACTCACCAGGGATCAAGTATATGGTACTTAAAATTTTAATCCACTTATTGTTCTTTACCATAGGTAAAGAATAAAAGATAGTCCTCTGAGAAAGGACTCTGAGAGAATGAGCAGCATTCTCTCTACACATCAATGCATCTGACATACCTCATTTGGGAGAAGAAATTTAGTTAAATTCAGAGTCCTTGAAGACCAGAGAGATATTAGTTCATCTCCTAAATTCCATTCATCTCTTAGATCTCTAGGTCAGGCTAGGGATCCGGAGAGCTTGATATTCAGGAGAAAAATGGTGGTTCTATGCTTAATAACAAAATATTAGTTTCAAAGATGTCCATTCTATTGGGAATTTGAGCCAGCAATTACAATCCAATTTTGAAATACTTGATTTAAATATGATTTACATGTTGTGTCTCTATTAGCTAGTTGATAGTGACAGTTATTTGTGACGTGATTATAGTTTGGAATAACTTGATGGTCCCAACTCTCTACAGCTTCCATGTCTTATCTGCTCCTACTGTCCAGTGTTTTCCATCCCAACCAGGCAAATTTACCACATAGCTGTCAGATTTCCCACTTTCTTAATTATACTCACTTTGCTCCCAATACCTAGGATAATTTTTCTGTGTTGTTTCCACCTATTAAACTTCACTCAGCTGTTGAGGCCAGATTTAAATTTGATCTTCTCTGCTCAAATAACTCTTTTCATTTCCTTTGTCTCCTTAAGTAATCAGTTAAACACTTTCCATCTCCTTAAAATATCTTGCCTCATGTTATCTGTACAAAAATTGATACCACCCCCAGGGGAGGGATCATAGTTTACTTCATAGATATTTTTCAAGATCTAGAGCAAAACAAAAATGTAGGACACAAGACAGGGGCAAGAAGTCATTGTTCACAGCCCAAGACAGACAGGATCCCATGGGTTTGCAACTTTCAACCAGAAATGCTCAGTAAGTACATCAGTAGTAGATGAGGGCTCCCCTGAGTCATCTTCATGGATATAGCGGTGTGTGATGTCAGTATCCTGGGGCAGGGACGCATACATACTTTTCCCACCCCTACTCAGAGTACGCCTACCATCTACCCTGAATGTTCCTTGTATCTCTGTTCAAAGCTCACCTCGGGGCAGAGAACAGTGGCAGAAATGTTCCCCAGTCCCTGGTGACCTGATTGCCTCCCAAGACGTGTGCAGATAGAGGTGGCCATATGGCTCTGGCAGGGAAGGGATGTCCAATGTCCATCGGAAATCTGGGCTCCAGGAGCAATTGGCCAGGAACCCATACTGGAGAGCCTGCACAAGGGAACACTGCATGAGCCAGGGACCCAAGCCCCAGGGAACGCTCCACTGTCCCATTGAACTTGACCTTTAAAACTCAAGACAGTTGCCCAGAACATTAAACTAAAATCATAGGGCATTTGTGAGTGTGAGGCTTCCTCCTGTGACACTGGCCTTGATCAGATAGGAAGTTAATCATGGTTGTTTACGTAAGGTGTTTATTTTTGAGAATATAACCTGAAACAAGCCACATCATGCAAAGAAGAAAGCTTAGATCCATTTGTAAATAATTCAGAAATAAAGATTTTTTCAAACAGGGTCTATTTTAATGACAGTTATTAAAATTTGTCAATTTATATTTGTAAATTATATTGACACATCATGTTTAATTCTACCTTTCAAACACTGTCTGATCTTTCTCCATAGAGAGCTTCATTCTTGAATTAACTGAATTATCAGATATCAGCAATTCTAGGGTATGTTTGTGAGCATTCTGTCATAGTCACCCATACTGAATAAACACATACATGATGTTCATATACATCAAATAAAAGTATAAATATAGACACAAAATTAAATTTGTATCATAAATGTTTATCATACATATATGTGTATCAAATACAGATATTTACATACTGATCAGATTTGCCACAGAGTTAAATTTCGCTCTCTATATTTTGCATATGCTTCATTACCTAATTGGCTAAATAAATAGGAGTAGACATGGCTTATGTAGCATCTTGTTCTATCTTAATTACAAAGTTCTACAAATCTACTAGCTCTAATGTGATAATGTGGTTCTTATGCTCCAACATATTTGTTCATTTGCAAAAACCTTTATCATAAAGTTAAATGTGCTATGGTTATCTTTTATCTTTTGTATCTATTGAATTGTACAGGTTTTATTATTTTAGTGTTTCACTCCAATAAAACTTCATGTATCATATAGTAACTTAGCTGGTTTTCAAAAATAATAATATTAAAGCTATCAAACACTTATTATTTAGGAATGTTTTGGAATAAACATCATCGTTATTATGAATTTGTGGATTATTGATGACCATTATATTCTTGTGAAGCTTAAAATTCAACTACAGAATTTTGAGAAAGCATACTCATAGTTTGTGCAGAAATTTATGTTTTATTATTGAAGGTTAATTGTTCTATACTTCCTTTTCTCCTCCAACAGTGTAATTGACTTAAATTTGCCGATTAGGATAATAAATCACTGAAGAAGTTAATGTATAAAAATACCAATTATATCACTTATTCAATCATTTATTTAAAAAAGAAAAATGCAGGGGCGCCTGGGTGGCTTAGTCGGTTAAGCGTCCGACTTTCGCTTAGGTCATGATCTCGCGGTTCCTGGGTTCGAGCCCCGCGTCGGGCTCTGTGCTGACTGCCAGCTCAGAGCCTGGAGCCTGTTTCAGTCTGTGACTCCCTCCCTCTCTGACCCTCCCCTGCTCACGCTGTCTCTCTCTCTCTCTCTCTCCTAGAAATAAATAAATATTTAAAAAATTAAAAAAAAAAAGAAAAAAGAAAAATGCATTTAGTACTGTATGCCACAAACATACTAGTTACTGGAAATACAAAGTCAGAAAAACACCAATTACTTGCATCTAGGTGATTAAGAAAGAGGGGCAAGTTAATTAACAACTGCAGTATATGTATATTAAATGCCATGAGAGTTTGTTTCATACTTGAGCAGGATCACCACAGGTGACTGAGATCAGGAAGGAAAAATGTCTTACTAAAACTGAGATTGCAATGAAGTTCACTACATAAGGAAGGAGTTAGGTTTTTCTGATTGCTTTTTTCAAACTTAAAAAGAAATGTATTTTAATGTGTTTGTATTCAGCCAGAAGGAAAAAAAATAAACAAAATACCAACATTCTAGTAAAAACAACTTCTTTTAGTTAGGAATCCCTATCTATACTGCTGAGAGTGAGTAAAATATGACTTCAGATTTGTCTCTCTGTGGAAGCACAGGTTGATTTAACCCAGAGACAAGGCAGACAGCAGTAGAAAGCCAAAGCTGCTTGCTGTGTATTTATTACATATTCTTAGCTTTCACAATGTAAGACATTTGTAAAAAGATTGTCATATTTCTGTTTTTTAGTAAAGCGGTCTCCCCACACAGTTTAGATTGTTTTAAGATTAGTTGAAACCTGAGGGAAGTATATATTTTTATTTGACTGTGGATTAGGGAAGAGGGGATGGCATTCAACAGCGTGTTTCATACTCTATCACTGAGCAAAATTTCCTATAAAGGAAAAGCAGAAGTTATTAAAGGATTTGTACTCTTTAAAGATGCACTTATTGGTTTGCATCTCTTCATAAAGAAGCAGCATCCGTCTGGATTCCTCTAGGATTGAAGGCAAGAAAGTCTTTCTTGGGATCAATGTAAAATATCTATTCAGAAATAACATGTCTGCTAAACCAAGTTGATTCTGAAAAAGAGACCATTTTCTTCTTGCAATTCAAAAGCCCTCCCTAAAGTATTGGCAAATGAATAGTCCATGTAATAAATAGGAACGTAGTGTCCTCAGAAATACTTTTTGCTGAGGGATGAAAACCAAGGAAGCCTTGTTCCATCATATTATCCAGAGTAATATGGATAATAATCCATCTGGTAAACTAGATGGAAGTCCTTGGATCTGAGGTGTTTTCCTGATACCTGTGCTTACTGTTTTACAACTATAGCTTCTCTATTCCCAGATTCGTTAGACTGACTGTTTGCAGACTGAAGAATGCAGGCAATCTTGGGCAGAATTTAGCTTTTCTGCATCTGGCTATTTTTTATCTTTATGTTTTACATACACGGAATTGATACTAAACTAATAAGATTATAGGTGAGAACATTTCTTTTTAATATATGCTAATGACTGCAGTTTGGCCCAAAGTACGCTGCTGTTTCCATGTAACACGTTTATACTGCTGGGAAGATTTCCTCCTAAGTGGTTTTATAGTTAATTATTATCCCCTTCATGCCTTAATTTGGATTCTATACTATCCTTCAACACCTTTCTCAGACTTCCAGTACTTAGCAAACTAGCTCATAGTTTTATCACCTCTACTGTGAAGATTTAGAAAATAAATTAAGAACAATTTCTTTTCAGATTTGATTTTTATGCCTTGAAAAACATTCCAAGGAACATTAGAATTTCTGCTGTCTTATTATATTACCTTGAAAATAGAGAGTTTTAAGTAGAAGCCTGGAATTTGCATTAAACAGATGGAGTGAATGATAAAAACTCAATGATAGTTGGCTTAAATCTGAAGCCAGTCTGAAATAGATGGATAACATTTTTCAACATGAATAATTATCAGAACAACCTGAAATTATAGAACTTAAGGGTAGTGTTAAATATTTGCATAATAGCTATTGTTAGGCTTACGATACATTTATAGAAATCAAAGAACCATATATGTAAAGAGCATGTTCAGCTGATTTTCCCTGTACCTTGTTTTTTTCATAGTGTTGCAATGAGACTGGGAATGAATTAGGCCTACAGAATCATGCATAGAAGAATTCTCTATACTTGTCTCTGGAGTAGCTTTGGCACGGAGACCCCAATAGTCAGGAACCAATTTCTAGACTTACCTCATAAGCCAGCTGTCCCATTTACTGGCTTATCTGCCTTTGAGGAGAAATTTAACATCTTGGCTGTCCAGTTTCTCCTATGTCAAATGGAGAGTGAAGGAAGAGGAATGTGGGAGAAGAGAAAGATCTCCTTGCAAATGTTGAAATTTAGTGACTGAATACAAGTGATCATACCTGTGCATTTTTTTTTCAGTATGTTGTTGTGTGCAATACCGTCTAAATTTTTTAATGTTTATTTCTTTTCGAGAGAGAGTGAGAGAGTAACAGGGGCAGGGTGGGGCAGAGAGAAGTGGACAGAAGATCCAAACTGGGTTCTGCTGCTGGCAACAGCTAGCCTGATGTGGGGCTGGAACTCATGAACTGTGAGATCATGACCTGGGCCATGCTTAACCAACTGAGCCACCCGAGTGCCCCTGTGTGATACTTTCTGAAGAGAGCATGATCCCTTCTATTATCGTCAACTCTAAGGCAAACTGCATATTGAAGGTTTTTGTGTCTCTTGGAGAAACACTGGAATGATGTTTGCTTTTGAAACACAAAGTACCCTCAAGCTCAGGACACCTGGGGTTTCCAGAAATGTTAGATCTCTGGAGGACTTCCAGATCCTTCCTTCTGATCTCCTAGACAGCCTATAAGTTCACTAGCTTATAGCACTCTATCATTGTTCCTTCATCCTTTCCCATACCAGGCTTTGTATCATTGCATCTGCAGCAGCAACCAGAGGGTCAAAACCATGAGTGACAGAACCTGACACAATGGGTTGAACCACAGTCTTGCTTCCAGTGAAAGACCCACATCTTGGTTCATCTGGTCAGGCTCCTGGACTTTCTATCACTCATCATCACAATAATATGGAATCAAGACTGTCTCTTCATACCCATGGTACTTGAGATTCAAAGGTAATTACAGACAAAGGCTGGATTGCTCAAAGGCACTTATACTGAGTCCAAAGTCTCATGGAAACAGATAATGTGCTAAACAAAAGGAAATTACATGTATTAGAAAGCTTTCAAAATATTTTAAAATTCCTAGCATTCAAAGAGTGTCTTCTTAAGTCTCTTATTTATTAATCACAAGATAAACTATGTTCCTTGGAAAGGAGAGGTCAGAAAGTAGCTCCTGGTACGTTATTAATACTTTCTCTCTGCCACTGTCTAACCCATATACCATCTGATACTACAGGGGAAACATATTGGAAAGTATTTGGTTACTTGAACTTTTCAAATGTGAGACTGGATTCCTGGATATTTAAATCATTTCATTAATACCCTTCAACAGTTCCAACAACCAAAAAAAAAATGGTTATGTTAAATAAAAAGTTTATTTTAGGTAGAATTGGTTAAATTGCATGAATGATAAGTAATTTAGGTTACCATTCAGTAACCTAAAGCAGTTCCCAAGAAGGACTGTTGAAACATTTAACAACTCATAAGAGGAACTATTAAAAATGTCTCATTTTCTACTGACAATGGTGAATATTTTCATCAGATATATGTCTGCAAATAAAATTTTGACTACACATTTGATTCGATTTTAACCAGGATGAACATACAGCCAAGTTTTTAGTAAAATTCTTTAACAACGAATAAGGAGGAAGTTAGAAAACTATATTAAGTAATATTTTCCAATAAAAATTGTAAACACATTAAAACCTTTATTCTTATGATTCACAAGCGCCAAGTGACTTATGAAATTGTTTATGTAGGTACAAAATAAAAGCTATTTTATTTAGCTAACTAATCAAGTAAGTGACTTTTAATTTGATGCAGCTGTACCTACAGTGACTATCCCACATCACTGAACAGTTAATGCTACCTTTTATCTTTTATCATTTTCTTTATGAGCTAAGGGATTGTTCATTCAGATTCTTCTAATCCTTATAATACCTGGGCCATTATTACAAATCCTTGCTATTCGGATAGCATCCAATTCCTTATGAATCTCATGAGTATTAAAGAATCTTGTTAAATGAAACTGGAGGTATCACATCTTGCCTGGAATTTCATTTGCAATTCAATAGTTTAAGTGCTAACATAAAGAGAGGGCTTACTTGAAACTAACACTAGTGTGTTATTTTTCCCTCTGTCTGTAGGTATGCCACATTTAGAAGCCTATCTCTCATTCAAAATGCAACATTCAGAAAAAGATTACCCTTGAGCCCTTTTCTTTAGCTTTGGTGAGACTGAGTAAACTGGAGGGTGGAGGGAAATGGAAAGGAATTAATAGAAGTGGCAATTCTGAGAAATGTACAACTCTGTAATCAGTGTAATAAAAATAGGGAGTATTTTTAGTTAAGATAAACTTAAAATAGTGTATCTATTCTAGTCCTCAATTTGGTATTGTCCTCAACACAATTCCCTTTATAGCTAATCAAAGAGCTTAGAATGTTTCTACACACATTCTTTTTTTAAATGTTTATTTATTTTTTACAGAGAGACAGAAAAAGACAAAGCATGCGTGGTGTGGGGGTAGAGACAGAAGAGACACAGAATCTGAAGCAGGCTCCAGGCCCTGAGCTGTCAGCACAGAGCCCGACGTGGGGCTCGAACGCCCAAACCGTGAGATCATGACCTGGGCTGAAGTCAGACGCTTAACTGACTGAGCCACCCAGGTGTCCCATCTACACATATTCTTTAGATTTAGTTCCTCATGGAATTTTCTCAACTTGATAAAAAGTATTTCTATAGACTGAGTGTTTGTGTGCCCTCAAATTTCATGTGTTGAAATCCCAACCCCCATTGTGATGGTGTCAGGAAATGGAACCCTTGGAAGGTAATGAGGGCTCCACCCTCAAGACTAATATTAGTATTCTGAGAAATGAGACCCAGAGAGCTCTCTCATCCCTTCTGCTATATGAGAACAGGTGGGAACACAGCCATCTCTGAACTGGGGAGCATCTCTCACCAGATGCTGAATCTGATCATAGATTTTCCAGACTCCAGAACTTTGAGAAATGAATGTTTCTTGTTTAAGCCATCCAGCCTGTGGCGGTTTATTATAGCAGCCCAAATGGACTAAGACAGAATCTGGTACTGAGAATGAGATGCTATTGTAGCAGATACCTAAAAAAAAATGTTAAAATGACTTTGCAACCGGGGGATAGGAGAATTTTGAGGTGCATGCTAAGAAAAACCTGCATTGTTATGAACAATCTGTTAAGGGCAATTCTGGTGAGATTCTGGTGAGACGGAAAGAACTGTAGAGAAAGCTTCTGTCTTCTTAGAGAATAAAGTATATCACAATTATAATATTGGTAGAAATATAGGCAGTAAAGGCCATTCTGATGAGGTCTCACATGGAAAAGAAGAACATGCTATGGGAAACAGGAAGAAAAGCCCTCCTGGTCATAATGTGTCAATGAAGCTAGCTGAATTGTGTTCACATTCTAGTGTTTTATGAAAGGTAGAACTTATGCATGATGAAAATGGATATTTAGCTGAGGAGATTTCTAGAAAAATATGGAAAGTGAGACTTGGCTCCTCCTGACTACTTATAATAAAATATAAGAAATGACAAATTACTTAAAGATGAAATTGCTATGCAACAAGGAAGCAGAAATTAAAGACTTGGAAAATTTTCAGTCTATCCATGTTGCATAAAATGAGAATACAAAGGGTGTGGTCAAGTAACCATTTGGTAAGGAGATTAGTATGGATCAACCACATAGACAGAAACCAGGTGCTGTGCTTCAAGGCAAGGAAAGAATAACCAGGAAGGTGACTCAGAGATCATCAGAGCTGTTGCTTCCACTTCAGACCCAGACAGTAAAATTCTAGATGATATGACTGCCTCCTCGGCCTGTTTCAAAGGAGAGGGCAGCCCCACAGAGCCACAGGTGTGACTCCCTCCACACCACACACACATCATGTAGATCTCTGGGGCCCTCACAGCAAGCCATGTCATGGGCAAGGCCATCACAGATTGTGAACAGCCCCCCTCCCCTGAGCCATGGGAGGGGGGGGTGCCACCCTGGTGAATCCAGAAGCAGGGCACCAAGCTAAAGGGGATTATTCCCAAGCTTTAATCTTTAATGTTAGTCTTTTAGGTTTTGGACTTACTTGGGACACATTACCCCTTTCCCCTTCCCTATTTCTTCCTTCTGGGATGGATATATATATACCTTATACATGTCCTACCAGTGTAGCTTGAAAGCATATAGCTTTTTTAGCTTTACATGTTCATGGTTGAAGAGTAATTTGCCTCAAAATGAGTCATACTTTGAGTTTCACTCATATTTGATTTAGATATTTAGATAAGACTTTGGACTAAAACCTTAGACTTTTGAGGCTGTTGGGATGGAATGAATACATTTTAAAAGTGGGAAGAACTCAAATTTGGGTGAGTGAGTGGTAGAATTCTATGGAATGAATATTCATTCCTTCCTCCCTCCAATTTACATATTGAAATCCTAACCCCCAATGTGATGATGTTAGGAGGTGGGGCTTTTGGGTGGTAATTAGGTGCCCTTATAAATTAATGAACTTGTAAAAGAGACCCAGAGAGTTATTACTCATCCACTATGTGAGGAAACAAGGATAATACGGTCATCTATGAACTAGAAGTGAAACTTCACCAGACATCAAATCTGTCATCCAGTTCATAGTGACTTTTTATAGCAGCCCTAAAAGATTAAGTGGATATCTAGATATCTAGAAAAAGTACACAGCGATCATCATAGTTAAAGCCAGATATCTGAATGGTTTCCTTCTAAGATCTGAGCAAGACCAGAATGTTTTCTCCACTTCCATTCAACATTATACTGAGATATCTGTGCAGGAAAATTAGGCAAGAAAAATATTAAAAAGCATACAGATTGGAAAGGAAAAAGTTAAAATGTTTTATTTGCAGATGGCATAATCTACAGATTGATTCCATTAAAAACTATTACAACTAATAAGCAGTTTTAGCAAGATTATAGGATACAAGATCAATATATAAAAATAAATGTTCTATGAACTAACAGTGAAAAATTCATTAACAAAATTATGAAATAATTATATTTATAATAGCATCACAAAGAACAAAATATGTAGGAATCAATTTAAGAAAATATGTGTAAATCATGTACATTAAAAATACAAAACATTGTTCACGGGGCTCCTATTGCTTGAGTGTCTAATTCAATTTCTGCTCAGGTCATGATGCCAGGGTCTTGGGATCAAGCCCCATTGGGCTTTGCAATGAGCGTGGAGTCTGCTTAAGATTCTCTCTTTCCCTCTCTCTCTTTCCCCAGCTTTTTCTCTCTCAATACAAAAAATACAAAATACAATACATTGTCGAAATAATTTTTGAAAGACTTAAGTAAATGAAAATATATCTGATGTTCATGTATAGGAAAACTTAAAATGTTGAGATGGCAACCTTCACCAAATTGATCTGTGGATTTCGTGAAATCAGTGTCATAATAACAGCTGACTTCTCCCTATAAATTGACAAGTGTTTCTAAAACTCGTGAAAATGCAGGAAACACAGGATATCCAAAACAATCTTAAAAAAGATGAGCAAAGTTGGAGAACTAACAGTTTCCTATTTCAAAATGTACTACATCGCTGCTGTAATTGACACAGTGTGGTGCTGCCACAGAGACATATGGATCAAAGAAAGGCTACATGCTTTGGAAATAAACTCATACATCCATCTTCAATTGGTCTTCAAAAACAATTCCAAGAAAACACATTAAGGAAAGAATAATCTTTCCAACAAGTGAAGCAACATTTTCTATGTGAAAAGTAATAATAATAAGAAGAACAATAGCAACAGTGAGTTTGGATTCCTGCCTCTCACCATGTTCCAAATATTTGCACAAAATGCATCGTTATACTAAATTTAAAAGCTACAATTATAAAAATGTTAACAGAATATGTAAGGCAGAATCATTATGACTTTTGGTTAGTCAGAGCCTTAGTAGACACAACACTAAAAGCTCAAGCAATACATTTTAAAAATAGATTAAGTGGATTTCATCAAAGTTTAAAGATTTGTTTTTCATAGAAACCATCTAGAAAGAGGACAGGCAGCTAATAGAACGGGAGTAAATATTTGTAAATCAAATATATTACTTTCCTATTGTTGCTGTAACAAATTAACACAAGCTTCATATGCTAAAATAACAGAACTTTATTGTCTTACTTCTCTAGAGGCTAGAAGTCCAAATGGGCTTTATTTGGTTAAAATCAGGTTTTCAGTAGTCTGTAGTCCTAGGGGTGTATTGAAATATCCATTTCTTTATCTTTTCCAGCTAGCTTACAGAGGTTGCTTACGTTCCATGACTTGTAAACTCCTTCCAGAGAGAAATTGCATCATTTCAAACCTCTGCTCTGTCACATCTCCTTCCTTTAGTCTCCTGAATTCCTCTCTCCTCATAAGTACCCATGTGTTTACATTGGTCCTGGGCAAATAATGCAGGATAATTTTCCATCTCAATAGCCTTAAGTGAATCACATTTCCAAAGTCTGTTTTCCACATAAGATAATATATTCAAAGGTTGTAAAATTATGATGTGTACATATTTGTGGGGAGGATATTATTCTGTTCACTAAATCAGATAGCTAATTAGGGGTTTATATCCAGACTACACAAAGCACATTTGCAACTTAAAGATTAAAAGACAAATAATCCAATCAAAAATGGACAAAGGAATTGTACAGACATCTCTCTAATATCCAAACAGCAAACAGGTACATGAAAAGGTACTCAACACAATTAGCTGTTAGGGAAATGTTCATCACCACCACCTTGAGACACCAATTCCTGATGATTATGCTGGTTATAATAAAAAAGAGATAATTATACATGCCGGCAAGCATGTGGAGAAATTAGAACCTTCATGTTTTGTGTGAGGTTGTGTGAAATGGTACGACCCCTTTGGAAATCAATCTAGCAATTTCTAAAAATGAGTACACAAAAATAAGTAAATAAAACAAAAATAAAAATGGGTAAACATAGCATAATCAAAGGACACAACAGATGCATTCCTGGTAAATGCCCAAGATAATTGAAAGCATATGTGACAGAAAATTATTCACAAATGTTTATCCATCATTATTTATAATAGCCAAAAATTAGAAACAACCCAAATATCCATCAACTGATGAATGGATTAACAAAATATGGTCTATCCATAGAATAGAATATTGTTTAGCAATAATAAGAATGAAGTAAGGACACATACCTCAACATGGATTAACCTTGAAAAAAAATTATCCAAGTGAAAGCAGCCATGCACCAAAGATCACATATTGCATTATTCCATTCAGATCAGATGTCCAGAATGGCAAACCTATAGCCATAGAAAGTGAACTAGTGACTGAGGAGAGCCACTGGTGGGGGTGGGGTAAATGGGAATGATTGAAAATGGGTATTCCATCTATTTGGGTGTTTCTTTTTGAATATTGGGCTTTTAGAGTTTCTTTTTGGATAGTTTGTTTGTTTGTTTTTTGGTTCTTGTGGTATGAAAGTATTCTGAAACTGTGTTATTGATTTTACAAATTGGTAAATATATTAAAATCATTGAATTGCACAGTTTAAAAAGATTTTAATGTTTATTCTTGAGAGAGAGAGACAGAGCATGAGTGGAGTAAGGGGAGAGAGAGAGGGAGACGCAGAATCCAAAGCAGCTCCAGGCTCTGAGCTGTCAGCACAGAGCCCCATGCGGGGCCCGAACTCACAAGCCGTAAGATCATGACCTGAGCCAAAGGGACGCCAAACCGACTAAGCCACCCAGGCGCCCCTGAATTGCACAGTTTAAATGGGTGGATTATTTGATATGTTGATATATCAACAAATCCATTTAAAAATGGAAAAACACAGTGCTCTTAGAAACAATCAAGAGATTACTGAATGGCATAATGAGATTATAATGAATGGAGAATACAAGATAATTGTGACCATACAGTATTCATGTATACTGTTATAAGTTAAAGAGGCTAGTAGAAAATAAATATCACAATTAGTTTTGTGTACTTAAAACATGTTTTGTGCTTTTATTCCAATCCTACAATTGTCAGGAGCATTTTCTTCAGTCATTTTAGTCACTGGTGCCTTGATTCACTCATTAATTCAACATGTAGATTTATTGGACATGTGACTAAGTATTAAGCATTATACTTGGGGCTGAGATAAAACAGTGAGCAAACAGATGTTGCCCTTGCCTGTTGGAGCATCCCATGAAGCATTGATGGGAAACACTGGTCATTTAGTGACACTGACAAAAGTATCATTTGAAAGTTAATTTAGAATCCCTGTGGAAAAGCATTGGTTTAGGGACCTGACCTAATAGGAGCAATTTTCTACAGAAAAATGCTTGCATTGGAGGCCTAGTAGATTAATCTGGTGAAGGGTGCATATGCCTGTGACAGGTGGGGAGTGCGTCAGGAGGAGAAACCATCCAGGTGGAGGCAGGAGTCTGGGGAGAGAATCGTGTGCTAGAAGGAACAGGGAACATTCAGAGAGCCAAAGATCACTGAGCCTGCAGTATAGCAAGGGACAGAGACAAAGGACAAGACAACTCTGGAGAAGTAGGCGAAGATGAGGCCATGCAGTGCCTACTCTGTATGCTAACAGTTTTGCCTTATTTTAAGAACAATGGGAAGTTATGGAAGAGTTTCTAGAATGGAAAAAAATATATATATATATTTAATCATAGTTCCACTTTCCCTGTTAGCCCTTTACCTCATTGTTAGCTTATCCTTTGTGTGTTGATTTTTTCAGAGAAGGAGTATAACACCACCTATGTTTATATGTATATAATATATGTGTATATGTAAAATACATATGTTTATATAATATATATTTATCCAAATATAAATTTATTACATTTATATGTTTACAAATATTTAAATATATTAAATAAACTAGCAAATACTAAATAAAATGCAATAAATATTAAATATGTATTATTTGTTAACTTACATAATATTTAATATTAAATTTAAAATATATATTATACACGTATATCTTAGAAAAGGGTCATCAGCTAAGAACAAAGGAAAGATTCATGCAAGGATTTGGAATACAATTATAAGAAATGGCAAAAATTCTTTGCCCCAAGCTAGAAAAATATTCTATGTCATGGCAGAGTGGATATATGAGTAAGGGGGAAATAGTGAATAATTATTACATAGGATTATTAGGTCTTTAAGGAAGAGGCTATGAACCATAGGCTCCAGGCTTTGCCTATGTGTTTTCTATAGGATCAGAAAGAAAATACAATTTGTGTTTCACTTGTTAGGTAGATCAGGGAATTAGCAACATCCCAGAATTTCATAACTATTTTACAGGGCATATGCATAACCTTATGCTTACTATCTCTGGCAAAATGGGTTATACAATGATCTGCTCACCTGGAAATCTTTGAAATTTATCCCAGGTCTAAAATCTCTAAGGTTATATGCCCTGCATGGGCCTGTAGTGAAAATGGCATCTTGTGATACAATCCATTTTTGGGAGCCATTCTGAACTCACTAGTTGAGAAAACCCCTTGTGAGGTTAAGGCAGGTTTGCAAGGCCTCTTGCTGTCAGATGATGACTGATATCCACCCCCACTCAATTATTTCTGCTTGAGCACTGACCCCCAAGGCACCTTGTTGATTGGTATCGGGAGTGACTTGTCCCCTTATTCCAGCCCTGGTATGATGATTGCACCTTGTGAAGGAACTTATTGTGGGAACTTCTTCTTTTGATTATGGGCACAGACACTGTGTCTCCATCAGGTCCTGTTTCCCTTCGTACTTTCCCTTGAGATATGAACAGGCTAATCACCCTTACTTATAAAAGATTGACCTTTATGTGTACAATTCTGTTTCTACCATTGCATCAGTCCACGAGGTTCATACAGCTCAACATGTAAATCAACTAGCCAAAATGTTTCTCATGCCCTAGCTATTCTAGAAATCACAAACAAAAAACTAGACACAAAGGTAAATGCACTCGAAGAGGATATTCTATGTACTGGAAATGAGCTAAACTCTTTAAATGCACGGTTGGCTCTCCGGTGCCATAAGGAATATAACTGGACAATTAAGTGTGGCCTGGAGACAAAGAGCCTTACTTAGAGAGAAGGAACAGATAAGGGCAGAACATAAGTTACTACATATACCTTTGCTAACTGGTGATGTATAGCAGTCCCTTCCCTAATGCCTACATTCCACAAACACCTTCCCTTACACTGGCAACTGTGATCCACTGGATGGATAAGAGTAGTTAAAACATAAACCCAAATACAAAGGCTGACACATTTAGAGCCCCCATGATGTATACACATTCAGCATCAAATCAAAAAGTTATTAACCAGCTCAAGCACATTCTTCCTCTTGTGAGCCAGACAGAATGACTCCTAACTTATCTTAACCTATGACTTAATCTTAGCATTATTGACTTAAACAAATGTGTATGTTATCCTGTTTTTCACTAAGAACACCCTGTTATTTTTTTAATTGTAAGATTTACTCAACCTCACTGTAATGGGGTAGTTCTGCAGGAATACTTCTGTAAAACCTGTTTCTGTACACTTTCCAAAGCATCTTATCAAAGAGAATTATCTGTTGTAAAAATTCCATTTTCTGATGTCATGTTATCATTTGACCTATAAGTAAAGGCATCAAACCTGACAGGATGGAGATGCCTGCCTGGTGATCAGAAAGAATCTGGGGGCTCTCTCACTCCTTCTCGCTGACACCATCCATCCTTCAGGGATCCCTGGACCCGCTGGAGGTGGACTCCAGCAATCCATTATTTTGAAGCTTTACATACTTCTACTGCAGATGTGAGGAGACATTTGGGGCTTTCAATGTTGGATGTCCCCATCTCATATTCTTTAGGAGATACAGGAAGAGGTATACAGACTCCAAGTCTTCCAGATTGGATTGTCATGGGAACTTAAAATTCAGTGAAACTGATCGCTAGTTTTTGATCAACACTAAATTTTTTGACAATCTCACAGAGACAAGAAGAGATATTTGGGGATTTCAAGAGATAGAGGACATTGACAATGAGCCTAGAGTGAGCACCCCATAGGAGGTGTAGGGTCATTGCCATGACCCCCGTGAGAAGGTGAGATGGTGAGATGGACACCATTGTACTGATGGAGACAAACAGAGATCAGACCACTGGGAAAGGCACCATTGCACATCTAGAGCCGACCGGATTGGAAAGCAAACTGGAGAGAACATGACCCTTAGTCCCTCTTTGAGTATCCCAGGATCCTCCTGTTATCTACTGTTTGTGAAAAGTCAGGAACTCAGCTGCAAAAGAATCGCAGTGTGTAGAATCCACGTTTTAGCATTTCAAAAAGGATAAGTACAGAACTGAGAACAAAATAAGCTTAAAAAATAACTCAACTGGGGCGCCTGGGTGGCTTAGTCGGTTGAGCGTCCGACTTTCGCTTAGGTCATGACCTCGCGGTTCGTGGGTTAGAGCCCCGCGTCGGGCTCTGTGCTGACTGCCGGCTCAGAGCCTGGAGCCTATTTCGGAGTCTGTGTCTCCCTCTCTCTCTGACCCTCCCCTCCTCACGCTGTCTCTCTCTCTCTCCTAGAAATAAATAAAAAATTAAAAAAAAAATAACTCAACTTTAATATTGAGAGGTTTCATCCTACACCTTGGAACAAAGAGAGTGGAGGAAAGGATCTGGAAGGGGAATGAGATGGTATAAAATAGCCTGGGTCCAGGCACACACACACTAGAAAGAGAAAGCAAGTTAAGCTAAGTAAGTGAACTCCTAGTCTCAGGTTGAGATAAGATAAATGAGTAAACAAATATCTTCTCTCTGGGAGTCCTTCCAGGAGGAACTTCAGAAAACGGAGATGGATATAGAAGTAGCTTTTTCTCCTCTGTGTCCTGAGCACTGCTAGCTTTAGTGTGATTGGTCTTTAAGTTGAAGAAATGGATATAACAAAGTCTGTAATATAATCAAGTGTAATGAGGTTGTTCCAAGTTGAGTAATGGCCTTAGGCGAGCCTTAGTAACAGGGATATTACTGCTGCTGGTGTGTATACTCATATCAGTATGTTACGGCATCATCCATAAGCACAGCTTGGTTGAAAGGACAGCAGCTTTGCAGCGAGAGTGACATGGTTGGTGACATACTGGTTCTCTGCCATTCAGGCAGTTACTTAAGCCCCTTGAATTCAGTTGTCTAGTACATTTGTGGTTATGAATTCATATAATTTATATAGTATGCACCGAGCCCTTTGAGAGTGCTAAGCCCTGACTCTATTTTAAAAGTTATAGCTATTATTATTATAAATGTAAATTGTTTTTATATTAAACAGGTGGCATTAAAACATCTATGGGGGGAGTGGGTCAAGGGTTAGTAAAATTTGACAGTGTGGGTCAGAGGAAAAATTACTACATAAAAGAAGAGCTATAGTTAATGGCATATCAAGTGGGAGCAAGAACTCAGAGGTAGCGTGAGAGAGCAGAGATCAGATGCTTCATTAATCTAATTAATTTAATCAATCTAATTAATAACAAGGAAATGGGACTCAAGTATTCAAAGGGAAACACAATCACTTAATTAGAAAGTTTTGCTTATATTTTTAACCAAAAATTACAGTCTTTAATTTTGCAAAAAATAACAGCAAATTGAGACACATACTACCATTTAGCCAGCTAGCTAGCTACCATCTATCTACAAATAATCTGTCAATCGTCTACCATCCATCTCAAGTACTTAAAAATTGTTTCTTGAGAGACCAATGTATACATAAATTCTGACTTTCTCACTTTGAACTTTAAATATTTGTTGGAAAAACATATAGATAATAATGCAATCATCTGCTTTTTCAGCAAAACTTTCCACTGACGTATTTGAATGGCTTATCTACAATTTTTTCTTATGTAATTATTTTAAAAATAATATAAAAAGAAGCCTAACAGAGGTTTCTAATCAATATTACTATTGCTATTTTTATTATAACTATAAAATAAAACAAATAGAAATGAAAAAATATCATACCATCAGGATGAGAAATAGAGTTCTGCCACACCATGCAAAGGGCCCTTCCAGTGTTTTCTCAAACATAATCCATTTTGTGCAACACAATTTTAATTTACATAGAACTATCATCTAGACTTTAGCGGAATTCTTTCCACTAAATAACTACTTTTTTATTCTTGTCATTAAACAGCAACAAATAAAACCTCAAATATTTCTTTTTCTTTTCCTTCCTTCCTTCCTTCCTTCCTTCCTTCCTTCCTTCCTTCCTTCCTTCCTTCCTTCCCTTTAGAGAGAGAGGGCCCAAGTGAGCAAGGAGCAGAGAGAGGGAGAAAGACAGAGAAGCAGAGCTCACCAGAAGCGGGGCTTGAGCACATCCGATAGGGACTCAAACTCATGAACCATGAGATTATGACCTGAGCCAAAGTCAGATGTTTAACCAACTGAGCCATCCAGGGGCACAGACATGTGTAAGTCTTTAAAAAAAGTTGTCCGGCATTATTAAAATGGAGATAATGTGCGAAAAAGTAGACAAATTTAATGCAGACAATTTGATGAGTCTGGACATATGAATACATCCATGAAATTATCACATTATTAAGATAATGGACCTGAATTAATTAATTAGTTAAATAATTAATAGACAATTTCCAAATATTTTCATGTATCCCTTTGTTGTTGTTCTTGTTTTATTTGTTTGCTTTTTGTTTTTAGGTTTGTGTATATATGTTTGTGGTAAGAACTCTCAATATGAGATTAAAACCACAAGAAGAAAAATACCTCACATCAGTTAGGATGACTATTATCAAAAAGATCAAACAAAATAAACTGGAACCTTTACACAGTTGATGGGAATGTAAAATGGGGCAGCTGCTGTGGAAATGGTCTGAAGCTTCCTCAAAAACTTAAAAATATAACTACTGTATGATCCATCCACTCTTTTTCTGGGTATATATCCAAAAGAATTAAAATCAATATCTTGAAGTGATATCTGTATCCCATACTTATTACAGCATTATTCACAGTGGTCAAGATATAGACAAAACCTGAATGTCCATTGATAGATAGAAAACATGGTGTATACAGATAATGGAATATTATTCAGCCTTAAAAACAAAGGAAATCTTGCTAGGGGCAACAACATTATGAAGCCTAAGGGCATTTAGCTAAGTGAAATAAACTAATCTTGGAAGGACAAATACTGTATGATTCCATTGTATGAGGTGTCTAAATAATCAAACTCATAAAAGCAGAGAGTAGATTGTTGGCTCCCAGGATCTGGGGCAAGAGGGGAATGAGGGGCTGTCTTTCAGTTGTAAATCTTTCTTAGTTGATGTTTCCCTCTATTCCTATCTCTTCCTTTTAATTCTCTCATTAAAAATTGGTGTTATTTGAGGTATAAGGTTTTCTAGTGTTTTTATTTTGTTGACCTCATATCATGACACAGGTGAAGGACTTCCTCTGTTTCTTCCCAATTTCTGCTCAACCCAGACACTCTGTCAAACTCAGGTGTAATTTCATTATTGGTATTATATGCTAATGGAGTGATATCTTTAAAGTATAAAATAAAATAAAATTTAAAAAATAAAATAAAATAATAAAATAAAATAAAATAAAATAAATAAAAAGCCAAAACACTGATTAGCCTAGATTTCTTTACCAAGAGAAAATATATTTCAGATATAAAGGTAAAAAAAAGAACTTCACAGACAAAAGGAAAACAGAGAAATCATGGCTATCATAACTTCATTTAAAAAAAATACTTAAGTATGGGCTCCTGAGTGACTCAGTTGGTTAAGTGTCCAACTTTTGATTTGGGCTCAGGTCAAGGTCTCACAGTTTGTGAGATTGAGCCCCATGTTGGGCTTTAGCTGATGGCTCAGAGCCTGTTTGGGAGTCTCTCTCTGCCCACTCCACCCCTCGCCACTTCCTAGCTCATGCTCTGTCTTTCACAAAATAAAGAAATAAAACTAAAAAAAATACTAAAGTATATGTTTTCACATACAGAAGAAAAATAATACCAGATGGAAATTTGGATTTACACAAGGAATAACTGATAGTAATTATATTTCATTTTGCTTAAGGTGTTTTATTTAATTTTTTTTTTTATTTTGAGAGAGAGAGAGTCAGCATTCAAGCACAAATGGGGGAGAGGCAGAGGGAGAGAAAAAAGTATCCCAAGCAGGTTCTGCACTGTCAGCACAGAGCCTGACATGGGATTCCATCTCGCACCATGAGATCATGACCCAGCTGAAATCAAGAGCAGGACACTTAACTAGCTGATCCACGCAGGTACCCTCAAAACTGATGGCAACTGTAAATAAAGGGAAAACAAGATAGTTTTTTCATTGTTAATTATTTAAAAGTTGTTGCCTGTTTAAAACAAAGATAATTATCATATTTTAGGGAGTTTATGGCATACTTAGAAGTAAACTGTTACAACAATAGTACACATGAAATAGTATAATATTATTTGAACATAGACTGTGTTAGGCTAGAAATGCAAATTGTAAAATATATGCTAATAAGCCATTGGTGAATATTTAAAAAATAATTTGTTGCACTCTTTCCAAAATAAAACAAGAATAAAGAAAAAATGAGACAAGGGTCATATAGAACAAGTGTAAGACAAAAAAAAGCATATTCAAGTCCAATACTTTGATAATTACGTTAAATTTAAATAATTTACACCTACGAAATCAAAGGTAATGATTATCAGATTGTACAAAAATATAATTTATCTCTATTAATCTCTAGAAGAAACATACTTCAAATATGAAAATACACATAGATTACAAGTAAAAGGGTGGAAAGAAGATACAGCATCAAAATAAATTTAGGGGCTCTTGAGGGGCACAGTTGGCTGAGCATCTGACTCCCGATTTCGGCTCAGATCATGGTCCCAGGGTCATGGGATCAAATCCCATATTGGGATCTGCACTGGAGCTTGCTTGAGATTCTCTCTCTCTCTCTCTCTCCCTCTCTCTCTCTCTTTACCCCAACCCCATTCTCCTGCTCACACTTTCTTTCTCATATAAAAACAAAATTAAAAAATAGAATAAAATAAAATAAAAACAAATTTAAATTAAAGCTGAATTGGATATATTAAAACTAAGTTGACTTCAGAAGGAGAAGCAGGGAATGAGAAGCAGGAATCACTTATTCCTTAGTGATAAAAAGATTAATTCATCAAAAAGCCAGAACAACCCTAAACACATTATGAAAACATGGAAGTAAAACCAACAAATAATAGAGGAAAGAGACAAATGCAAACTACTTGGGCACTTTTTAAAATTTTTATTAAAATTTTTAAATGTTTATTTGTTTTTGAGAGAGAGTAGACACAGGGTGCGAGTGGAGCAAGGGCAGAGAGAGAGGGAGACAGAGAATCTGAAGCAGGCTGCAGGCTCCAAGCTGTCTGTACAGAGCCCAAGGAAGGGCTCAAACTCATGAAACCATGAGATCGTGACCTGAGCCAAAATTGGACTCTTAACCAACCGAGCCACCCAGGTGCCCCAAAACAAGAGAATCTTGAGGCCATAATTTAGGATTTGAGATTCCCCATAAAATGATTATTGAATGTACTGAAGGAGGCAAGACCTTCTAGAGTTGATATAATCTTAGAAAACACACTTTTGAGAAAAGTGAAATAATGGATCTTGAATTAAAAAATAGTAGTAGAGAGGACAGAGGGGAAAAGTTTTCAAGACATTTGTTGAAAAAACAATTGTTTCTTATTGTTTCCAACAGACTCTTTGTCAAAAAGCAAATGATCATATAGGTGTAGGACAATGTTTGGAATCTACATTTTTGAACTTTTAAATTTTCTTTTTAATAGACTATAGTTGACACACAATACTCATTCCACAACTGAAAACCTGTACCTACCATTCCCCTTCACCCACTTTGCCCACCCCTCATCCAAAGCCATCAGCTTCTTCTTTGTATTTATAGGTATGATTCCACTTTGTATTTGTTTATTCATTTTGGGGGGGATTCCACATATGAGTGAAATTGTATCGTATTTGTCTTTCTCAGTCTAACTTATTTCACTTAGCATAATACCCTCTAGGCCCATCCATGTTTTCCCAAATGCAAAATGTCATCCTTTTTATAGATATACATATGCTACATATTGTTTATCCTCTTATCTATTGATGGACGTTGGGTGGGTTCTATATCTTAGCTATTATAAACAATGCTGAGACAAACAGAGGGGTGCATATATCTTTTCAAGTTTTCATATATCTTTTCATTTTCCTTGGGTAAATACCTAGTAGCAGAATTATTGAATCATATGGTATTTCTATTTTTAGCTTTATTAAAAGAACTTCCATACTGTTTTCCACAGTGGCTATCCCAATTTAAATTCCCACCAACAATGCACGAGTGTTTCTTTTTCTCTACATTCTCAGTAACTCTTGTTTTCAATCTTCTTGATTTCAGCCATTTTAGCAGGTGTGAGGTGATATCTCATTGTGGTTTTGATTCAAATTTCTCTAATAATTAGTGATTATTGAGGATCTTTTCATGTGTCTACTGGCCAGCTGTATGTCTTCTTTGGAAAAATGTCTAACTCAGGTCCTCTGCCCATTTTTAATTGGATTGTTTGTCCTTTTAATGTTGAGTTGTAGACGTTCTTTATATATTTTGGATACTAACCCTTTATTGGATATATCATTTGCAAATATCTTCTCCCATTTTGTAGGTTGCCTTTAGTTAAAGCAATCTTAAGAAAGAAGGACAAAACTAGAGGTATCACAAATCCAGATTTAAGGATATATTACAGAACAGACACATAGATTAATGGAACAGAATAGATGGCCTGTAAATAACCATACACTTATATGGTCAGTTAATCTATGACAAATGAGACAAAAATATAGAGTGGAAAAAATACAGTCTCTTGAATAAATAGTGCTGGGAAAAAAATGGACAGTTACAAGCGAAAGAAAGAAAGAAGAAAGAAAGAAAGAATAAAGAAAGAAAACAACTGGACAACTTTCTAACACCATACACAAAAATAAATTCAAAGTTGACTAAAGACTTAAATGTGAGAAGAGAACATGAACAGTAATTTCTCTGACAATTGTTAGAGTAGCATCGGTCTATCTTTTATAAAGCAAGGGAAACAAAATAAAAATAAACTATTGGGACTACATCAAAATAAAAAGCAAAGGAAATATACAGCAAAGGAAAACATCAACAAAGCAAAAGGCAATTTACAGAATTTTTTTTAAATTTTCTTAATGTTTTATTTACTTCTGAGAGAAAGAGAGACAGTATGAACAGGGGAGGGTCAGAGAGAGAGGGAGACACAAAATATGAAGCGGGAGACACAAAATATGAAGCAGGCTCCAGGCTCTGAGCTGGCTGTCAGCACAGAGCCCGACGCGGGGCTCGAACCCACGAACCGTGAGATCATGACCTGAGCCAAAGTCGGACGCCCAACCAACTGAGCCACCCAGGCGCCCCCAGAATTTTTAAACAAATGTTACTAAGTGACTTTTTTTAGTAAATTGAAAAAACAGAATTTTTACACTTTTTGAAATTTAACCTTATGCCAGTTTCAAATATCCTGGTTTACTGCAGGCTTGGAATAAGTTTGAAATTAGTTAGGTTAAGACAGTCTCTTTTTTCAAAAATTTTCGTTCTCTTGCATCAAAATCTTTTGAGTTTTTGATTCTTTGCTTTCTATATGCATTTTTAAATCCATTTTCTAATTTCTGTAAATTTTTTTTTCTGTGATTTTGATTAGGGTTGCCCTGATTTGTAGATAAAATGGGAAGAATTAACATTTAAAAACATGTCCAGGGACTCCTGAGTGGCTCAGTCAGTTAAGCAGTAGACTTTGGCTCAGGTCAAGATCTTATGGTTGGTGGGCTCGAACCCAACATAAGGCTCTGTGCAGACAGCTCAGAACCTGGAGCCTGCTTTCCCCATCTTTCTCCATCCCCAACCCATGCTCTCTATCTCTCAAAAATAAATAAATTTTATTTATTTATAGAAATAAACATTTTTAAAAGTATGTTATCTCGTGTATTCTATACTGTATAATTAATTGTATGGTTTTTTAGTTCTTCTAGTTATAAATTGATTGATTAGCAGCTCATTTAAAATGCAAATATTTTATTCAGGGCTCATTGTGCTTATATTGAGTACCTTTATCAGTACATGAGATAACACTGATGAGTTGTTACACAGCATAGCTGACAAACAAATAAATATGCAATTGCTACATCGGTGTTCCACTCAATGCACTGTAAGTGCTAGTTCATTTAAACAACAACACCAACAACAAACATGCCTCATTTTATTTTAGATTAGGTTTCTTGCTAACTTTGAGAATAATTTGATGTGCTCAGTCTTGACAGTGATCCAGGTTTTAAACTTGAATATCTGAAGCTTTTAATTTAAAAAAAAATTAGTATAACTGATTTTCTCCTTCCATTTAGTATGGATTATTGACTGGCCTTCTAATATGTAATTTCGTTTTGCTATATTTCTAGAAAAAATATGCTATTATGTTTATAGAGAAGCATTCCACCGACTTTGTGAGGCTTTCTACCTCAAGGTTCCCAATTATCTTTGTGTTAGATTATCTTTGCCTGCCTTGTTATTCTAGGGTTTTCTCTGTAATTGGCCCAAAGGCTTTGTTATTTTCATATGGATTCAATTTGGTTATTTTAGGCCATTCCTCTATGTCATTAATGAGGTTTTCAGCTGTGCTTACTCTGTTGTGCGATTCTTTTTTTGTCTTTTCCTCCTGTAATGCTATTCATTTTGCTCTAGTGTGTTTCCCTCCTCTGCAATTTCTGGATCATTAAATTCGACCCTTTATTTATCTCATATTTAAACTTAGATTTTATTAAATTATTCAGAATTTTAAAAGTTTTCTTTAGTTTGAAACACAGATGGGTGATGAGCTTCAGATGTGTTTTGTTCTTAGTTTTACATGCCTAGTACTTGCGCCACCCTCCCTCCTCTCCCCCTTCCTGCCTCCTGGCCTTCCTTCCTTTTTTCCTTCCTTCCTTATTTCCTTCCTTCTTTCTTTACCCTGGTGATATGTCTGCATAAAGGCCAAACCAGTCATGTCCATACCTTCCCCGTGTGTAAAATGTATATGGTTTTGCATGCCATTTATTTGTGCTAATGGATTATATGTGAATCCTCCTTAACTCTTCCAAATTATCCTATCTTTTTTCTATTTTTGTGACCCTGCGGTTTAAGGATTGTGTGAGTGTATGTGTGTGTGTGTGTATGTGTGTGTGTGTATTTTTTAAATTTTTCCAGTGGAAGTACGGAAAGCAAGTAGACTTAAACCTTTGTATTTCAAAAAAAGGGGGTTAAATTCCAAAATTATATATCAAGTTGTGCATAACTTAATTTACTCAGTTCTTTTCTTTTGTAAATCAACATTATCTAATGCCTACAAGTAAGCATTTTTTGACTGTCCCATTTCCTGTTTTTAAATAATCTGTCTCCCCCTACCTAGTATTCTTTTCTTATTTATCTATTTGAAAACATGTACAGAAACGTATACATATATATATGTGTATATAATGTTTTATTTTTTTTTTTTAGAGAGAAACAGAGACAGAGAGACAGAGTGTGAGCAGGGGAGGGACAGAGAGACAGGGAGACACAGAATCCAAAGCAGTCTCCAGGCTCTGAGCTGTCAGCCCAGAGCCCAACAAGTGGCCCAAGCTCAAGAACCATGAGATCATGGCCTAAGCGAAAGTCTGATGCTTAACCGACTGAGTCACCCTGGCGCCCCAGAAATGTATATAATTCAACTAGAGTAAGGACATTTTAAGAACAGGTTTTACTCTACTGTTTACATCTCAATTGTTCTTTTTTTAATTTCAAATTATCAAAAACATAAAAACATGCAAAGCATCTTAACACATTCTAGATCATTAGTATAATCATATCCAAACAACAGACAATGTTTGGGTTAAACAAGAGAGATGATTATTTTCTGTCTAAGTTGAGTTATTCTTCAAAACGAAAGGTGATTAAATATGGAAACATTTGATCTTCTTAGCTAGATATTTTTAAAACACAAGCAACCACGAACACTTTCATAATTGCTGGAAATTCATTTATTGAAAGTAACATTCATTCTTGAATTAAATAGAAAACAAATGTTTATCAAGATAGTACTATCCTTAACTTGATAAAATCTGTCTACCAGATATATATACATATATCCTTAGGATTATCTATCAAGAATATTTATTCAAGTTAATCAACTGAAAAGCTATAAGAGCTAATATAATCCACAGCCATAGTTTAACATATGTGTATACACTGAAATTGTTAGGTTAAATATAAAGCAAGTTATCGATTAAACATATCATGGGTCTTTAGTGTAAACCTTTCAAGAAATTCTTGGTAACTATAGGTAAAAACAAACTAACTAATAAACCACTACTTATTCTATCTGTTCCTGGGACAAATATTAAAAATCTCATATATGATTCTGAGTTTCTCTGTTCCTTTTTAAACTGAAGCTTTATCTTTGGTCATTTCACAACATATCAATTTGATTTTTACTTCTTGTATTGAGTATTTTGTCATAAAGAAATATTCTTCTATATATATCACCATTCTTTAATCTTAAAGACTGACTTGTCTACTGAAAATAAAGTCACATGGACTTTTTTGTTAATGTATTCATTGTGTATCTTTCATTCTTTTAAAAACTTTCTTGTAAATGTATGTTTAATATCTACTTCTTATGAGCAGCTTTTGTTGCTGTTTGGAGAAAAAAATCCCAGTCCTGTGTAACAGTTTTTGGTCTATTTTACTAAAATGTATACTCCATTATATTTAATGTCTGATCTTTCTCTACTGTGATATCCTTATTCTATATTACTTTACTTTTTGCATTCTTTGATTTGATTGAGAAGCGTCTTAATTTGTTTCTAAGAAAGTGTGTTAGTTATATATTTTGTTTACTGTGATTTCAGTATATTTGATTATTCTTTGTGCTGGTTTCATTAAAGACTATTCTTGCTATTTTTCTGTTCCAGTCTTCACCACTGCCCTCACTGAAGCCTCCCTGCCACGCATGGACCCCCTCAGCTCTGCCTTCTCTTACATGACTGTTACATTTCTGCTTCAAACATGTTGCTACTTTCACTAAGATCTTTGAATAATTTGAATTATTCCATAATTTGAATCTGACAATTTATGGCATTCCCCCCAGTAAATTCTTTCTTTTTTTTTTTTTTTTTTTTCAGTGTTTAGCTTACTATATAATTTGATGGATTCAATATGACTTTTCTTTTTTTGGAAAAAAGGTGATCCCTTTGTCTGGGAGACGTGCATAGTTGTATCAGCAAATAGAAATTCTTTCTGTGTCACAGTGAAGCATCTACTGATAGCTTATGGTGTACGTGTGTGTGTGTGTTATTATATTCATACTTCTCGCAGCCAAGACAAACCAGCTGCAACAAGATTTCTCACAATTAAAACTCTAGATCTCTGTATTATTTCCTGAAATTTTCTGCCAGGTGTAGAAGAGCATACATTTTCTCAATCAGCTCTATATTCCCTGTATTTCATGGTATGAAGTTGTGCCAAATGCAGTTCAAGGAACATTCTATCCTTATGGGAAGCCCCTTGTTTCAGAGTTTGTTGGCTTTGCCCATGGGATACCAACTATTTTTAAGAACTACATTTTGGTACTTTTAGAGTCACAACCAGTCTTCCTTCAAAGATAGTCTTTTCTCAGGGAACCTGGGTGACTCAGTTAAGTGTCTGAGTCTTGATTTCAGCTCAAGTCATATCTCATGGTTCCTAGTGTGAGTACCATGTTGCTGTCAGTGGTGCAGAGACTGCTTGGGATCCTCTCTCCCTCTCTCTCTGCCCCTCCCCTTCTCACTCTCACTCTCTCTGTCTATCTCTCTCGGTCTCTCTCTCTCAAAATAAATAAAATAGACACTAAAAACAATGATAATCTTTCCTCTGATTGAGTCTCCATTACTGAAAGGTGACTTTTATGAATAACAATTTAAAGTTACTACTATTGGGGCGCCTGGGTGGCTTAGTCGGTTAAGCGTCCGACTTTCGCTCAGGTCATGATCTCACGGTTCGTGGGTTCGAGCCCCGCGTCGGGTTCTGTGCTGACTGCCAGCTCAGAGCCTGGAGCCTGTTTCAGAGTCTGTGTCTCCCTCTCTCTCTGACCCTCCCCTGCTCACGCTCTCTCTCTCTCTCTCTCCCCTAGAAATAAATAAAAATATTAAAAAATAAATAAAGTTACTACTATCAACACGTTTTATCAGAAGTGAAATTTTTCATATCTCTCATTTGATTTTGCAGCAAAGAAATACTCCAGTTCTAACATCTTCTATCCGGAAAGCTTACAGTCACTTTTTATTAAGCTTATTTTTATGTATATTCCAACTAGTTAACAAGGTTCTTTTTGTTTTTCAAAATTAATTTAATTTTCAGTTTTCATTACAACTACATTTTCCTCTACTACAGCTTTCTCTAAAGTGAAAAGGGATGGGTGTACACTACTTGACATTATAATTACCTAAATTAATAATCAAGTATATTGATTATTATGTTCTTAGCAGCTGGGAGGAATTGAGGGGAGTCATCCTGCTCCCTGATACTGGGCTACAGATATTAGATGTAGTCCTTTGAATGTGGCCCTTGAGCCATGAATGCCAACACTGGGCATGAGCAGAGATATCAAAGGTACATGCTTTGGACGTAGCGGCCACCTGGTAATGAGGTGTTTGATCAAATGTAGTTACGAGGTTCCGACATGTCTTTCTGGGGTCCTGAGGTGGGTGCCAGGAGCTCCCTGCCTTGTGATGACCTTGCCGCGATGCTGGGCGATGTAGGAGTTGGTGTGTCAGAAACGCCACGGGCTGTACTGCATGCAGCCTCAGTCAGTGCGTTGGTTGGGTTGGGAGCTGTTTTCTCAGAAAAGAACAAATGAGGTTCGCTGATGAGTTGAGTGAAAAATGAGAAAAGTAAACCAGTTTGTTGCACTTCGGTAAAGAACTTGCCTAGGAGCGGACGTGTAGTTCTGATCTACAAGAAAGTGTCAAAATAACAGAAGGGTTTAACAGAAGAAGTAAGCTAGTCTGAGCTACAGAAAAAGAGATAGCTTTGGAAGTTCCGTTGCGATTCTGCTAAGGAAAGAAAAATAGCCCCTTGGACTCCTATAGTGCTTTTGTAACATACAAAATATAGGGCATGAAGTAATTAAATATTAATGCCCTTTAGCTGATGTTTCCAGGAGAATATTTAATTATAAAAGTGGTGTTATTGTGCAGCACAGTTGGAGACAGGCTCTGGGAGACAGAAATATTTGGCAGGAATTCGGATGCAGATCATTTGTAAATGGTAACAAGTGGCCCTTAACTGAACAAGCACAATGCTTTATGAAGGTTTTCAAGTGCATTATTTTGAGTAATATAAGAACACTCTAAAATAACACGTATGTTTCCATTATGTAATGCCAGCCCTAGTGCATCAAGCTCAGCTCTAACTGTAGAAATAAGCTTGAGATTTATGAGTTAAAATACAAAGTATAAGATATTAGGAAGAGAGCACATTGAAATACATAGTATATGATACTAGGTCAGTTGTCTGGTTAGTTTCTCAATCTCCAATGAGTCTTTTGGGCTCCATGAGTTTGAGAATTATAGCAGATATGATTTATTGCCCAATGGTTTATTGTCTGGTGCTAATGATGACCTCCAAAGGAGACAGAAGTCAGAGGCTTGCTGGCGCCAGAGAGGAGACCTCTATCCTTATCAGAGAGATGGCACTCAGATTCGATATGGATTTAATGAGGAAGGTCATTCTCCATGAAGAGTCACAGTGTTATGGCGGCTTGGACAATGGGCACAACAGAACTTGTTCTTTGTTTCTGTGTCCTCCGAACCTTTTGTGGAATGACTCAATGGCACTTTGCCTTCACACACCTCATGCCCTTACTTCTCTTGCTGCTTCAAATAACTCACCGTGCACCCACACGTGGGTTCTTCTGCTAGAATACACAAAATCCAGCTCCAAGTGGATTAACAAATGTAGAAGGTAAAACTTTCACATCTTAAGGAGACATAGGTGTTGAGCCAAGGTCACAAAATGGGGAGGGGGCGAGGAAAGGTTGATCATTTCAACTGTATTGAGAATAAGAACTTTTATCAACCAAATTACACTACCAAACTGCTTGAAGAAATATTTTCAGCATCTAGGAGTGTCAAAATCTAGTCAACCTAAAAGGTAAAGTCGGAGGAAAGAGTCCACATCGGGCTCATGATTCTTCTTTTCCTAGTGGGACAGAGAAAGACAAAACAGGACCAGACATTCTTGGAAACATGTAAATGTAATATTTACTAGCAGAATGATATCAGTTGGCAGCTTTTATTTAAAGGAAAAATAAGATAAAACAAAACAAACAAAAAACAAAAAGCCAAAAAATCAAATCCTGTTTGTGATGATACCTGGTCTGGCTGGATTGTCTGTAATAAAAAGCACAAAATTTTTGAAACTAGGAGGGGAGTTTTATGGAATTAGTGGATTTGGCTGTGTGGACAATCGATATTCAGTCGCGTATATATTTTCTATCTGTTGGACTGATGTAGTACAAAACTAGGAAACCCTACAAAGCAAATAAGATTTCTTTGAAAACATTTCACCAACAGAATTCCATATTCACCTGTCACTGGAAAACCAAAAGGCATCACAGCATGGGAGAAATGGACATTATTTCACCCCTGTGCCTGATGGATTGGTCCCCATTAGGTGAAGGATGCTGGTTCTGTGTTTACTTCTGGCTTGCATCACATGACTTATTAGCAATGTTTATGTTGAGTAAGAGCTATGTTTCACATGAGTGTGTTTCGACAATTCATCTATTGAGGCATTGGAATAAACATTTCCTATGAATCAATAGGAATAGAAAAGGTCCTCACAAAAACAAAGAAAAAATCAGAACTAATATTTTAAAAACAAAAAGTATGGATTTGAACAGATGTTCATCCTTTATTAGCCAAGAGAGTACAAATTCTACTAAATATGCATAAATAATCAGTATGGGCTATTTTGTCAAACATATTGATGAGAATTTAATGAAAGATAATTACAAGTCATAGAAGAAAACATATAATAACATTTGCATAAGCTAAAAACGAGAGAGTATGATGAATAAAGAAATACACATAGAGATAAACTATTAGGAAAAGCAAGAGAATAATAAACACAAAATAGCGATTATTTTTGAGATGAAGGAGCATATGATTACAGAATGCTATACAATTAGCTAATGTATGGTAATGTCCTATTCCTTAACTTGGTAAATTGTTCAAAATTGTTTGTCATGTTATTTTTCACACTTTACATTTATCTTATACATATGTATATCACTTGAATGTTTTTAAATCATGTTTTAAATAAATCTAAAAGTGGCTTTCATCATGTAAGGTCACCAAAAGAGAAGACATTTGGTAAATTCGATATTTACTTTAAGAAAAAGACCTTTTCTTGCTCCTAATTGCCTTTTCCTTTTTGAATGTCCAAAAGTGTACATGCACTTCTAGGAGAAAAGGAAATAATACTTTTGAGAAATATTTTGTGCCCTTTCTAAAATTTATGGGCAAAATGTCAAACTTTTCATTTTTTATAAATCTCATAAAAATACTTCTGACAAGTTTGTAAAGTATTTCTTCTTTCTTTTTCTTGAAGCCATAACTCGACATTTTTGAGTCACCAGACATACTATTCCAATATGTCAGCTCAGCACAATTGTGTAGGAATTACATAGTACAGTTTTAAAATGTTCACCATAGTGTTTATAATGGGTAGAAAATGCATATTATATGGTTACTTGAAAAATGTATAGGTATCTACACATTATCAGATAGAATGTTTAGGTTAAAGGATATTCTGGAAAGAAAAAAACAATGTTAACATTAACAAATAGTGTTTATACTATATTTTTACCTTTTTATCCATTTATTTTTATGATCAAGCATACTTAAAGTTGATTTTGCTACAAATTGAGACTTTTAAAAAATTTCTGTGAATAGAAATGTATATACAGGTTTGCTACTGAAATAAATTTCCTGGGTGGCTCAGTCACTTAAGCATCTGACTTCAGCCCAGGTCATGATCTCATGGTTCATGAGTTTGAGCCCTGCATCAGGCTCTGTGTTAACAGCTCGTAGCCTGGAGCCTGCTTCAGATTCTGTGTCTCCCTGTCTCTCTGCCCCTCTCCTGCTTGCTTTCTCTCTCTCTCTCAAAAATAATAAAATTTAAAAAGTTTTAAATAAATTTTACCATAAAATTATAACCAACATACCATTCCATAATGGTGTAGACATTTTTACAGATACCTTCAATAGACATTTAGTCTAGAGGTAATTGATTTTTCATTAGTATTTGCTAAATAAGATAATTTTTACCCAATCATCAGTATTTGCTAAATGAGATTTTTAAAAATAGTTTTTACAGTCATAAAGCTGCTTTCAGATTTTTGAATTGTGACTCAATTTCTGGTTTGTGGGTTGTGCTTATCACTAAACATTGTTTCTGACAATATTAACTTTTGGGGGAAATTTTTTCAGATACCTCCAATTTTAATTTTCTTTCTTTCCCTCATTTTATTTATTATTATTATTTTTTTGGTGGGGAGAGATAAGCCTTTTGCTCCTATTTACTTATTCTGCATTGCATGGTTACTTGCTGATCCAAGATAAACTACAGTAAAACCTTGGTTTGGGAGCATAATTCGCTCCAGAAACATGGTTGTCATCCAAAGCACTTGTATATCAAAGTGAACCATTGGCTCAGTTGTGATCATGTGATGGTTGGCATCACGTACTACTTGTATTGCAAGACATCACTCATTTAACAAGTATTAGAAATGTTTGCTCATCTTCAGAACACTCACAGACCAAGTTGTTCAAAATCCAAGGTTTCCTATACTTAACATTCTATGGATAGGTCCATTGGCATTGCTTCATGAGGAACTTTCCAGAAGATTGATCTTTATATTTGTGATGATGGTTGTAGTGAAAGTGACAACTCAGGTGTCCATCATTGTTGGGATAATTAATTAAAATGAGGCTTATATACACTGTGGGATACTATTCAGAGGTTAGAAGTATCAGATTAGATATATGCAAAGAAGCTTATATATACTATATAAGCTAAGAAGCATAGATTTTAAAAAGTAGTTGAGCAAAAATTATGCTATTTACCCAAAACATAACTTCACTGATACACACCAAATGCATGTGTTAAATCAGTTACCTACGGTGAATAGGTGACTGGAAACTGGGTATGGGGATAATGAGGGATTCTAATCAATCAAGCAACCAATCAATCAGATGGACCTCGTGCAGGCACGTTATTCAGTGTGTTGGAAAACACAAAAATGCAAGGCGTGGAATTGGATTAAACAACAAGAACAACAACAACAATAACAAAAAGAGTAAAACTACTGATGATATAAAAACTTAGGTAGAGGCAGAATTGTAGTAAAAATTATAATCCTTCTTTGGATTTATATAGAAGAGAAGATTATAGCCTGCAACGGAACGTTTTTTGGAACATACTATGATCAGATAGAGATTTCAGATAATATGCAAAGTTGTAGGCATGTTTGAGGAAATGTTTAAGAAAAGAGAAAAACATTTTCTCCAAAGGACAAGGGTCCAGAGAGCTAACTAGAAGATGATAGTACAATTCAGAGTCAGTTTAAACGGACCTGAATGAGTTTAACAAAGAAATTCGTGAGTAGAAGGCAAGGTACACCAAGGAACTTTCCTACCATGACAGATAGCAGGTGCCCACTGGGACATAAATACTTCAGGTGAAAATACTGCATATCTGCCTTTAAATTTTTAATGGAATGTAGGAGATGGAAGCATTCAGATCATATTTTGAACCATAATATAAATTAAAGTGTTTGCATATAGCATATAAATTCAATAATTTTATGTCAAATGTTTAATATTGAGAAACTGCTAATATTTATCAATAGGGTTACTCTATCAGTGTGTTGGGAGAAGGAGTTGGGTTATGGAGTGACCTTTGACCTATTGACAAATACTGTATCATGTAACCTAATAGCTGTGAAACTTCAGAGTCTCCTTTTTCCTGAGGTGATCTACTAGAATAGCGAGGTTGCTGATTTGAAAAGATACATAGCTCCAGATGAAATATCACTTTACAACTTTTGGGATCATTTTCATTCTTCTGTGAGAACACATGGAAAAGTCACTTAAAAAACATTTTGTAACATTTTGAGGTCAAAGAATTTTAAACCAACAGTAAAGTTGCAAGAATAAGAATAGGAAAAACAGCCTTATACACTTTACACAGATACAACAATTAGAATACTATTGTTTGCTTTATTATCTGTACTCTCCTTCATATATATGCATGCATATATGTCTGCATGTATATACAAATATAAATAGAGGGGCACCTGGGTGAATCAGTTGCTTAAGCAGCTGACTTCAGCTCAGGTCATGATCTTGTGGTTCATGAGTTTGAGTCCTGCATAGGGCTCTGTGCTTGACAGCTCAGAGCCTGGAGCGTGCTTCAGAGTCTGTCTCTCTCAATCTCAAAAAAATAAACATTAATTAAAAAAAAAAAAATACAAACCCATTTTTTTTCTGAACCACTGAAGATTAAATTGCATGGATCCTGGCCTTTTACATCTAAACAGTTTAGTGTATATTTAGCATAGGGGTATTTTGTTACATAATTATAATACATATGTCGACTCAATAATTATAGTATTGATAGAATATTTTATTGTATTTTTAAAAAGTTTTGAATGTTTATTTATTTTTGAGAAAGCACAAGTGGAGGACGGACAGAGAGAGAGGAGACAGAGGACCTAAAGGGGGCTCCATGCCGAGAGCAGAGAGCCCAATGCAGACTTGAACTCAAAAAACCACAAGATCATAACCTGAGCCAAGTCAGATGCTCAACTGACTGAACCACCCAGGCACCAGATAGAATATTTTATTTAATGTACTATCCATATTTTATTTTTTCTGAATTGGACCTATAATTTCCTGTGTAGCATTTTTTTTTTCCTCCAAGACAGGATCCAATCTAGGATCACACATTGCATTCAGCTGCCATCTGTCGATAGTATTCTTACTCTGAACCATTCCCAATGTGTTTCTTTCTCTTTTCTGATATTGTTATTTAAAATCTAATAATTCTTCCTTTATTTTTTATTATTTTAGTTTGTTTTTTAATGTTTATTTATTTTGGAGAGACAGAAAGAGACAGCATGCATGAGTAGGGCAGAGAGAGAGGGAGGCACAGAATCTGAAGCAGGCTCCAGACTCCGAGCTGTCAGCTCAGAGCCCGATGCAGGGCTTGAACGAACCGTGAAATCCATGACCTGAGCCAGTCAGATGCTTAACCGACTAAGCCACCCAGGTGCCCCTTCTTTTATGTTTTTAAAAATAAAATGTTATTGGGAGTTCGGTGGATGTTTCCTCATGTTTAAATGTAGGTTATGCATTCCAGGTTTGTGTACTCCCTGCGCCATGTTGTGTTATTTCAAGCCTAGCAACCTGGAGACATCTGACACCCATCTATGTATTGTTGATGCCGCTAATTTTTATCATGAGGTCAATTGGAGTTTTTTCCCACAAAATTAACAGTCTGAGGAAAAACACTGTAAGATCATCCACATATCAATATCAAAATGTTCCTTTGAATTTAGCTTTCGTTCATGGGTTTGAGCCAAGCTTCACAATGATGTCACAAAGTAATGCTCTCCTTTTTCAAGGATCCTCCATAAATTTGCTTGTTGACAGTCACATTTTACTATAATAAGCATTCTTAAATTTCTTTCTTCTTAAATTTATTTAAAAATTTATTATAGCTTTAGGTTCATGGATTTCAAAGTGTTAAATAATTTACAATGTGTTATTATAATTAATTTTTCTGAGTTGTTTAAATTGACCCAGATTTGGCTAGATCCTGGGTCCCTTTGGCATATCCCTATCCTTTCTGGCGACACCAAATTGTTTTTTGACATAACAGAATAACCCATATCATTTTTCATCTGCTCTCAGGTCAGTTCATCAGGCATTTCTTCCAAAGAGTCCTGATCAAAGTATTTTTATTCTATTTTATTTTATTTTATTTTATTTTATTTTATTTTGATTTTATTTTGATTTTATTTTAAAAAATCAGAAGGTTGTTTGGAAATAATTATAGATTGTTATTTATAATTTCATAAAAGACACAGCCACTATATCTGAATAAGAGGATAATAAGTCTCCTACTTCTATATATATATCATTATCATTCACCATTTATAAAGAGCAATTATGATTAATTTACTGTTATCAAACATTTATAGCAGAAGATAACATCCACTACCTAATTTTGGACTGAAAACAATTTTGATAATTTGATTTGTCAAAAAATATGGCAAATGACAGAAATTGCAAAGAGACCAACACCATCTAAACCTGAAAATTATTTCAAATGTCAGTTACTGTCAGGTGTAGTTATGTCTTTTTACCTTAAAATATGCTAGAGAATTGTATAAATATTCATTTTCATTATCACATTTTATGCAGCAATTTTACAAGCAGTGCAGTTTTGTCAGTAGGCTGTATTAGCAGTTGTAAAATCAATCAGAGAGAATACAAGGACATTAGCACAGACCCTTGGACAATCTTGCTTGTTAGAACAAACTCTCAGATAAGAAAATCAGCTTATTTCTCTAGAAACACTCCCAGGTTTTCTGTTTGTTTGTTTGTTTGATTTCTTAGTCAGTAGATATTGACATAATCTATGCCAGGGTAGCTGTTAAGGGTGAAGAAGTGATGCATCTAAAAGTAAAAGTGCTTTGGAAATGTTCTCCAAGAAACCCACAGAGAATTGGTGTCACTTGTGCAGAGGCAGCCACACTTGGTTGTTGTCCTGTGTGTGCCCAGCAGACTGTGGAATACAGCCAACTGCACATTGTGGGTGAAAATGCCTCTTTGGGGAGTTCTAAAGGTGATATTCCCAGTCAGACTGGGAAGACCACGGGCTGAAACCATTTTCATGTATTGTTCCTGAAAGTAAACCTTAAAAAGGCATCTGTGTTTTACTCTACCTACAGGTTAATTGGCTCACATTTTACAACGTCCTAGTACAAAAGGAGAAAATAACTAGGAAAATTTAGTAGGACACTGGAGGGAAAGACAAAATATTTTAAAGATGTCAATTATTTCTAAAGTACAGTTGTAATTTTCTTACCCATATGTGTGTGTGTGTGTGTGTGTGTAAACATATATATTTAAATGTCAGTATATAGATTTAAATGTCAGTATTTAATTAATACTGACATTTAAATATATATGTTTTAAAAATGTAGATATTGGGGCGCCTGAGTGATTCAGTCGGTTGAGCATCCAACTCTTGATTTTGACTCAGGTCATGATCTCATCATTGGTGAGATGGAGCCCTGAGTTCGGCTCTGCGCTGACAGTATGGAGCCTGCTTGGGACTCTCTCACTCCCTCTCTCTCAAAATTAATAAATAAACTTAAAAAATAATAAAAAATATATATTAACCCTGAAAAGCTCCAAGTTTCTAAAGCTAAGAAGAATGAGTAGTAGTAGATAGTAAAAATGTGAAAGCTAGAAATAATGACGTGATTTTTGCACTCCGTAATTCTATGCAACAGTCAAGCAGAAGTCCTAGAAATTTACCTGCTTTAAGAACTTCCACCTGCCCCTTGCCCTCTTGGTACACACAGCTGCTCCACCACCTTCCAGAAGACTACACAACTCAGCTCATCTTGCCTATTTTCTGCTCATGTCAATCACTCTAGGACACTGAGGGTCCTCAGTGAGCCCTTCATTTGCAGGCTTTAATCTCCACATGTCTCCATATTGCCTGCCTTTCCTATTTCCTAAGCTTCTGAAACCATTTCATATTCTCCCTCCCTCAGGATCTCAATTCCCCATAACCATTTTTGTAAACTTGTACTTTCTGCTTTAATTGAGAAGGACTTTTACCCACTGATAACTGGTGTGCTTTGTTTTTTTTTCCCCCACGCAACCTTCTGGGCATGAGAGGTGTATACATTCTCTTTCTCGTGCATACTTCCTCTTCATAAAAGCACTGAATTTCAACTACAATATGTAAGACTGGTCAGTTCCAAGCTCCCAGCCACACTGGCACTCCTGCAAGAATTGTGTGGATATCTGTGCACATGTGAACACACATGTGAGTGTATGGATATGTTCCACATCTACTTAGATAAGCCTTCCAATGGTTTCTCATTTCCTTCACCTCTTCTCCACTAATGAGTGTGTCCTCCAGCCCATCTTAAACATTCATGTCCATGGTCACGCTTCAGCTCTTCATTACTAGTAATGGGAGCCCCTATGTAAACTGTGTCAAACATTTCACTCTCCATTCATCTTCTGCCAAACTTCCAGTAAACTTGCTCTGGCAGCTCACCTTCAAAAATTCAATTCCATCATAACTTCTGTTTTGTTTGCCACACTGTTATCAGTCCAGCAATTCCAAATACTCTTCATATTCAAAATTCCCTAAATTTCCAAGCTTAAAATCCATGGGTCATGATTATAACCACTCCTGTGCAAATAACTCATGTTGGCTTATGCCTTTATTCCTCTACCATGTTCTTCTGAAGAAGCCACAAGTCTTTTAAGTGTAACCCTTTGCTTATTGTTGTCTATGGCCTCAGAGATGAACTTGATGTTGAACTTGGTTGGAAATGTGTGTGTGTGTGTGTGTGTTATATATATATATAAACATAGTGACTGCTCTCTGTTTCAGTTTGTGGTCAGTAACTTCAAATGCACACCTGATGTTCCCTGGAAATCCCATGGTCTTTCCATGTCACTTCTGCTCTCTCACACTAGCAGGAGAGGATTTAAGGATTTCAGCTTCCCATGAGACTCTTCACCCCTACCTTCACATGGCAATCATGTTTCTGCTTTGCTAAAAACTTGAAGGCAGTCAAAAAAAAACAAAAAAACAAACAAACAAAAAAAACCAACACCTTTGAGAAACAAGTCACCGCCTGCATCTGAGTCCACTTTTCGTACCTTCTCTCCTGGATAAACTTTTATTGCATCCAGCTAAGATCTACATCTCTTCTAATGCATAGATCCACCTCTTTTTGTTTGAGAAAACCTTTTTTCTCTAGCTTTATCAATTTATCTCTCACTGTATTATTCAAATCAGGATACAAAATGCTGTTAGTACTTCTTTTTTTAAGTAAAAGTTGCATATATTTAAGGGGTACATGGTGATTTGATATACATATATACAGTGAAATGATTACTACAGTCAAGTTAATTAACATATCCATCTCCTTATATGTTTATTATTTTGGAGAGTGCAGGAGCTCCTGACATCTAATCTCTTAGCAAATTTCCAGTATTCAATACAGTATCATTAAATATAGTCACCCTCTGTATGGTAGATCTCTGGAACTCAACTCTTCTGATTCCTTCATATCCCTCCTACAGTTTATTTGATGAGGCCCTCACGATGTTTCCAGAATCTGAACACATCTCTATCAACACTGCCCACACTCCAGTCCAAGTCACCACCAGCTTTTGCCTGGGATGTTAGAAGACCTTCCTAAAGGGGCGCCTGGGTGGCTTAGTCGGTTAAGCGTCCGACTTTCGCTTAGGTCATGATCTCGCAGTTCGTGGGTTCGAGCCCCGCGTCGGGCTCTGTGCTGACTGCCAGCTCAGAGCCTGGAGCCTGTTTCAGTCTGTGACTCCCTCTCTCTCTGACCCTCCCCTGCTCACGCTGTCTCTCTCTCTCTCTCTCTCTCTCTCTCTCTCCTAAAAATAAGTAAAATATTGGAAAAAAAAAAAAAGAAGACCTTTCTAAAGAGTATTCCTGATTTTAGTACCTGTTTCCCCTGTATATTTCCTCAAGACAGCATTAAAAGTGATCATTTCAAAACATATACCAAAATCATTTTCTCTCTTGGTTCAAAATACTCCTAAATTGACTCATGAAAGATTGAAACCAGAGCTATTGATATGACTACATGATCTCCCATGTCTGTGTGTACTATGACACTTTCCTTCTTCTAACTTAGTCTGAAAAGTAGTCGTCACCGTACTTACTCTGCTGTTTATGCCACATGTAAGACA
Source organism: Proteles cristata cristata (assembly GCA_017311185.1). NCBI lineage: Eukaryota > Metazoa > Chordata > Mammalia > Carnivora > Hyaenidae > Proteles > Proteles cristata. The sequence continues at coordinate 762,616 of JAESUZ010002105.1, read as the reverse complement.
TACCGGGAACTCAGTGTCTTGGCAATCTTCCTTCTGCCTGGAAAGCTCTTTAACATCATTCACCTCCATACACCAGCCCCCTGCTCAGGAAAGACTGCTGAACATTTCAATACTGCTCATCTTGCTAATTCCGCATTCCGATTTTGTTGTTAGCTCCTCTTACTGATATATCGTCAATGTTCCTTCATTAACTGCTGCTAAGATGTACTTCCCATTAGAAGATAAGCTCAGGGAGGGCAGAAAAGTTCTCTTTTTTTTTCCACTTCTTTATCCCAGCCCTTATTGAAATATTTGCTACGTATTTGCTTGTTTACCCAATTGATTCAAATTAAATGGAAGACACTCACTTTATTGTTCTCTCATTTTAACGCTTTGAGCAAAAGCTCATTTGACTGAATTTGCTACCCACTTTAGCCTGTATCCAAAAATCGAATGCCTCCACCTCCGATTCCATACCTGTCAGTTTGGGGAGCTCTACGGATGTTGTGAGGATAAACATTTACTTGAAATATTACCTATGTGGTTTCCCCAGTCCACGTAAGGAGTACATGGCTGCACGTAAGGAGCACATGAGCTGTCGGCATAGTTCGTAAACCACATTCAATTTGTGTACGATATTGTGTGGAGGAGATGACCATGAAGAATATTAGGCTATGTGTTATTGTTTTTGACCTTTTCACAACCCTTGATTCTATGAATGAAAATTGCTTACACGCTAAGCTCAATGAACTAAATACAGACTCCCACACACTTTGTCAAGGACCCTGAAAAACTACTGCAAACTTCTTAACAAGGGAAAAATATTGTCACATACATTTTACAACCTCCAGGGGTGTGTTTTGTCCTGACTTACTTTCCTCTGGCCCCTGTTAGATATGCCTTTTGGAAGTGGTACTGTGCTGCACTTTCTCGTTCCTACCCCACTGCAAGGACACATGTGCAAACATGATTACAGACATGTACATGAAAGTTACACACATGGAAGTTTCAACTAGCTAGGGAGTGATTCGAATGGCTGACCCATCTGAGAGCAATGATGAACAATAAACAGAAATAATTGAAGATCGACTATTCTGAAGATTGGGAGTAGTTTTAGATCCTGGTAACTTTAAACTAACTTACAAACTATAAGACTGTGCAGCATTACCCTGTAAGCCTTTTTTTTTCCCCCTGAAGTTGTTTTTGGAGGATCCAGCAGGAAGTTGCACTGTCCAAGGCTAAGCAATTTCTGGTTTGTTTTGCATGAGATCTTACTATTTCCTTTGGGTGAGACAGATGTCTGCTTTCCCTTTCTTGGGATTAGATTAACCTAAATTTACTGAACAGATGCAAATTAACCTAATTCTGCTATATCTGTACACAATAATAAATATGTAATAAATAAAACACATATTCTCCAATTTCAAGTTTGTAAAGCACTTTCACAAGCATTGTCACTTATTTCTCATATCTAACCATACAGTTCATTTTCTTTTTTAAATTTCTTTAACGTTCCTCATTTTGGAGAGTTGGAGAGAGACAGAGCATGAGTGGAGGAGGAGGAGAGAGAGAGAGAGAGAGTAAGACACAGAATTCAAAACAGGTTCTAGGCTCTGAACTGTCAGCATACAGCCCAATGTGGGGCTTAAACCCACAGACCTGAGCTGAAGTAGGACACTTAATGAGTGAGCCAACCAGGAGGCCCTCAAACCATACAATTTGTAAAGGGCTGACTTTATTGCTCTGCTAAAGGTTAAAGGTGAAAGTAGGGGACAGACAGAATCTTTGTCCATGTTACACAGATAGTCAATCATAATCCTAGTTCATCTAAAATCTGCTTACTTTTGTGAATTAATTCTAAAATTATTTTCAGCAGACATAAGGACCATATTTTATTTGCATTGTAATACTAGAAAATAAATCAAAAGACACATAATTTATGTCGAATATTGCCAAAGAGATCTGGCAGGAAAGCTTTTTCTAGAAATATTATGATAATGCCCACTTCCCTTACATAATTCTGTTTCACTTTCTCCTTTCCCCAGCAGTTGTTTCAGAGGAAGGCAGTAGAAAATGCATTTCTTTTTTGAAGTCTATGAACTGTTATTTTACCGTGATTTAGAAAGTTTGGTTTTGAACTAACACGTTGAATTGTTCTGAATCTTCTATGAAACATGATAGCATAAAAATCTTTGTCTATTTGCAATCTGTGTTGCTTTCTTAATTATTGTGGATTTACTCTAAAGTGCCTCACTAATAAGCTGCCTGGGTGACTCAATTGATTAAGCGTTCGACACTTGACTTCGATTCAGATCCTGATCTCATGGTTCGTGAGATCAAACCCAGCGCTGGGCTCTGTGCTGAGAGTTGAGCCTGACTAAAATTCTCTCTCTATCTCTCTCTCTCACTCTCTCTTGCTATTTCTCTCTGCCCTTCTCTACATGCAGGCATTCTCTGTCTCTAAAAGCTAAAAAATAAATAAAAATAAAAATAAAAAAGTGTCTCACTAGCACTTAGGAGGCTTTAATTCTCAACTTGCTTACAGGATGCCTACGTTAATTACATTTTGGGGGGGTTTAAATCTACATCATCACTCTTGTCTTGCTAGTTAAAACATTACCTGAATTACCTCCTCACCTGTTTATGAGGTATAGACATGTGAAATCCTGAATGTTTTTTTTTAAATTCTGAACTTTTAAATTAATTTTAATACATGTAAAAAAAAGGCAAAAATCAGTCTTTATCAATGTAACTTGCTTAATAACAGACAAATGTTGAATAAGGCAAGAAAAGTATATTGTTGATAAATGCAAGTCACAGTAGTTGAAAACAGTTAATATGCATGTTTTATGTGAAAAATACATGATAAAGCTCTGAGTGCCTAATTTATCTCCCGAAGATCCAGCATTTATACCACGGAGAACACTCATTTGGTGGGATCATAAATGACCCCCAAAATCCAACCTGAACACTGATTTGAAAAAATCAAAAGAAATTAATCCCATTCTCTTAGATACTTGGAAATGGGGTATAACTACTTGTCCATTGAAGATGATTGGAATTATTTTACCATGATGTTACATACCCTATATTTATTAACTTGTTTCTATATCTTGCAGTAACATGCAAATTATTCACAAGTAATTTTGACTTTTCTATCACCAAAAGTGGTTATACTTACATTTATTTATAGGCAATGGATTTATATTTTTGGCTCCTTGGATACAGTTTTCCTTTGCTATACACAAGAAGCTGACAGAAAAGTTTCATATGAAATGCATATTATTCAGACAGAAAATTGTCCATTCTAAAATCATACAAGCATTAAAACTTTTGAAGCTTTAAAACAGATTAATTTGTATTTTAAATTTTTCTCAATGGTTTTTTTTTCAAGATTACCAATTACCTTTGGTTTAATTTATTATTTCAAGTTATTTTTATTTTTTTAAATGTTTATTTTTCACACACACACACACACACACACACACACACGGAGCGCGAGTGGGGGAGGGGCAGAGAGTGAGGGAAACACAGAATCCAAAGCAGGCTCCAGGCTCTGAGCTGTCAGCACAGAGCCCCACTCAGGGCTTGAACCCACTGACCGGACCGTGAGATCATGACCTGAGCCAGAACTGGATGCTTAACTGACTGAGCCGCCCAGACGCCCCATCCAGGTTATTTTTAAAATAAGCTCACAATTTGTCATAATATGACCATGTTTGCCTTATGCTTTTCTTGGTACCAACGTCCTAAATTCCCTGGTATACTTCTCTTTCAACATACTTCTCACACAGCAATTATTTCAGAAAAAGAAATAAAACAGAAACAATCTCTTTTCTTTGAAAACCAGTGTAAATTAATTCATGTATAAATGATTTAGAAATTATATATTTTTTAATGTTTTTATTTATTTTTGAGACAGAGAGAGAGAAAGAGACAGAGTGAGTGGGGGAGGGTCAGAGAGAGAGGGAGACACAGAATCCGAAGCAGCTCCAGGCTCTGAGCTGTCAGCACAGAGCCCGACGTGGAGCTCGAACCCACAAACCGCGAGATCATGTCTTGATCCAGAGTCGGACACTTAACTACTGAGTCCCCCAGGTGCCCCTAGAAATTATATTTTTAAAACAACATGGTGAATACATCACCTGGTGTTGTAAAAACAAACAGGTGTGAATGGTCCCATAGTAGTTGGTACACTTACATATTCAACATTGACAGTTAACACCTATACTTTCAAAAACAAATTATTCCTTCTTTTCAACTAACTTTATGGTGATTATGCTTGGTGAACACGTCACGATGAGCTATTTTAGAGTATTTTCCTTAACACATTCAAATGCCAACTTATGGCCACTCATGCCACTGTGATACTGGCCAGTGATTCTCAGCTTTGGATGTGTGGTTGAATTCCAAACTCAGATCTGGATTCTGGATGGGGTTTGAAGTTCTGCATTTCCACTGTCCCCCACCTCCTGGGGTTCTGAAGATGCCAGCCTCTGGGCCATACCTGCAGTAATGTGGTCCTCGACACACTGTTTTGGGGGCTTTGGTCTTCTCTGGATTTTATAAAACATATTATATTGCTATCACTAAGTTCATGCAGATACTCAGATAATTCAAATGTTTTATAGTTTTAGAGAAACCCATTGGTATCAATCTGCTAATTTACCTTTTATTTTCTATCCATTTTTTTGACTTTTCTTATTTTTTATATGAATTTATCACAAGTAGTTGAATTTTTTCCAATATTCTATTAGCCCTAGATTTTCATCTAATTTTACAGCCTATAAAATTAATATCAGCTTTTGAAATAATAGGAATCATTTGAATTTTATAAGTGTTTACAGGCTATTAACATGAAACACATTAAATCAGAGGTTACAAGTGGCTTAAAAATTTGAAGGAGATTTACCTTCTTCCGTACCACACTAAGTGTTGTACATAGCTATGTAGTTTTAAGTAATATTTTATTATATTGAATAGTATTTTGAAATGCTTTCTTTTCATTTGGAAATCATACTTCTTACCCCATGCAAAAAAGAAGACTACATATGGGGCGCCTGGGTGGCTTAGTCGGTTAAGCATCCGACTTTCGCTTGGGTCATGATCTCGCGGTTCGTGGGTTCGAGCCCCGCGTCGGGCTCTGTGCTGACTGCCAGCTCAGAGCCTGGAGCCTGCTTCGGTCTGTGACTCCCTCGCTCTCTGACCCTCCCCTGCTCATGCTGTCTCTCTCTCTCCTAGAAATAAATAAAAATATTTAAAAAAAAAAAAGAGGACTATATAAACTGTCTTTAAACTCTATAGCAAAAAGTGACCTGTTTCTTTTATTAATGGAGAAACTGGAAATAAAGGAGTTTATCATTTAACAAATATCTTTCTACATCATGTAGCAAGCACTGTGAGATATTAATGTAAGGGTCTAATTGCTGCTATTTGATTATGATGTTACTCCTATTATTACAAGTTGAGATAAAGGAGACCAATCACAACTATATAAATATCAAACACTGCAATAGCTTCTTTTAATTTAGTAATATATGATAAGGGAACTAATCAATTATTTTCTTAAAAGGTGAAATCTTTTCATGCTAGAAAATATAGTATTCAATAATTTATATATTCATATATTAAAGGGTTGAATTATTAGCGATTCTCTAAATTAACATAGTTGATTATGAACAATGAAAGAATATATTACATTATTTTGTTGTGTTTATTTCTAAAACAAAATCCCCTGTTAAAATGATATATTTCTGTTACTTAATCATCCCCTAGGAAACACATTTTATTTTCTTAAAATAACAGCACATGTTGGTATTTGACCTTTCATAGGAACTATTAAAATATTCTAACAATGCTTCAAGATATGATTCTTCGATAGTTCTTGAAAAAGAGTTTTTCTTCTTTTCATTTAAAATTTATTTGTCTCCATGGTCATATTCTGTAAACTTTCTTATAATGAAATCCACAAAATGTCATCTGAATTTGCTTGTTAAACACTCCTGTATTCATTTAACATTTCTAAAACTGTATCTCTCCTATATTCCTTATGTCCTAATGTAATTTGGATGGGCACTATCATTCAAGAACAGTGACAGTGCACTCAATAATGGTAGATTATTCACAAGTCAGCAACAGGGCAACTTGGATTCCCATTAAAAATATCAGACAATACACGTGAAATTATCATTTAATTATTAAATGAATAAATCTACCAACAAGAAATTTCATTGCTACATGGTAATAAAACTCACCATGAATGATTCAGCAAAAAGTATATCCAGATGTTGGGGCGCCTCGGTGGCTTAGTCAGTTAAGCGTCCGACTTTCGCTTGGGTCATGATCTCGCGGTTCGTGGGTTCGAGCCCCGCGTCGGGCTCTGTGCTGACTGCCAGCTCAGAGCCTGAGCCTGTTTCAGTCTGTGACTCCCTCTCTCTCTGACCCTCCCTGCTCACGCTGTCTCTCCTCTCCTAGAAATAAATCACAAGGAAAAAAACTTTATATGATGATAATGATATGAATAATCACAAAATCAAATTCTCAGATTGTATACACATTAATCTTCCATGGATTGACATTTGTTTTAGGTTTGGAAATACAGTATAAAATATGGCAATTGGAATTACAGTATAATTTTAGGGATGAATTTCAAAATAACTTGACAAATATTTAAAGCAATTCTAGAATATAAAATATATTCTCTAAAAATTTAAAGATATTTTATTCTAATGTAAACTATACCAAAATAATTTTTTTACTAATTTAAGCTTTTACTTTCCAAAATTTCCATAAGCAAATCTCTCAACACTCTTTCTACCATATAATTCAGTTAAAAATCATTCTTTACTCATCTGCCTGAAAGTACCCTTCAGGAATTATGCCAAGCAAGCTTTTGATTAAATATTAAATGTAAATGATTTTGTTTGTCATAAGAGCAACATCGGTAAGTGCTTTGTGAACTTTAATGATTACTTGCTACTGAAAAGAAGCTTAAATTGTGTTACCAAGAGTTCAATGAAAACTGTATCTCTGTCCATAATCGCTATAGTACTTCAAAAACATATTCTAATGCAAGCCTTCTAATCATCCTGCTCATTATTTCTCCATAGTTAAGGAGGTTCATGTTCTTGCAGATGATTCTGGATAAAATTTTGTGTTCACCTTGATTCTCAGTGTCACTTTTATCGCATCTATCCTGGAAGATAAACTCTTCTTACCATCTCTTTCTTATATCAACTTGAATGTGAACTTCAATGTCTTCTCATGATCTCCCACAGGTGGTAAACAACAATGAAAAAGATATGTCAACCAAAACTGAATATTAGATCTCACTGCCCCTTAAGACCTGGAGGCTCTCCAAAGTATAATTATTTTCTTGGAGCCACAGCAAAAAAATATTCTTGCCACTTAATTTTGCACAGCAGTCATCTCTTTCAAATGATTTACCTCCAAACTCAAGTTCAGGACTGCTTCTTTCTGTGCACTGACTTATTCCTAAAGCTCTGTCGTTATTAGGGGCCACCTACAGGTCCAAGGCTCCCTCGTGCATGATGACTAATAGTTCTTTTCATTCTTGATAGTGATCTTGTCACTCTGCTGCTTTCTTGGGGAATGAAAAATGAACAGTGTAGTGTTTGCATTAATAAGTGATTTCAGGGGCACCTGGGTGCTCAGTTGGTTAAACTTCCTCACTTCAGCTCAGGTCATGATCTCAAGATTCGTGGGTTCCAGCCCCATATTGGGCTCTGTGCTGAGAGCTAGCTTGGAGCCTGGAGTCTGCTTCAGATTCTTTGTCTCCCTCTCTCTCTCTCTCGACCCTCCCCTGCTCAAGCTGTCTCTCTCTCTCTTAAAAATAAATAAAACGTTAAAAAAGACATGATTTCCAAGACAGAATTTAGGTCCTGCTCTTCAGTGTGTCCAGTTGCCTTTTATTTGTTCCCGGACTCACTGTACAACCTTCTCTCTGTCTTCTGAGGGACAGCCCTGTCCCTGGTCACATAGGAGAATTGTATTTGTCTAAAGAGAGCTCATGGAAATATGAAGGAGGTTACCATCACCATCCCACCTCATACAGATTATACATTTACATTGCAGCTTTCCATATCTGTATGTGTGCATTTGTATAGTTAGAGTTATAATTACAGTTACATAGTTATTATGGTGCTGTCAGTAAGATAGGTGTAATTGGGGAAAGAGGACATGAGAGTCACTTGTAACAATTTCCATGCTTATAAGGTTTTGTTAAAGCTACACCAAGCGTGTTAACTTTAAACTGATCAATATTTCAGTTGTTTGGTAAGTGGCTTTTAAACTAGTTCCTTTCTCTGCATTTCGAGGGGCTCTGATTGACAAAGTTAGCCTAGGGCTTTGATCAGAATAGCTCTTTGGATAGGGATTGTACATGATCATAATCCTTAAAGTGATGATAAGAGGGAAATGAGCAGAATAAACTAGAAATGGACTTTCTGTTAACCCTGATTAGAAATATTAGTACATAGGTCAACAATTTAATTTTCTAGTTAAAATGCTACCACATGTGATTTTAGCCTGTAAATTTTTATTATTATTTTTAGATTTGACATAAACTAAAAGTCAACCAGTTGGAATATACAATCAGATGTGTAGCCATCAAGAATATTTCTGTAACTTGTTAAGAGTCCTCTGAACACCTGGTCAAGCTGCCAGTCACCTGTCCACCCTACACCATCTGTGTGCTTTGTCACCATCAGGTTTTATATTTTCTAGAATTTTACTTTTTCTAGAATTTATTTTGTTGTGAAGCTATTGACTTATTCATGGTACTAATTGGCTTTTTAATTCTCATTTTATTTTTGCTACCATATAACTCATGCTACAAAAATTATTTGAGCATGTGATTTTGTTGAACATATATATTTTTTGCTATTCTCTAGTAATTATCTCAGGGTAAAATTGCTAGATCTTAGGGAAATTGTATCTTTATAAAAATGGGGTATAAATATTTTGCCAGTAATTATACTATTTCAATGTTCCCATGAGCAACATTTGATAATTTAGTCATACAGTATCCATACAAACACTTGATTTTCAATGTTGACTGTCCTCAGGTATATGAATGTTTGTGTCATATTGTGATTTAGTGTAAATTTGCCTTATGACTAAAGAGGTAAGATATATTTTCTTGGGCTTATCACATTCATACATGGTTTCAATGAAGCTGTCTCAAACGTTTTGCCTACTTTTTTTAATTGAGTGATCAGTCTTGGTTAAGCCAAATTGCATTCTAGTGTGGTAGGATTCAACATCTTAACTATATCTTAAATGACTATTTAAAGTTCTACTAAATTACATAAGCATGTTAATAGGTTTTGCAATTTTACTTGTTTAAAACCAGTAGTGGTGACTGACATGCTCTCCAGTGGTCAGTGACTGAGTGTGCCCACTGAGTCTGTCCAAGGAGCTGGGAAGAACATAATTATAGAGAAGAAAGGAGTAGGGTGTAATATTGTCTGGTTAGCTTCCCTTCACAACCCACATCCCCAGTGCCATTTGCTGTAAAATATTTTATACTTCTTCCTGATTTTAATACATAAAATGTGATTTAGCATTGGCTTAACAATAAACTGAGCCCAGAGATTTTCTGCCTTTGTTTCTTAGACTATACAATGATCAATTAATACCCCTTTTCCCAATCATCTACAGTGAGAGCTGGGCTTCTGTTCCCATTTGAAATTATCTGAGGGGTTCTATCTATGTGTTTTTTTTTTACAGGCATTAGTCCTCTGGCTATGTCCCCCATTACTTGAAGTTGTTGGAAATGAATGATGCATGTAACTAATTTTGATGTGGATTCAGTTTTTTAAGTTATTTTACTTATTTTTTTTTACCAAGTCAGTAACATCCAGAAATAAAACATTTTGGTTTTTCTTTTCGTATTAAAAATAAGTATAGAACTTCAGTGAGAAACACATCACATACTCTTAAAACATATCCCATCATTTTTCACACAGATTTTGATAAAATGTGGTAGACTGCTCAAAGTGACTTCTCAGGTGAATATGTGCAGGCCAGCTATTTTGAGATGTTGGTTGAACTGATCTAAAACCTTTAAACAACCTATTATTTATTATAGTCCAATTATTTAAATTCATGAAAGATATTAACATGTAGCTATGTTCTCTGCCCCAAGGAATTACTGTACAAACTTTGCCAAATTAATGCATGGGCATTACTAAACTCTCTCATGTATTAAGCAGATGTGATCTTCTTATTCTGCCTGGGCTAATTTAAGTTGATAAACTGTCATCGAGGAGACATATACTGTTTTATAACAATTTTCAAAATAATCCGTTTCCTCAGTTATTAGTCAGATGATAGTAATTATTTCTCATTATAAAATTAACGTTGCAACCAAGATGACTTAATATTTACCTTTAGAAATGTAGGGAAACTTTTTCTGGAATTTGTGGACAATTGCTGATATTTTGACACACACAGGAAACTCCACAGATACAAGATTTGTTTGGCCTATCTTTAGCTCGTTCACATCAGATGATCCTGTGCTGCTGGCTTGGACAAAAAGGAAGAAAAGAAGGAGGAAAGCAAAGCTAGAGAAATCATGTGAACAGGCTCTTATGTTCAGCATGTAAGAATTCTGTTTAACTTACACATTTCCTAACAATTATCCTGTGAGATTGGGTTGGCCTGTCTTATTGTTCTGAAAATAAAGTCATCTAGGGTGACTTTCCTATCAGCTTGCTGAGTGATCAAAAACCAATATTAACAATTTTATAAACATGTACACTACTAAAGTTTATACTGTTTTTTTGTTTTAATGTTTAAGTTTATTTATTTATTTTGAGAAAGAGAAGGTGCAAGGAGGGAGGAGCAGAGAGAAAGGAGACAGCAAGAATCCCATGCAGGCTTCACACTGTTGGTTCAGTTGGGGTTCAATCTCACTGTGCAAGATCATGACCAGCTGCAAGTCGGACACTTAACTGACTGAGCCACCTACGCGACCCACTTATTCTGTTTTTAACTACTGCTTGACTAATTCAAATGTTCTGAAAAATCAAATTAAGAAAATAAATCAGTATATTAAATTCTAAGTAATAACATGGACTTCTATCTCAAGCCTAAATAGTTTTATACATTATTTAGGAAACATATTTTTAAGTAAAACATCTTTTCACTTAAGATGATATTACCAAACTACAAAGTTCTTTAAAGTTTAAAGCAATATGCTTATCTTTCGAAAGAGTTTATTAACCTAGATACTGTAAATTAATTATATCATGTGGGTTAAATATTACAGGGGATTCTGAAGATATTATATAGTGTCCTACAGAGTAACCCCAAGTGAGAAATAGGCAGTTTTGTAGAGGGTGTGTCATACTAAAATTGCAATTTGCTCAAATATTTGTTTGCTTATTCCTTACTTAACATATTATACAATTCATTGAACATTTACTTCTAGGTCATCCCCAGTAGCTTGTAAATTAAGGCCACATGCTTCCCAATTTAAGAATCAATAGTGTGTTTTACTTTAAGAAACTACAATACTGTACAATTAGATTCATTTCCACTACCAAATAAATTACATACATGGAAGCCTAGGTACATACCAGAAAAAGTGAGTATATATGGCTTTAACCTTAATTAGTCTAAATAAGGAGCCATAAATTAGATTACTAATAGAAAATAAAAAGGAAGCAAACATTTGGCCTATAACAAAATTATTATGGCCATTTCTAGGTTAAATTTCTGTCTCTTAAACATTCTGCGCTTGATGTCGCATCTTGTTTTTCAGTGCCACCATATCCTATGGCACTGATCCATTTAAATCTTATAAGTAACATACATTCTGAGACCCCTTGCCTGTGTCTTAATTCAGGTCTTTGTGGCTGTAGGATGGGGCCCTTCTCTCCTAAAGACCACAGACCACCCCGCTTACAACCTGAGTTTTTGTTTCTATAAGGTGGGCAGGAGAATGTCTCTTTCTCAGGAAAGGTTCTGGGTTCCTCTTTCAAAGGCATCACTTGATTAAATCTGGCCACATCAGGTTAGTGTCTACTTTGATTAACTCAAAACTAACAGGTGAATTGACTCCAAGTGGTCTGGGGAGCACTGACATCTAAAACCCCTTTACCTTTGGCATAGAACTAACCCTAATTATAGCACAGTTCCACTCTTGTAAGGTGGACAGCTAGTAAAATCCCTGAGGGTCATCTTAGAAGTCCACCTACCGCAGCTCCCTACAATAACACACTTGGATTTCATTTATTTAACTTTTCTTTTTGAGAAAGAAGAGCACACACATACACGCTCGTGAGCAGGGATGGGGCAGAGGTGGGGGAAAAAGAAATCTTAAGCAGGGTCCATGCTTTCAGCAGAGTCAATGTGGGGCTCAATCTCGCAACCTTGAGATCATGACGTGAACTGAAATCAAGAGTCAGATGCTTAACTGACTGAGCCACCCAGGAGTCCTAAGACACTCCTGGTATTTTAAATACTAAAGTAATTATACCCCTTCAGCTACCAAATATCCTGTAATACTAAACATGACAGCATCAGTCTACAATAGGACAGGTTATGCCACATTAAGAAAGGAAAAAAAAAAGAAATCTTAAAGTCAGTGGATGAACAAAACATAGATTAATTTACCCACTATATGTCCTTCTCCTCATACTAATTCATGGACCCAGAATAAGAGATTTTACCATTTTGTAGCTACATTATATACCTCCTTCTCGTGAGGCCTGGTAATTTTTATTGATTTTAACTCGATGATATCTGTCCACTGCATATTCTTCTCCATGTGCCCCAGAATCACCCCCAAACTACTTTTGCCCTCTTATTTTTGACAGTCTATTCTCAATTTAGTAGATAGAATGAGTCTGTTAACTATGTCATATCATGTCACTCCTCTAAAACTCTCTAAATGCTTCCTGTTTCTGAGAGGAAGGATCAACTTCTGGAGCTTCCATTTGTGCAACAGCAGTCTGAGGAGGAAAAAGAATGCTCCATACAGCCTTTATGAACTTGAAATATCCCAAAAGTCCAGTAGATTGAGACTTGAGGAATATGCTTTCATTCGCTCAAAGAACAGAATCGCATTTAATATTGAAAATGAATGAACTAGAAACACACAGCAACCAATGATAGATACACAATACTTTATTTTCAGAAATATCATTGTTCATAGAACGTGATAGAGATTTAGGGTAAAAAGTATCCATATCAACCACAAAGACTGCTGTACATCCTGGATACAAAACACATTCCAGTGAACATACTTTCTGAGAAATAATGCCCTCTTTGTCAGTTATTACATATCATATACAAATATTAAAATCCTATTGGAGACAGTATGAACTGGGTGCCTGCCACATGTTTTCATGTGTATGTTGGCCAAACCCAAAGATCCCATCAGGAATGTATATTAAGGTGAGCTATCAATGGATAGACACTAATGAATACATTGCAGGTTTCAAATCATTATTTTTAAAAAATGTTTATTTTTGAGATAGAAAGAGCATGAGCAAGGGAGGGGCAGAGAGAGGAGGAGAGAAGATCAGAAGCAGCGTCCATGCTGACAGTGGCAAGCCCAATCAGGGCTCAAACTCACAAACCACGAGATCATGACCTGAGCTGAAGTTGGACAGCTTTCAACCGACTGAGCCCCCAGGCACCCCTCATTATTTTTTAACATAGTAGTGGAGTAAAGTTTCCAAAATTATCTGAACAGGAAACTTAGACTGTCTTTTTTTATTATTACTCATCTTTTATCCATAGTTACTGACTCTTAAGTACGTGTTATTCTATGGAGTGAAAAGGGTTACAGTTGAAGAAAAGCGAATGAAAATCCACAGTCATTTTCATTTAAAATTGAAAACATGCCAGCTGCTTTATATCTTTCTCTTTGTCTCTTCACTGGCAGGTACTCTTTATTGTCATCATATAATAGCTGCTTAGGGGCAGTGAAGAGGATTTAAAAGGACATTGTTCTCCAAGAATAATATTGTCTTTTCTTGTGTATTATATTAATCAAAACTATAGTCAACTCACTTTTTCTTTTTTCCAGTAGGCATTTGCATATGGATAGCATTGCACCAATTCCAGAATGAATGGAGAAAAGATGAAAAATTAGATGAGACACAGTAAAGTAAAAGATTAAGATAGACAAGCAGAGGAAATGCAATAAAAACGACAGAAGGCTAAGGAAGAGAAACCAGAGATGACATCACAGAATGGAATAAAAAACCTGGCAAGTGACATAAAGTCGCAGCTCAAATCTATAGGTTTTGGGGGCATCATAGGCTTTTGGGCATTGGAGGGGCAAAATTTCTGTATAGTGTTCCTAAAATGTGTCTCACCTAGTCCGCCAAGAGAGATGTGCTATTGAAATTCTTCCAAAATCAGTATTAAAGCAGTACAAAATATTTAGAAGTGTATTTGGAAATCATAAATTACCATATATATTGCCTCAGACTTTAAGTGCATTCCTACAGTTTTCTATCATTTATATGTCAGTGAAAGAGAATTCAAAATAATAATAGACTTAAAAAGGTATGATAGCTCTTTAAAAAATTCTTAATAAAAAAATGAATTTAGAAGCATTCAGAATGTCAACAAAACAGCTGCAGCTGCACTTTTTTTTTTTTCAATTACAGAATGGGGTTCAGTTAACAGAACAGCAATGATTTCATATAAGCTGCATCATAAACAACTGAACTTGACAAACCACCATCCCATAGAGAATTCCTATGTGCTGTGCACCAAACAGAACCTGCTTTAAATTTCCACGCCATTTACAATCCCCATCTGCACCAGGCAGCGTGAGTGGGTATTGAAAGTACCACCGGGCCAGGGGCTACTCAAGGACACACTCAGCAGACTGTTAACAAAAGACACTGTAAGGTTGAAAACAAATCTTACACAGCCTTACGTTAATTTTTTTTCTTTTCTTTTAGAGGAGTGAGTTGTACGGGTGGGTTAAATGTATTATAGACAAGAACAAAAAACCATGCTGTCCAAGTAGTTCATCACCTTTCTTCATCTTCCTCCTCCTCCTCTTCATCTTCCTCTTCTTCACCTTCCTTTCTTCCTTCCTTTTCTTTCTTTCAGACTTGATACCTTTTTTTTCCTTTTGCCATATCAGCCTTTCCTTTAGTCAGTAGGCAGCAATATCCTTTTTATTTTTCCTTCAGCTTTGTAGCTTTCTTTTCATGGGGCCGCTTGTCAACCACTTTCCCAGTTTCTTTGCAACCATCACCAACAGATAGGCCAGGACGTTCTCTTTGATTTTTGGGCGATACTCAGAACAAAATGAGAAAAAGGCTGATGGAGGCCTCTTGGGTACCCTGGGGTCCTTCAACTCCTTTTTGTTTCCCCCTTGAGGGATATCAGGACTCTTTCATGGCTGCAGTCTTGTCCTCCTTTGCTTGTCTTCAATATCCTTTCTCTTTAGCAGACATGGTATTCCACCTCTCCAAACACTTCTTCCCGAACTCAGAGAAGTTGATTGAAGCCCTGTGGCGATTCCTTTGATCTTCCCTGAAATTTGCACAAAGAACACATGTGATGTGTTTGGCCTCTCAAGCTTCTTAGGATTGCCTTAGTCCATGTTGAATTACTTTCCCCAGCAAAACAGGGTCGCCCAATGAAACTCCTCACTTGCCCTGGCACTGTCTTTGCAGAGCTCAATGTACTGCCATACTCAGAGATTATTTGGGAACAAATACCTCTCATTACTTATTATCCATGGAATCTCAGGGCTAATTCCGAAGAATCCATATTTATATATAAAGTAATTCCAGACTCCCATAAACACATGACCCAATTTATTCTCCCTCTGCATGTGGCTTATACTAATTTCTGATATAATTAATTCAGAGATGTTTTCCTAAACTAGTCAAGTCTTAATTTTTTGCCATATCCTTTGTGTTTTTCCATAAATATCAAATTATATCTTCTCATACTTAGGAGTAGAAGGAGTGAAATGTTAGGGATACATATATATATAACATATTATATGCATGTACCATATATATATTTTATACAACATTATTAGCAAAGGCACACAGTTTTCTAAACATGGCATACCATTTTAACTCCTACAATTAATGTCTGAGAATTCCAGTTGCTTTATTATCTCCAGCACTTACTACCTTAACCATTCTGATGGGTACACAATGACCTCCTTAGAGCTGTCATTTATATTTCTTTGATAAGTAATGGTCATGAATGTATTTTCATGCACATACCACTTGGATAGCCTCGTTTCTGAAGTGACTTCTCAAGTTCTCTGGCTCTCTCTGTGCACCCCCGCCCCCCGCAAATCAGGTTGTTTTCATCCTATGTACTGAGTTGTTAAGCTCTTTATATGTTCTGGACACAGATCCTAATTCACAGTGCCTTAGATGAGCAGTATAAATTTTTATAAAATTCCACCTTCTCTTTATTATCTGTATTTCTGTGTGTTGTTTAAGAAAGATTTGATGACTTTAAGCTGTTTAAAATATTCAACTATATTTTTCTTTACAAATTATAGAGTTTTAGTTTTTATATTCTGGTCTGTTCTTATCCAGTTGATTTTTTTTTCCCATATGCTATAGAGGTTCTTTTTTTCATAAGATATAATTTTGTTTTTCTATATTTTGAAGTGATACTCAATTTCCAATTGTAATGCATGGACCCTTTTTCTGAAAATCAAGTATAAGTTTAGGTCTTTTTCTGTATGCTTTGACATTTTATACTCTACTCCCTTCAACCTTAGTCATCCATTTCAAAAATATTTCTTGGGATGCCTGGGTGGCTCAGTCGGTTGTGTCCGACTTCGGCTCAGGTCATGATCTCATCATTTGTGGGTTCGAGTCCTGCATTGGGCTCTGTGCTGACAGCTCAGAGCCTGGAGCCTGCTTCAGATTCTGTATCTCCCTTTCTCTCTGACCCTCCCCTGCTCATACTGTCTCTCTCTCTCTCTCAGAAATAAATAAAACTTTTAAAAAATTTTTAAATTATTCTATTATATATATATATTTATATACATTTCAAAATGCATTTTATAATCATTTTGTCAAGTTTTATGTATAAATCTTCTGGTATTTGATAAGAATAGTATTGAATCTATAGTGCACATTGATAAGTAGCATCCTAATGATATCAATACTACCAATCCATGAACATAGTAAATCTCTTCATTTTTAGGTCTTTAATTCCTATTAACAAAGTTTTGCTTGTCTTTTTAAAATTTTTTTCATGTTTGTTTATGTTTGAGAGAGAGAGAAACATCATGAGTGGGGTAGGGCAGAGAGAGGGGGAGACACAGAATCTGAGGCAGGCTCCAGGCTCTGAGCTGTCAGCACAGAGCCCAACATGGGGCTCAAACCCATGAATTGAGAGATCATGACCTGAGCTGACGTTGGAAACTTAACTGAGAGACCCAGGCACCCCTATATCTCTTGCCTTTTTATGGTATGTTTATATTCATTTAGCTATAACAATTAAGTGTGAGATAGTTTGAGAGCATAGAGCCTCTGGAATCTGTAGACACAAAGGGAGCTTGTACACAATCATGAGCTCTTTTCCACAGTAGGGGGGATGCATTTCCAGGAAAGGTTGGAGACAGAACAGGAGACTGAAGTGTTAGATGCCTGCAGGAGGGTATCAGCCACCGCTGAAAGAAGAGCATAAGGCCATTTCCAGATCTTCCTGTGAAGGGCTTAAGCAACTTGGAAAGAGGAGGAGTGAGTAAAATGCTAATTAGAACCAGAACTAGACACTACTTCACACACATTGAATACCTAAATTAAAAATCTGATAATAGGGGGGCCTGGGTGGCTCAGTCAGTTCAGCTGCTGACTTCTGCTCAGGTGATGATTTCACAGCTTGAAGCCTGGAGCCTCCTTCGGATTCTGTGTCTCACTCTCTCTCTGTACCTCCCTTGCTCACAATCTCTCTCTCTCAAAAAAGCAAACACTAAAAAAGTTGTTTTTAATATGATAATAAAAATACTATAAAGTATGAAGGGTAACTGAACTCTTTAAAATGAGCTGTTAGGAATACAAAAGGACTCAGTCAATTTGAAAACAGTTTGGAAATGTCTTTTTTTTTTTTTTTTAATTTTTTTAATGCTTTATTTATTTCTAGGAGAGAGAGAGAGAGGCATCGTGAGCAGGGGAGGGTCAGAGAGAGAGGGAGTCACAGACCGAAACAGGCTCCAGGCTCTGAGCTGGCAGTCAGCACAGAGCCCGACGCGGGGCCCGAACCCACGAACCGCGAGATCATGACCTAAGCGAAAGTCGGACGCTTAACCGACTAAGCCACCCAGGCGCCCCAATTTGGAAATGTCTTTGATCTCTAAGTATATACTTAGCATGTGATCCAGCAATTCCACTACCAGATATTTACCGACGGGAGATTAAAACATATGTTCACAGGGACGCCTGGGTGGCTCAGTCGGTTAAGCGTCCGATTTCGGCTCAGGTCATGATCTCAGGGCTCATGGGTTCGAGCCCCATGTCGGGCTCTGTGCTGACAGCTCAGAGCCTGGAGCCTGTTTCAGATTCTGTGTCTCCCTTTCTCTCTGACCCTCCCTTGACCACGCTGTCTCTCTCTCTCTCTCTCAGAAATAAATAAAACATTAAAATTTTTTTTAAAATAGCAAAACATAAGTTCACAGACTCAAAAAATACTGTTTTATTTTTTTAGCTCTCCATACATGGTATCCCACAAAAAGAAACAACCCAAATGTCCTTGCATTTGTATTATTAACTGTGATCTATCTGTAGAGTAGAATGCTACTTATCAACAAAAAGATCAAGCCGCTGATACTACATAAATACTAGATGCAAATGCTGAGTAAAAACACCAGAATAAAATGATGACATACTGTATGATTCATGTATATTATGTTTTGAAAAGGCAAAACTGTATAGACAGAAAATAGATCAATGTTTTTTAGGATCTGGGGACAGAGAGGAAATAACTACAAAAGGGCACGAGGAAACTTGATTAGGAAAATGTCCATGTATTGAGGTGCTTTCACCCTAGGGACCTAGACATTTAAAAATGAATTTTAATGTATGAAAGTTACTACC
The DNA here is from genome assembly GCA_017311185.1 of Proteles cristata cristata. Classification (NCBI taxonomy): domain Eukaryota; kingdom Metazoa; phylum Chordata; class Mammalia; order Carnivora; family Hyaenidae; genus Proteles; species Proteles cristata. The sequence goes on along the minus strand of JAESUZ010002105.1, from coordinate 743,558 downwards.
TTAATTAAGAAAAATTATAAAAAATCAACTTTCACACCTTGATCTCTTCAATCACCCACCTCATTCTTCCTTTGTAGTTAGAGAGAGATAGTCATAATTTTAGACCAGGAGAAACTATCTCATTACTATATATGGGCTCTGGGCTATCTTGTTTGTTTGTTTGTCTATGTGTTTACTTATACACATATACGTGCATTATTTGATCATGGACTCTCCGAATATAATTTGCCAAGAATGAGGCTATGCACTGAGCATAAACTTTTAAATGAAAAAGTTTTGATTTCTGCTAAAGGCCAGACAATTCCTCTCACCAAAATTAACGGGAAAACTAGGCAAAATAGATGGTGTACTGGGTTTTAGCCAGTTGCTAATATTAGCTCATGTCAGCACTACTTGGAAGAATTTCACTCAGTTCTCTGCCTCAGAACCACTTCTGACCCAGGGTGAAGAGAGAACAGAAAAGTGGAATATGAACAGAGCACAGGAGTCTCGCTGAGCTGAGAAGACAGAGATCAAGGTTTGGGCCAGTGAAGCAGTGGGAGAATGTATGGTGGGCACTGGAGAGGAGTTAGATGTGTAGGAAAGGAAGCCAAGTAGAGGGAGATTACCCATCAGTTCTTGGCTGCAGGCTGGGCTTTAAATGAGCTGGGCACAACCTCCAAGAGCTCATCAGATAACACCTAATACTGAGATCAGAACAGAGTGGAGATACTTCAAATTGAGCAGGGTCGGTGAAGCATCTTGTCAATAGATGTTGGTTTTCATAATGAAGCGATGCTCATTAGCATGTCATTAACACCTCAACGTACATGTGAGGTATAAAGCGTTGCCATATTCAAAATTAAACAGAAATTTTCAAAAAAATGCTTACTTATTAATCCACTTAAAATATTAATAATAATATAGTGAAAAATATAAACAATATAATTTTTTGAAAATAATTATATTTTCCAAAACAAACCAAAGTATATTGAGAAAAGCAGTATTTTACATTTTTGCAAATGACTTAGATAACTAGATTAAAAGAAGTCAATTGGATTCTTATGTCTGTCTGCCTTCTTTATTCAGTCTGACTTGATAACATTGTTTGATAGATTTATCTGAAGGAAAATATGGCTTTGCACACATGTGTGGTTTCAAAAGGAGAATATTATTATATTTTTCTGATAATCCTGGATATTCTTTCTACATTTCAAATAAAATACTCGTTATTTTTTAGTGTCTAGTTGCAAAAGGGAATGTGGGATGATATCAATGAATGGATCTTTTCCATGCATATGGATTTGTAACATTAAGTAGGCATCGTTCCTGGGTTCAGTGAATTATGGAGATCTTTCAAATGTTGACTTATTTAATTACACACTGTGAAAACTCACAGTTCTAATATCTGTATGGATCTCATGAGAACACTTAAAGTTTTGTCAGACCTCTACTTGAAGATAAAAAGCTTTCAAAAATTCTCTCTCTTTTCTTCAAATATCTCAAAGACATAAGTAAAAACAAATATTGTCTATTATTTTCTTTGGAGTGACAACGCAGGCTCACTTTGTTAATTTTGAGGAAACTCTACAAACTACTTGTCTGTCTAAATATAATTTGTCTTTCAGCCACTTTAAGGCATAACGATGTTCCATTAAAAGTTAAAAAGTGCCTGGTTAAGCTTCAAACTCAGTATCCAAAGGATTTTCTCCAAAAACTTATCATTCTTCAGTATTCAGCACTATCCTTTGTATTTTCTCATACTGAATATTCAAATGTATGCTCCAAGTTGTAGGATTTAATAAATTAGTAATTTGCACTGCTTGATCCAGTCTATTCATAGTAAACGTGGCTTTTTTAAATGTAGATATACAAAGCTGAAGAACATATACTTACTAGCACACTTTGGTTTTGATTTCTGAGGAGGCATCAGCAAACTTAACAGCCAATGCTTAAGGGCCATCTTTCTAAATGTCAACGTGGTAAAAAGCCAAAAAAGAAAAATCCCACACATTATATTCATGAAAATAGGCTTAAACTAACAGATCTCTTGAAAGCATATTGGAATGCGGCAGACTACATTTTGAGAATTGCTACACTATATTATACTTACTCTAGAACCATCCTAACTTAGATTAGAGGATCTCTCTCAAGATCTGTAGGGTGACACCATATGATTTTGTTTTGCTAAGTTAGAGCTGCTTAGGAAATATTTCTGGGTTTTCCTAGATTTACCCTAATCATTTACAAATTTAAAATTGTTCAAACAGTAACTGAATTCCTGAAAAGTGAAAAATATCTCTTTGAGGATGAAACCCAGTGTGAGAGATCTATAAAAATGTAATTTAAAATGTTCAGTATTTCATCTAACATCATTAGACATGTAAATTTAAAACATGCAATTTATGTTAAACCAGTGATCACTAGAAATCATGCTCACCATACCTCAGATATTGAACTTAGAAGACTACACGTTTTAAATAGATTTATTTTAAAAATCAAGGAAGGGCACCTGTGTTGCTCGGTCCATTAGATGTCCAACTTCTGCATAGGTCATCATCTCGCAGTCCATGAGTTTGAGCCCCGTGTCAGGCTCATAGGGCTCTGTGCTGACAGCTCAGAGCCTGGAACCTGCTTCAGATTCTATGTCTCCCTTTCTCTCTGCCTCTCTCCTGCTCGCACTCTGTCTCTCTCAAAAATAAAAAGCATTAAAGAAATGTTATAAATATGTAGTAAATAAAATTAGTTTAATGAATGAACAGATAGAGAAACCAGATAAATATAAAATAAAAGAAAAAGAAAAAATAAAGTAAAATAAAACAATAAACCAAATGGAAATTCTAGACTAGGAAGTAAAATAATTTAAATAAAAATTTACCTGAGTGGAAATGGCATAAAAGAAAGTCTGTAAATTTAAAGGCAGATGAGTGGAAATTATGTGATCTGAGTAACAGGGGTGAGGGGTGAATGGTAGAAGGGGCACAAATCCCGGAATGAAAATACTCAATTACTTACAGACATGTGTATAAGATTTACATATGAGATGAATAAAGGGAAAATAGTTTAGAGCAAGTACACACACACACATACACACACACACACACACACACACACATGAATTTGCATATATATGTGTTTGTATATACAACTATATATACAAACAAAAATGAATTGGTAAAAAAAGTGGCATATATAAAAAACTATGTATTCTTTTATGAGATTTATAAAATATGTTGATATATACTGCACAAAAAATCAAACACAAAAAAAGGAAAGACAAGTAAATAGATTTATGTCATCCTAAGATTATTATGCTTAGAAAGTGGGAAGGTTAAAAAGAAACTTAGGAACTTTCAGGTAGGAAATAAAAAATACCAATTATAAAGAATGAAGTGGAAGATTGAAGTCAGAATTTTATAGTGTTTAATGTGAAATTTAACAAGACACAAAAATGACTCAAAATAAACCTTGATTAGCAAATGGCCCATATTGTTAGCTTAGAACAACCATTACTGTATCAGTAAGATGTAGATAAGAAAGCCATAGAAGAAATAAAATTGTACACTAATCATATTTAATTAATCAAAAAGACAAGATAAAGAAGAACAAGAGAACAATACAGGAAAGTAGAAAACAGATAGCAATGTGATAATTTAATAACAAAAATTTTAATTGAGCATAAAGTGAATGATCATTGAAATGAAACAACAATGGTTTTCAGCCTGTATAAAGGAGGAAAACAAAACTACACTTTGTTAACTAGAGCACTATGAAACAAGAAAATATATGCTTTAAAAGAACTGGGGGTTAGGGAATGAATACTATCCACACAGTAATCATAAGGAAACTGATGTGGTTATAACATTAGATAAATTAGACTTTAAGACAAAGACCATTTTGGGGGCACCTGGGTGGCTCAGTTGGTTGAGCATTCAACTACGGTTCAGGTCATATCTCGTGGTGAGTTCAAGCTCTGTGCTGGACTGTGTGCTGGCATTCAGAACCTGGAGCCTGCTTCACGTTCTGTGTGTGTCTCTCTCTCGACCCTCCCCTGCTCACACTCTGTCTCTCTCAAAAATAAATAAACATGAACATAATATAAAAAAAAAAGACAGAGCCCATTTTCACAGAGAAACAAGGGATGTTATAACAATGAAACTAGGAATGTCCTATGAATACATAATGATCTTAAACAGGTATGCAACAGATAACAAAGCACCAAAAGCCATGAAGCAAAAGCCCAGCAGAATTAACACAGAAATAGATAACTCTACAAGATAAATCTACAATCAGTCAGATATTTTAACAGTATACTCTCAGGAAATGATAAAGGATAAAGAAATTCTGTAAGTTTAGAGAAGACACAAACATCAATAATAAAATTTTCCTGATTGACATGGGAAATGACATCCAATGACACAGTATACACTCTTTTCCAGTGCACATAGATATTCACCAGTGAATTGCCATTTTTTTAAACAATGTAATTCTTAATTTCATTAGACTGACTGAGACAAATGTCTAAAAACTTCCATGGTATTTGGGTGAAGAAGCAAGTAATATTTCAGTCATTTGAAATTCAGTACGTCTTTTGACTGTCTACTATTACTTGTTCACCATTTTCATATCTATTCATCCTCTCCCCATAAGTCATTATTGCCATAAATTTACAGTGTAGTTATGAGTAATAACTAAATATGCTATAGGAAGACAAATATTAAGTATAAACCATAAAATGATTTTTCTGAATGTCTGCAATTATTGTATTACAAATATCAACATTTATTAATAAGTTTCTTTATAAAGAATATTTTAGTCTCCTGTGTCTATTACTATTTCCTTTGAGGGACTGTAATTCCCTTGAGGGATTACCCCATTTCTCATTCTAGTATTGTACTTAGTGGAATAGAAGAATTTTCCATCCACGGAATTAGAAATATACTGTTTTAATATTTTTACCTAATATTCTGAAGTTTTAAACTCCTTTGCCTTCTTTTTCTGAATCCCATTTTGTTTAACGGTTAATGAAAATCTCTGGACATTTCCCACATGTACTCTTTACCACAGCAGATTTCCTTTTGCTTTGCTTAATAACTTCCTATATCTTTCTAAATCCTACATCACACTCAAGTCTCTTGATGACACCTGTGATCACATTTTCCAATCAATTTTAAAACACTTAATTACTTTTTTAGTCTTTATTTTTGAGAAAAAGAGTACACAAGCAGGGGAGGGGCAGAAAAAGAAGGGGACAGAGGATCTAAACCAGGCACTGTGCTGATAGCAGGGAGCCTAATGTGGGGCTCAAACTCATGAACTGTGTAATCATGACCTAAGCTGAAGTCAGATGCTTAACTGACTAAGTCACCCAGGTGCCCCCAAACACTAATTATTATGTCATAGGCTAATATTTAGTGACTTCTTGCTAATTAGAGACCTGTCTAAGCACCAACAAATTGCTTGATTTTTCTCTGCAACTTTCATTATCAAAAACTTACATGGGGAAAATATGATCCCTTGTAGATCAGAGAATGTGTCTTATATCCTACACCAAGTGTGTGGCAGAGCAAACACTTCACAGGAACAGCTCCATAATTTGAACTGCTCCAATATGTCTCTCCCTGTAGGATATTTAGTAAAGTTGTACAGAGAAAATAACCCTTCTCAAAGTTGCAATAAAATGCTCTGAATTACAGTAATCTTATAACTTGATGATTGACGTAATAAAGAATTATGCATCTCTTTTTTAGTTCCCATTGGCTAAGAAAGCTTCCCTTAGTTATGTACTTTTGGGAACAACATTAATAAAAAGTCATGAACCAATTCATTTGAACTATTTCTTTGCAATATTGATTTGTTCACATTTTCACAGTGAACACGTGTCAGTCAGTACTGAGACCCACCAAGGACCTGACTCTTGAGTGGGATATGATATTAGTATTATTACTATATTTAAACACTTCACATTTTAAGACTTTATAATTTTGTCATCTAAATTGATAATATCTTAGTAGATCATGCAGACATTTTACCTGAAAGGGCATAAAACCTATGGATTGAAGGCATCTCTGTACACCAG
>JAESUZ010002104.1:0-22167 GCA_017311185.1 Proteles cristata cristata | reverse complement strand
GGGCAGAGCCAGGATCCTCCCTACATCTGGGGGGGCAGAGCCAGGATTCCCCCCTACACCTGGGGGCCGGGGACCGGAGCCAGGATCTTCCCTAAAGCTGAGGGGCAGAGCCAGGATCCCACCTACAGCTGGGAGGCCCAGCCAGGATCCTCCCTGCGGCTGGGGAGGTGTGGAGCCAGAAGTGCTGGGGTGCTCCCTGCCGCTGGGGAAGTACAGAATTTGCCCTCAAGTCTCCGTGCAGCTGGAGGAAGGCTCACAGCAGGGTGCTAGAGACAGGATGTGGTTAAGGGGCTCCCTGCAGTTGTGGGCCAGGGCCTGGGGTTCCCCAGGGGCGCTGGAGCCATACATTTGGGGAACCAAGCAGTTGGGGGTGAGGTTGAGTAGAGATGTCCTGGGGTTAGGAGGGGGGAGGTTCCCAGACGGGGTGTCTGCAGCTGGGGTCAGGTCACAGGGCTGCGACCCCTTGCCAGGGACTTCAGATGTGCTGTTACCCCGGGCCCTGCAGGCTCTCTGTGGATAACCGCATGTTTGCAGGAAATGCTACGGCTCTTGAATTGCAACGGATCTTGAATTGCAGATCCTGGGGAGGGCCCTAGAGGTCAGGGATTCCCTGGGGCACAGAGCCAGGTGTGTCCGTACTCCGGGTGAGGCTGGGAGCACATGGTTTGTGCCTCTTAGGTGTGTCTGGGTGGGGAGGGGGGGCCCAGGTTACATTTTGTTCTCAGTCTCCTCTATCCCTGCCCCACTGCAGCCTCTGAGGCTCCCACAGGGCCCCTGCCGGGCAGGTCAAGGTCAGCGCCCCTCCCACATCCCCTGCGCTGCTGACTGTGCTCCTAAGGCGTGAGGCCAGTGAGGGCCGACTGCTGCCCGCCCTCTGTGCCAGGGCGTACCCCTGCCCGAAGCAGCGTGGAGTGTGGGGCCCCAGCGGTGTCCGTGGACAAACGTCACTTTTTCAAGACATGAGCTTTCAGGGCAGGGACCCGGTGTCCTGGGTCAGCAGCCCGGGCGATGGACGGACTGGTAGGAGGCAGGTTAGCTCACAGCCCCCCCTGCTGGCGCGCCCCGAGGCCGAGCACGGAACTCAGCTGTCCAGGCCCCGCTGGCCTTGCTGGCGTCCTCCGCCCGTGGGTCGCTCAGCAGACGGGACGGGGCCTCCCCTGCGCGGTGGCGCTGCTCTCCCTCCCTGTTCCCGCTTTCTCCCCGGCTCTCATCCCCTTGGGCTGGGGGAGGGACGTGCTCGAGGAAAAGCCAGCGCCTCTGGGAGGTGGCCCCCCTCCCCAGGGCACCCCCCCCATCTGTGGGGCGCTCCCCCTGAGGACCCCGCCACGCTGCGGGTGGGGAGCCCCTTTCTGAGACACGTGATCACAGGGTGTGGAAACAGGTCGGTCGTCACCAGGTTTCTCCGGCCTCTACGTGGGGTCTGGAGCCGGTTCCTGCGTTGGCTCCGAGCCTCGTCCCTGGAGCGGGACGTCCAGCCCAGAGCTCCCACCCTTCACTGTTTATGCTTCTGCCCACCGTCTTCTCCTGAGCACCTGCCGAGAGGGCCGGGCGCCAAGCTCTCAGGGTCTCCGGGGACCCTTGGAAGGGCCTCTGGCCGCAGGTTGGTTTATGTGGGGTTTCGCGGCTGGGAGGTGGCGTCACAGGGACCGCCAGCTCAGGGCTCTGGGCTCCAGCTGAGGGGTCCTGAAGACCCTGAGGAACCGAGCGCTTGTGTGAAACTCAGCGGGGAGGAGGGGCGAGGAGAGGCGGAGGCCAGCGGGCGTGCGCGGGTCCCCCGCGTGGGGAAGGGGGTCAGCCCGGCGCGCCCTCTGCCGCCCCCGCCCCCAGCAGGGCCCTGCACTTCCGTGTCTTCCCTGAAATCCCACCAGGTAGTGGAGGGCTCTCCCCATCCCCTCCTCCCACCTCTGCCCCCCAGGCCAGCCCTCTCCCCTGCGCCCGCCCCAGGGCTGTGAGCCAGGACTGCGAGCCGCCCGTGACAGACACTTGGCGTGTGTCTGCTGACCCAGTGACCTTGTTCCCTGGCACTCGCGCTCTGCTCCCAGCACCGTGTGGCCAGGCCGCTTGCCGCCCCTTCCCCGTGCTCCCAGGGCTGAGCTCCGACCCGGGAACGGGGACGGCTGTGGCGGCGGCCGTGACAGTGACGGTGTGGCAGGGGCCCGGGGGCGTCCTCTCTGTCCCCAGGACGTCCACTCTTGGCTCTCTTGCCAGTGCAGCAGGCACGCGGTGCCCACAGGCCTCTGCTTTCCCAGGCCTTTTCCCGCCTGCCCGCTGCGTCCCTCCCCTGCCTGGGGGCCCATCCTGGGGGTCGCCGTCTGGCTGGGGTGTCCTGGAGGCCGGGGGTCTGTGTGGCAGGCGTCTCCTGACGACCCGGCGGGTCCCCGTCAGCCCTTCGGTGGGAACTAAGCGCCCTGGCTGCCCCTCGGGGCCCCTGGCGCCTGCGTCTCTGCTGCGGTCCCGGGGCCCTGAGCCGCCCCCAGCCCGCCGGCCCTGTGCTGAGTTTCAGGGCTCCTGCGCCCGCCGGACGTGTGTGCGCCCTGGTGCCTCGTGACAGACCGGCCGCGGGCCTGCGCCGCCCTCACCTCTGCCCCCGGATCCTCAGACGCCCGTTAAAGGGCCGGTGAGAAGGAGCGTGTGGCGCAGCTGGGGTGCCTGGGGCGGCCCCCGTGGTCGCGGGGCCGTGCTGTGGGGGCTGCACGGAAGTTGCCCCCTGGCCAGCCAGCGGCCAGCACGTGTCGGCCCGGTGAGCGCGCTGTCGGCCGCACGGGGCCTGCGGGCCCGGACTGAGCCCGGCAGACGCTGCTCTCCCAGGGACTGCAGGCCGGGCAGCGAGCGGAGGTTGGGAGGTTCCCGGACAGACGGGAGGACGCGGGCGGCCGGGGTGCTGGGGGCCCGGGGCCCTGCGGGCCGAGGGGGAAGAGCGTCCGGGAACGCTGTATTTAATCCTGGGCCTGAGTGCGAGAGCCGGCAAGAACGGCCTCTGGGTAGCAGCGCGCCGCAGCGGCGGGGGTGTGTCCGCCGGACAGAGGGCTTCGGGGCGCGGGACCCTGGGGCCCGGGCGGGAAGACCATCACCGGCACACGTGACACCCCAGGGGATGGTGGGTCCGTGGGAATTTGACACTGGAGTGAACAGAATGACAGTCGGGCAGGAGGCCAGATACTCCGCGCAGGGCGCCCGGTGAAGATGGAGCCGCGCCGCTGCCGCCCCCGCGCCCCCCGCCCCTCCCCCCGCCGCCCCCACCCCGCCCCTCCCCCCGCCGCCCCCACCCCGTCCCCTCCCCGCGCCGCCCCCACCCCGCCCTCCCCCGCGCCGCCCCCGCCCTCCCCCGCCGCCTCCCCCGCGCCCCCGCCCCTCCCCCGCCGCCCCCACCCCGCCCCTCCCCCGCCGCCCCCCCGCCCCTCCCCCGCCGCCCTCCCCCGCGCCCCCGCCCCTCCCCCGCCGCCCCCTGCCCCTCCCCGCCGCCCCCACCCCCGTCCCTCCCCTCTGCCCCTCCCCGCGCCCCCGCCCCTCCCCGCCGCCCCACCCCGCCCTCCCCGCGCCGCCCCCCCGCCCCTCCCCCCCGCTGCCCCCACCCCCGTCCCTCCCCGCCCCTCCCCCGCGCCCTGCTCCCTCCCCGCCCCCCACCCCTGTCCCCCTCCCCCCGCCCTCTTCCCTCCGCCTCTCTCTTCCTTCCTCCCCCCCGCCTGCAGGCCCCCAGCAGCGCTGGGGCTCTGACTTCGCGGAGAGGAGCCCTGGGCCGCGGGGAGGAGGCGGGTCCGCCCTGCTTTCCCGCAGTGAGGAGGCGGCTGGAAGCGGGTGGCTGTTCCCTGACCGCTGCCGCGTGCGTCTGGGGCACGGCGTGTTGGGTACCCAGTGAGGTGACTTGCTGCCCCGGGGGACGCAGAGGGCCATGCATCCTGAGGTTGGGGCGCCGGGTCCACGCCGATGTGCTCCTCTGGAGGCTCCGGGGGCGGGGGGGTGGGGGGTGGGGTGCGGGGAAGAGCTGGGCTGTGGCAGCTGATGGCTCTCCTGTGACAGTGGCTGTACTTTTCCTAAGTTCTGTAGAAGGAAAAAGTGGATGTATGTGTTTTGTCCCTGAATCAGGGGCAGGTGGCCCCAGGGGACGTGAGTGAGGCGTGTGGCCCAGCGGGGCCCCTTCCCGCCCCAGCGAGGCTGCGGGGGCGTCAGGGGCTGGCCTCCCTGTTTCAGAATATTCTGTCTGTTGTAAATCAGGAGTTGCCAAAACAACTTGTTTAGATTTTTAAATAAGTGACAGCGAAGCGAAGAGAGAGAGGTTCCCCAGGTAGAGTCCCCCTCTCTTCGCTCACGCGGGCTGGCCGTCTTTCTGCGGACGCCCCACGTCTCCTCTCTCACCTCCTCGTGGGAAGGGCCCGGAGCGACCCAGGCCAGACCCGGGGACGCTGTGAGGGGAATCACAATGCCCACCCCGACGCCAGGGCGCCCTCCGCCCCCGAGCCCCACGCAGGCGTGTTAGCAGATGAGCCCCCGCTGAGCCCTGAGCCGCAGCCCCGCGGGGACCTCAACCCGGGCGACCCGGTGAGCCGGGCCTCTGGGCCCGGAGCGCCCCAGCGTCCGCTCGTCTGGGACTTCCCGCTCGGCCCTGGGAGCGCATCCTGGTGGATGTGGGCGGGCCGCGGGTCAGAAAGCCACCCGTCCCTGACCCTGAGCGCCGTCAACGCCAGCTCACAGTGCCCGTGGCCCTCCCCCGGGCCCCCGCGTTCACCCGTCGATCCAGCTCCACCACCCCGGGCCCCGCTCTCTAGTGATCGTCCCCCTTCCGTGCGCTCGCTGGGCTCCGCCGTCCCGGAAGATCGTGCCGTCCGGACACTGTGCGCTCACTGAACGAAGGCGGCCGTCCTGTCTCCTCCCTCTGGGAGACCATCACCTCGGGGTCTGTCCTCACAGCTCCTCCCTCTGGCTGGCCGCCAGGACGTGTGACACAGGCGACCTTCAGCTCACTGTCCCCTGGCGGCCCCATCCGGCTCTGCTGTCACCAGCGACGCCTGTGCGAGCAGCACCCCAGGGAGCTGGGCCCTGCGCTGCACACACACAGCTCCCCTGAGCTGTCACACCCCTCCCCAAGCTGGGCCCTGCGCTGTCACACCCCCAGAGCTGGTCCCTGAGCTGTCACCCCCCAGAGCTGGGCCCTGAGCTGTCACCCCCCCCAGAGCTGGGCCCTGAGTTGTCACCCAACCCCAGAGCTGGGCCCTGTGCTGTCACCCCCAGAGCTGGGCCCCTGAGCTGTCACTCCCCCAGAGCTGGGCCCTGTGCTGTCACCCCCCAGAGCTGGGCCCTGAGCTGTCACCCCCAGAGCTGGGCCCTGAGCTGTCACCCCCAGAGCTGGGCCCTGAGCTGTCACCCCAGAGCTGGGCCCTGAGCTGTCACCTCCCCCAGAGCTGGGCCCTGAGTTGTCACCCCAGAGCTGGGCCCTGTGCTGTCACTCCCCCAGAGCTGGGCCCTGAGCTGTCACCCCCCAGAGCTGGGCCCTGAGCTGTCACCCCCCCAGAGCTGGGCCCTGAGCTGTCACCCACCCCCAGAGCTGGGCCCTGAGCTGTCACTCCGCCCCAGAGCTGGGCCCTGAGCTGTCACCCCCAGAGCTGGGCCCTGAGCTGTCACCCCCAGAGCTGGGCCCTGAGCTGTCACCCAGAGCTGGGCCCTGAGCTGTCACCCGCCCAGAGCTGGGCCCTGAGCTGTCACCCCCCAGAGCTGGGCCCTGAGCTGTCACCCCCAGAGCTGGGCCCTGAGCTGTCACCCAGAGCTGGGCCCTGAGCTGTCACCCCCAGAGCTGGGCCCTGAGCTGTCACCCCCCAGAGCTGGGCCCTGAGTTGTCACCCACCCCCCTGGGCCCTGAGCTGTCACCCAGAGCTGGCCCTGAGCTGGGCCCTGAGCTGTCACCCCCCAGAGCTGGGCCCTGTCACCTCCCAGAGCTGGGCCCTGAGCTGTGAGCACCCCCAGAGCTGGGCCCTGAGCTGTCACTCCCCCAGAGCTGGCCCTGAGTTGTCACCCACCCCCCAGAGCTGGGCCCTGAGCTGTCACCCCCCAGAGCTGGGCCCTGAGCTGTCACCCCCCAGAGCTGGGCCCTGAGCTGTCACTCCCCCAGAGCTGGGCCCTGAGCTGTCACCCCCCAGAGCTGGGCCCTGAGCTGTCACCCCCCAGAGCTGGGCCCTGGAGTTGTCACCCACCCCCCAGAGCTGGGCCCTGAGCTGTCACCCCCCAGAGCTGGGCCCTGAGCTGTCACTCCCCCAGAGCTGGGCCCTGAGTTGTCACTCCCCAGAGCTGGGCCCTGAGCTGTCACCCCCAGAGCTGGGCCCCTGAGCTGTCACCCCCCAGAGCTGGGCCTGAGTTGTCACCACTTCTGCAGAGCTGGGCCCTGAGCTGTCACCCCAGAGCTGGGCCTCTGAGCTGAATACCCCCCAGAGCTGGGCCCTGAGTTGTCACCCACCCCCCAGAGCTGGGCCCTGAGCTGTCACCCTCCCAGAGCTGGGCCCTGAGCTGTCACCTCCCCCAGAGCTGGCCCTGAGCTGTCACTCCCAGAGTTGGCCCTGAGCTGTCACCCTCCCCAGAGCTGGGCTCCTGAGCTGTCACCCCCCAGAGCTGGCCTGAGCTGTCACCCCCAGAGCTGGGCCCTGAGCTGTCACACACACCCCACCCCCGGGAGCTGGGCCCTGAGCTGTCACCCCCCAGAGCTGGGCCCTGAGCTGTCACACACCCCCCACTGAGCTGGGCCCTGCGCACACACACAGCCCTGAGTTGTCACACCCCCACTTCGAGCTGGGCCCTGAGCTGTCACCACCCCAGAGCTGGGCCCTGGAGTTGTCACCCACCCCCAGAGCTGGGCCCTGAGCTGTCACTCCTCTGAGAGCTGGGCCCTGAGCTGTCACTCCCCCAGAGCTGGGCCCTGAGCTGTCACCCTCCCAGAGCTGGGCCCTGAGCTGTCACTCCCCAGAGCTGGGCCCTGAGCTGTCACCTCCCCAGAGCTGGGCCTCAGCTGTCACCCTCCCCCCCCCAGAGCTGGGCCCTGTGCTGTCACACACACCCACTGAGTTGGGCCCTGAGCTGTCACACACCCCCACCCGGGAGCTGGGCCCTGCGCTGCACACACACAGCTCCCCTGAGCTGTCACCCGCTGAGCACCTGTCGCACAGCTCATGGGAGAGGACGCTTGTTCCCAGAACCCCCAGAGCGCGTGGCCTTGGCCGCAGCTGGTAGACCCAGGGCCCTGCGTTCAGCCTCATGGCCACAGCGCAGAGCTTCGGCCACATAACAAGTAGATCCTGGTGCCTGCCATCCACGTTCATTTTCTCGTTCATCTGTGCGTCCACCGGCCTCCGGGAGGGGCGTGTGTGGCCTGTGGCTGACGGAGTGCTCACCGTGTGTGAGCATAGTTCTCTGAGACCTTCGAAGCCGCCGGTGTGGGTAGGACTGGGTGCCGTGTGTGGCTGGCAGGCGCCTCTATGTGTGTCTCCCGTTTTCTCGAATCATGTGGAGGTGCACTTGTGGACATGTTCTGTGCTTTGGACGGTGGTGATCACCCTTCCCGGTTGGAGCACGCTGGCCCTGGAGCGCCATCCTGCAGCCCGCCACCCCCTGGGCCTTGCACCGACCCGCCTGGTGCCCTCCCGCGCGTCCCCTGGCCCCGCGCGCCGGGGTAGCACCTCGCACAGCGGGCACCACTCCCGCCTGCACTCCGGGGGCGCGGCACCTCTGCCCTGCGATGACGCGTGTACCGCAGTGTCCCTGGCACAGGGACAGAGCAGGCGGAGACACCGGGCGCCCTTGTGTGCGCCCGAGGTCTTGTCTCGTGCACCGCGTTGGCGGTTCCTTGATTGGGAAACACCAGGCACTTGGGCCAACGTGCGTGATGATCTCGGCGGCCTCGGCGGCCTCGGCGAGAGGAGGAGTGACTGCCAGCGAGGCTGAGCAGGGGCGGCCGTCGGGTGAGCCCACCGAGCACCGGGGAGCAGTGTGGAGTACAGCCTCCTCTCACGGGGGGTGTGGCGGACACGAGCGCCTCCGCTCGGGCTCTGACCCCACAGACGCCATCGATGTCCAAGAGCAGGCGTTCCCCCGGCCTGGGCCTGGGGGCTGGGAGCCCGAGACGCGGGTGTGGGCGGAGCAGGGCCCTCCCGAGGCCCCTCTCCCTGGCGTGTGGATGCCGTGTCTTCCGCGCGTCCTCACGTGGGCATCCCTCTGTGCGTGTCTGTCACCCAGTCTTCTCTTCGTGTGAGGACGCCTGTCCTGTGGAATCAGGGTCCATTCTCGTGACCTGATTGTACCTCAGTAACCTTTTCAAGGCCCTGTCTTCAGGAGAGGCATGTTGGGAGGTGGGCTGGGGGTTGGGACATCGGTTCGTGGAGGGGGGCCCCTTTGGGTCTCCCCGAAGCAGAGGAAATGTAGTGAAAAGTACAGTGAGCCCCGGGCCCACCCTCGCCTACACCCGCTCTCCCCTCAGCCCCAGTGACCCACAGGCAAAGCCCGAACTTGACCTGTAGGTGCTCTGGGGGCACGTGTCTTGGGGAGCAGGGTGGGGTGCGCGGGCATCTGGGGGCGACTTGGGAGCAGGGGCGGGGGTCAGCACCTGGGGGAGCAGGGCGGGGGCGCGCACCTGGGGGAGCCGGGCGGGGGTGCGCGCACTGGGGAGCAGGGGCGGTGCGCACCTGGGGGCAGGGCGGGGTGCGCGGCACCTGGGGGCGCACTTGGGGGAGCAGGGCGGGGCACCTGGGAGCAGGGCTGGGCAAGCACAGACCTGGGGAGCAGGGCGGGGGTGCGCGCACCTGGGGAGCAGGGCGGGGTGCGCACTGGGGAGCAGGGGCGGGGGGGCGCGCACCTGGGGAGCCGGGCGGGGGTGCGCGCACCTGGGGGAGCAGGGGCGGGGCGCGCACCTGGGGGCGACCTGGGGAGCAGGGCGGTGCGCGCACCTGGGGAGCAGGGCGGGGTGCGCACCTGGGGGAGCAGGGGCGGTGCGCACCTGGGGAGCAGGCGGGGGGCGCGCACCTGGGAGCCGGGCGGGGGTGCGCACCTGGGGAGCAGGGCGGGGGGGCGCGCATCTGGGAGCAGGGCGGGGGGCGCGCACCTGGGGAGCTGGGCGGGGGGGGCGCGCAACCTGGGGCAGGGGCGGGGGCGCGCACCTGGGGGAGCCGGGCGGGGGTGCGCACCTGGGGGAGCAGGGCGGGGGGGCGCGCACTGGGGAGCCGGGCGGGGGTGCGCGCACCTGGGGAGCAGGGGCGGGGGGGCGCGCACCTGGGGAGCAGGGCAGTGGGTGCGCGCACCTGGGGAGGTGGCAGGTGCGCGCACCTGGGGAGCAGGCGGGGGGCGCGCACCTGGGGAGCCGGGCGGGGGGCGCGCACCTGGGGGAGCAGGGGCGGGGGGGGCGCGCACCTGGGGGAAGGGAGCAGGGGCAGGGTGCGCGCACCTGGGGGAGCAGGGCAGTGGGTGCGCGCACCTGGGGGAGCAGGGCGGGGGCGCGCACCTGGGAGCGGGCGGGGGCGCACTCTGGGGAGCAGGCTGTGGGTGCGCGCACCTGGGGGAGCAGGGCGGGGGCGCGCACCTGGGGGAGCAGGGGCGGGGGCGCGCACCTGGGGGCAGGGCTGGGGTGCGCGCACCTGGGGGAGCAGGGCGGGGGCGCGCACCTGGGGGAGCAGGGCGGGGGGGCGCGCACCTGGAGAGGGCGCGCACCTGGGGAGCAGGGGCCGGGTGCGCGGCACCTGGGGGAGCAGGGCGGGGGGCGCGCACCTGGGGGAGCAGGGCGCAGCGCGCGCACCTGGGGGAGCAGGGGCAGCGGGTGCGCGCACCTGGGGAGCAGGGCGGGGGCGCGCACCTGGGGAGCAGGGCGGGGGTGCGCGCACCTGGGGAGCACGGGCGGGGTGCGCGCACCTGGGGAGCAGGGCGGGGGCGCGCACCTGGGGGAGCAGGGCGGGGGCGCACCTGGGGGAGCAGGGCGGGGGGCGCGCACCTGGGGGAGCAGGGCGGGGGCGCACCTGGGGGAGCAGGGCGGGGTGCGCGCACCTGGGGAGCAGGGCGGGGTGCGCGCACCTGGGGAGCAGGGCGGTGCGCGCACCTGGGGAGCAGGGCGGGGGCGCGCACCTGGGGGAGCACGCGGGGGTGCGCACCTGGGGGAGCAGGGCGGGGGGCGCGCACCTGGGGGAGCAGGGCGGGGGTCGCGCACCTGGGGGAGCAGGGCGGGGGGCGCGCACCTGGGGGAGCCGGGCGGGGGGCGCGCGTCCGCAGCGGTCCCGCAGCCTCACATACTTCTCCCCTGGAGCCTCCTTCCAGCTCGTTTTCATGTACTTTCTGAGGTGTGTCGGCGGCTTTGTCCCTGAGCGCCCTGCTCTGCGTCTTGCTGACTGCCTCTCGGCGTCTCCCCTGTTTTCTGATCCAGAATCAGGAGGTTCTGTCTCTGTTGGCTTGTCCCGTGGCTCGTCCACGCAGCGCCCGGCTCGCACGCTTGTGTCCGTCGGCGCTGGCCCCCTCAGCACGTGGTGTGTGCGCAGTGGTGAGGTTCTGGAAGCCCGCGGGGACTCCCCCTGTTCTCCGCCTGGGTGCCCCGGGAAGTCTCCTGGGAGAGCCCGCACGATGCCTGATTCTTCCTCCTCGTTGGCACGTGTCACGCTCCGGAGCTGGTCTCCTAAGGTCCCCCGGAGGCGCCCAGTGAGGTGGGGCGTGTGTGCCCGGGCTGATGCCCTCGTGAGCGCGTGTGAAGTTCCGTTACGGCGTCAGTGGTTCTTACCTGGGCTCACAGTGCTGTCCGCCGCGGGGTCCAGGGGCCTCCGCCTGCCTTCCCGGCTTCAGCCGTGCACCCTGTTCCCGCTGCATCTTCCACTTCTCGGCCCCTGGCCCCTTCTGGCAGGAAACAGTGTCTGGAGCCTGCAGGCGGCCGTGAGGGTCTCCGAGCCCCAGGGCTGCTCCAGCGGGGACTCTCGACGGGTGTGCCAGGCCACAGCAGCTGCTCCGTGACGCAGACCATGAGCTGTGGGTCCCGTCTGTCCCTGGTGAACCCCTTTCTGACGGGACCGTGTATCGAAGCCAGCTTCCAGGGAGTGTAAACGGACTCAGCCAGGGCCTGTCACCGTAGGGCCCCTCGGACTGGGTTATAAACCCTCAGCTCACGGGAGGGCCGGTCACATACTTTATTGGACGTGGCGCTTTTGAGGGTGACCAGGTCTCCTGACAGGGACAGGATGCGGGTCCCGTGTTACCAGCCTCTTCCTGCTCTATCTGCAGTCTTCTCCCCCTTATGACACGGCTGCCCCCGGCCCCCACCCAGCGCCGTCACTGGGGCAAGGCCAGCGTTCTCTCGCCGAGCCCCCGCTGTCTCGCTGACCCCGCCGTCCAGCCCAGGGCTGCTCTGAGCGGGGGCTCCAGTGGGAGTGGGTACCCCCAGCCGGGGTGTCTGAGTCCACGTCCAGCACGGAGCTGGGTCTCATTCAGGCTGTGGGGAATGAAGACCCGCCCTCTCCCTGGTGCCCCCCCGCCTCCTCCTGCACACTCCCGGTGGGGAATGGACACGGACCCAGGCCGCCGAGGTCCCCCCCCCGCCCCCCCGCTGCCTCCGGGAGGGAAATACCACGTCCAGCTTGGTTGCTAATTACAGGGCCCTCTGAGCGTTGAGCCAGAACTGCCTGGAAGCAGCGCAGTCGGCCTCTTTCGTCTGCTTGTGGCCCTGTTTGCCTTCCAGTCCAGCCAGGACTTTCCAAGCACGTCTCTCCTCGGCCCCAGCACCCCTGAGAGCGTCCGTGTGGCTGGAAACAGTCTGCTGGGACAGGCCGGGCGCAGGGTGTGGGGGCTGGTCATGGCACCAGCAGCGGCCGGGCCTGGGAGGGACAGAGGCCACAGGGGACAGGAGGGTCCAACCAGCCAGTAGCCTGCAATTCAGGAGAAGTGGCCAGAACCCACAGAAGGTTCTGGAAGGAGCTGCAGGAAGCCTTCCAAGTCCTGCCCCTCCGGGAGACGATTTGCCCTGGTCTGGGGCAGGATGGACAGCGGGCGGGCCCAGGGTCTGGGCGAGGCGAACGCAGGGGTGTGGGGTCCCCGGGAGCAGCACCGGAAACACTCAGGGTCTTCGCCCAGGCGGCCTCCCGAAGGTGCTCGCCCTCCCCAGGCCGCTCACGTGGTGCTCGGTAAACCCGTGTCCACGCAGCCGCTTTCTGCCCACCTTCAGGCCCCGCCAGGGCAGCTCCCCACAGGCCTGTGACACTCCCCACCGCGCCGCGCAGGAGGCTCGTCTGTGAGCCGCGGCCACGCCCCGTCCCCGCGCGCCGTGAAACCCGGACACCAGATGGTGCGGTCGGGTGCGCAGAAGCGCAGGCGTGCGACTTGTCATCTGATGGTCAGTTGTGGTCCCTGACGTGCTGCGTCCCGGGCACAGCGGCCCGCGAGCCCCATGGCTGCCGGCCGGCCTACGGGAACACGTGTTTTTAATTCAGCAACATGCGGAGCGGCACTCCGTGCGCTGACCCGGGGCGCTGGGCGGGCTCGGGTCACCCGGTACGGTCCCGTCTGTGGTTCTCAGATGCACTCCGTGCCCGCCAGGAGCCCCGGGCGGCTCCGTTCCTTGTCGGACCAGACAGGGTGGGCCCGCTGGTGGGCGGACAGCTTTGCGGCCGTGCCCTCCTTGGAGTGTGGCGACCTCCTGCCGGCTTCCATTCGCGTGCTTGGCTGCCTGGTCATCTCGGCCCCGCGGGCGGCGGCCTGTAAGTCCCTGTGTGCCCCGGGCGGGCACTGGGAAACAGCACCTCTGAAAATGGCGCCCCGTGCTCCGGCCTCAAGAAGAGGGGGTCAGAGTGCAGTCAGGGCGAGAGGCCGCCTGTGGGGGCTGGGGTCCGCCGCCCAGTAACCCGCCCCAAACCGGTTCGGTAAGCCAGTGGTAGGACACCGGGGGAGGGGGGGACCTGCCCTGCGTCGTCTCCAGGACACGTGTGCGGTGGGGGGCTTCCTAGGGGAGAAAAACCCCCTGGGGACTTCCAGACAGGGCTTCCTCAGTGGCACAAGAACACGTGGGACACCTCTGCACAATAAGAAAAAGTTGAAGCCGCACCCGTGTGTGTCTCCGCGGAAACTCCCCAGAGGCGGCTCGCTGGTGCCCGGGGCACCGCGGGACCCACGCAGAGGGAAGCGGGGGCCCAGGCCTGCCCAGGACCCCACCCAGATACGCACTAGGAGACAGACTCAGTTCCTTAAAAAACTCCCCGACTCTTGACCTCGGCTCGGGTCACGATCTCACGCTGGGCTCTGTGCTGACGGCGCGGAGCCGGCCGGGAATTCTGTCTCCTCTCTGCCCTCCGGCGCTGTGACCAAGGTTCTCACGTTAGGACGTCCGCAGCGCGCGGCGGACTCGGGCTGATGCAGGGAGGACGGTGGGCCAAGTTCGCCCATTCGTGACAGCTGAACCCGACGCCCAGAAGTGCCGGGGGCGGAGGCCCATCTGCGACAGCGCAGAGCAAGCCGCGCTCGGAGGGAGACGTCGGCCGCGTCAGCCGCAGGCCAGCCGACGGGTACTGCACTGGCCCGTCACCTGTGTTGGCCGCTAGCTGCCCGCCGGGCGGCGCTGCTCCTGACAGCCCGGGCCCGGCGCCTGCAGAGAAGCCGCGGGGCCGCTCCGCTCGGCTCCCGTGCAGGGGACCGTCGAGCAGGGGGCGGCCGCGGGGCCCTGCAGCCGGCTCACCCAGGAGCCGGGAGACATCGCTGTGCACTTTCTCTCTCGGCCCGTCTTTTCTGCCCTTTGTGTGCCAAGACCTGCATATTTGAAGTGTGTGTTACTGCAAATGATTATAAGTTGCATCTGTAGATCATAAATCCTTTGTGAGTTTAAGGCTTCTCATCCCTTCTCTGCCCCGTTTCCCACTCGATCGCTGAGAACACGACGTTCCTGAGCGTCCCAGGTGGGGACCTCCACCTGGGCCTGTGCACACGAGCGCTTGGTTTCAGGGCCGGCTGGCCACCGTGTCTGTCCCTGACCTGGGCCCTCTGGTGAACCCCATGTGTCCGTCCCCACGGAGCCCCTCCCATGGCATCACCCCGACCAGTGCTGCGCGTTTGGAGGGGGCTGGCTGCGCCCCGTTCTCTGCTGGGCTCCCAGCCGTGACGTCCTGGGGTGGAGAGTCATGGCGTCCCTGCTGCCCGCCTGCGCTCCCGCATCCGCGGCGCCGCGGGAGTCTCAGTGCTGCACAGGCGCCCGTGTGGTCCTGGGACTCCGGCGTGTGCGCGGGGCGGCCCCAGAGGGCCTCAGGCGTGGGAATGCAGGCGCCGGCCGTGGGGACAGCGGTGCAGCCTGAGAGCCCTCGCAGGACGTCCTGGCCCCTCGCACCACCGTGTGAGGCAGGCACGGCGTCTCCACGCCGGCTCCGGGCGCCTTCCCAGGTGGAGTCCGGCCCATTCCGAACAACCTCGCCCCTGTCTTCCCAGATCGCCTTCATGACGCTGACGCTCTTCCCCATCCGGCTGCTGCTCGTCCTGGCCGCCATGCTGCTCGCCTGGCCCTTCACGTTCTTCACCACGCTGGGGTCTGCGGACAGGGAGCCCGGACCATCCCTGGCCTTGTGGCGGAAGTAAGTCGCTCGTCTGCGGGGCCCTGGCCTGCGGGGGCCATGGAGTCTCTTCCTCCTGCCCCCGGCTGCTCCCGCCCGTCTTACCCCCCCCTCCCCGGCCCCGGAACGCTCCAGGCTGTCCGCTCCCGACGGGGACACCGCCAACCTCACATCCCCTTCCTCGGGGGGCTGGGCTGGTTCCGCCCCTGCCGTGCCCCCCACACCCCCGCCCCGAGGGCGCTTCCGGGTCCTCCAAGCCGCAGGGCCGCGGCTGGCGTGTCCTCAGCACAGAGATCCCCGTGTCTGCACGTGCCCAGCCCTGAGGCTGCATGTCAGCCAGCGTCTGTCTGCTCACCGTCCGGTCTGCAGGGTCCGCGGTCGCCCCCTGCTTCGCAGACCTGGAGCTTCCCTTGCGTTTCCCCGTCAAATACTGATAAGGCAGAGCCGTCTGAGGATGGACGTGTTGTGAATACACCCTAACCAGAGACCCGTCGTGGGCCTCAGAGAAGTAAATCACCGCGTCTTCTCGTTCCCCAGAGCTGCCCTTGAAGTGTACGCGTTAGTAGGTGAAGGTGGTGCACCGTCAGGAGGACTTTGAAAAGCACTTCCCTGTCTCAGAGGTTGTCGTTTCCGTCCTAAACCCAGAGGGTTGCGCTGTCTGCACACCGTCACGCTCTCCGCACCCAGCCGGGCCCTTGGACAGGACTCTCCCCCTGGGGGAGTTGGTACTCGGCCCGCGCAGGGCCGTTCCTGGAGCCCAGCCACGCGTGCACCCGCGTACGACCCCTAGGAGGGTGGAGTCGCCACGCAGGCGCCAGGGACCACGAAGCCTGGAGCATTTGCTCCTGGCCCTTGGCGGGTTTGTGGGCCTGGCCTGGACCTCCTCCCCGAGAACGCGTGTGTGCGGCCGGCGGGCGGGGAGCGGCGCCACTTGTCCCCATGCACAGCTGGCCTGCTTGCACGCGGCAGTGACGTGCACGACGAAGACGGCCATTCCGCGCCCGGCATTTGCCGAGCCAGCGAGGAGTGCGGCGCGGCCACGCCGGGGACGGTCCAGGCACCGGGGACCCTCACACAGGTCCCCGTGCGCTCCCCGTGGTGTTTCACGTTCTTGGACCCTCGTCAGTACCACGTGAGCCACGGCCTGTCTGCCTCCCTGGCAGACCCGCAGGCAGCCTGTGACCTGCCCCTGTTCTGTCCCCAGCACAGCGCCTGGCCTGGGGACACAGGTCCCGAGGGAGGGCGGCTGCTTGCGGTCCTGTCGCTGGGGTCACCCGGGCGCCCTGGGGTCACCCTGGCTTTGAGGTCCTCCTTGTGGCCTTCTGCATTCCTTCTCTTTGAAGAGCATGCTGTACCTTGAGGGAGCTTTTAAATGTTTTAATCCTAAAATATGAATTTAGTTTCAAATATGTGATCAAACAAAATCTAGACCAAATAGAAATCAGAATTCCAGTTTTGCTAGGTTGAGACTCCATAGCTAGAAAGCAGAGTTTTTTGTAGTTTTTGACAAATCATGAGTGATTTGACTAAAAACCTGAGGGTTTAGTCCTGCTAGGCTAACACTGCTTTCCTGGCACTTTTTGTCTTAATTACTTCTTTCTTCAGCTCTGCTCTTAGGCTGGGCTTCCCTCCTCCTCTCGTCACACGTGCAGTACAGAATCCGTCTTTTCAAAGTGCGGGGCCCTGGGCCAGTCTCCCTTCCCCGCGCCCACCCCGCGCGGCTCCGCGCGGCTCCACCGATGACAAGTGGGCCACACCAGCGTAGCGCCAGCACCACTGCTTCCCAGGTGCCTCATGTGCCCGGAGCGCCTGAGAAGTGGCCTTCGCAGCAGTAGTAGAGGTGTCTGTGTCCATGGAGACCACACGCCACTGTGCACACATGTACGAGTGTGTGCATGTGTGCATGACCTATGTATGTATATGCCTGTGTGGATGTGTGTGTGTGCAAGCATGTGAGTGTGCATGTGTGTACGCCTTCATGTGTACGCATGAGTACGTGTGTGGGCACGTGTGAGTGTGTGTGTACAAGCATGTGTACGTGTACATACAGGTGAGTGTGTGTGTGCGCATGTGAGCACATGCATGCGTATGTGAGGCATATGTGTTCATGTGTGTGCATAGGTGCATGTGTGCGAGCATGTGCATGTATGTACATACACGTACGCGTGTGGGTATGTACACTAGTGTTCATGTGTGTGTACAAGGATGTGCGTGTATATACATGCATGTGTGCATGCATGTGGGTGTGTACGCTAGTGTTCGCGTACATGTATGTGTACAAGCACGGGCACGTATATAAGCACGTGTGGGTCTGTACGTGAGCGTGTGTACGTGCATGTGTTGTATATGCATGTGTGCATTGTGGGTGTGTGCATGAGCGTGTGTACGTGCAGGTGTGTGAGAGCTGTGCACGGCCCTGGGCTGGGTCTGCTGTCGAGGGGAAACACTGAGCTCCGTAAAGGAGAGCATGGAGACAAAGTGCCTGATCTGGGGGCTCGGGGACACGGGTTGAGTGCATGCGGGCTGTGCCAAAGGGTCATCGCGGGGTCAGCCAGGAGGCACGCGGTTCCACGCCGTGCAGGGTTGCGTGGGCTGGAGTGGACCGCTGTGCCATCAGGGAGGGTTTCTGCCCAATAGAAATTCATGCCGTTCGGACTTCCCAAAATGAAAGCCCTGGGCGTCCAGGGAAGGAAGGAACGCTGCAATCTCACAAGTCATCTATTCACAGTTACTTTCAAAGCTGAGTCATGTAAACAACCAGCGCATCTTCTTGCACAACCCGGCCCGCCGGCCAGCGGGGCTCGGGCGGTGCCCCTTGGCCAGCTCAGGCAGTTAGAAAGGGGATCGTAGTCCCTTTGGCCGCCATAGTGGCGGGCGCCGGAATCGGGCAGGTCCGTCCCTGCCGCAGACGGTGCTCCCTGCGGGTCCTCCCCCGGCAGCCGTGGTCTGTCTCTCACTGGACACCCGTCGCGTCGCGTCGCGTCCGAGCCCCACTCTTATCCCATCTAACCTTGTTTCCTGTCACAGACTCTCGCCTGGCCCGTCACTGACAGAGTGCTGGGCCCGAGCGTAGCCTGACATCCTGCGCCCTGGTGGCCACGCCCAGACAGTGCCCTCCTGGGGGGGTCCTGGCGCCCCCGCCACACCTTCCTCTTCTGCCGGATGCAGTGACTTTCTGCAGGTCTTTGGGGCGTAATCTGTCCCCTGGTTTGGGGTTCTTTTCTGGAGGTCAGGGTGTTTCCCAGGTAGAGGATGCGCAGGAGGGACTGGGCGCGTCTCCCGTGCGGACGTCTTCGCTCTCCTCTGTGTTGATGGATCGCTTGTCAGGACGCAGACGACAGGTTCCAGACGCTGCGTGCCCCAGGCCGCGAGGACGTGAGTGCCGCCCGCGCCGCCTTCAGCTGCGGCGCTCCGCGGCCTGTCTGCTCTTCTCTGGCAGCTTTGGCATCTTCTCTCCGTCCTCAGGAATTTGCAAAGCTCTCAGAGGAAGTTGTAGGAGCCTGCTGTCCTGTGCTGAATTCTCCCGCCCAAAGTGCTGTCCCTTCTCCCGTGCATGTTCCCGGGAGAACCCTCGTCACTCCGCAGCTTCCCCGCGAAGCGGCTGTTCCTGCAGCGAGAGACCGCCGCCTCCCTGTTCTCTGCCCCTTCTCACCGCGCCCCGTCCCGGGTC
The DNA here is from genome assembly GCA_017311185.1 of Proteles cristata cristata. Taxonomy (NCBI): domain Eukaryota; kingdom Metazoa; phylum Chordata; class Mammalia; order Carnivora; family Hyaenidae; genus Proteles; species Proteles cristata. The sequence continues at coordinate 3,975 of JAESUZ010002104.1, read as the reverse complement.
CCGTACCTGCACCAGCAGAGCATGGGCCCCTGGCCTCTCTCCTGGCGCGTCTCCCGGGGCCGTCTCTGCTCCGTCACGTGGCTGGCTCGGCGCACGTGTCGGGTTCTAGGGCGGCAGACAGAGGGTGCAGCAAGGATGCCCCTGTGCGCGTAGATCTGCGCCGGGTTCACCGCCCCTGGGGACGCCCTGGGCACCTCGGGCTCGTCACCGCGGCCTGAGCCTCGGCTGGGAGGTGCTGGGCTGTGGGCAGGCTTTGCTGCGAGGCCGGCCCTCCCCAGCGGGCGGTGTCCTGTGGACGGAACCTCCCGAGATCTTCAGAGAATCCTGGGGGGGGGTCCACCCCCCACCCCGTTTCTGTTTAGTGCTATTTGTCCCGTTGACCTGAGGGGTGGTGGGTGTGTGTCTAGCAGAAGCATCAGGATTTGGTCCTCACTTGACCTGCCCCCCTCGTCTTCCCGTGCGTGTGACTTCCGGGGCTGGCTCCCCTCGGCCACGGCCTCTTCCCCCTTACGTGTCCCTGGGCGTCAGCTGGCTCTTCTCTCCGTACGTGTTCTTGTCACGAGAAGCAGCATGCACGCAGGCAAACGCTTATACACGTGCTGGTGGGCGAGTAACGAAGCGATGGCGCCGGCCGTGGAGACGGGGCTTCGGGGCCTGGCCCCCGGCGTGTGCACAGCCGCACAGCGACTGTGCGTCATCCGCAGGCCAGGCCGCTTGGGGCGGCTGCGTGAGGTGCTCTGCGCTCCCCCGGGCTGGGCCGCCTGGAGCTGTCGTGCCTCATCTTCCAGAATTCTCTGAAGGGGGTCAGTCCGGTGAGGTTTCCGGCTCTTGTGTTTGTGTCGTGCAGTCCTGTCTACATCCTCACAGACGTGGCCCCTTCTCACCTCCGTGTCATTTGGTGACGTGGGGATTCGCCATCCGGATGCCGCCAGTCAGAGGCTACGACCAGGGGCCGTGCAGCTGTAAATGTCTGTGTTCTCGTACGTTTAAAAGTAAACAGAAAGCAAGTTCAGTTAATCTCGGCCGATTTTTACTTCATTTCCCAAATTGTCGTCCAGCTGATTTCATCCAGAAAAGGCTTCTGTAATAACGTGGCGTCTGGTCCCCGAGCCCGCGGCCGCCTGAGGGAGGCTGCTGCTCACCGGTCTCTGCCTCTGGTCTCCGCCTCACTTCCCTCCTGATTTTAATTGCATTTTGGATGCCTAGTGAGGTGATGGATTTACAGCCTCCCTGCCCAGAAGGTCGGCCTCCGCACTCAGGGCTCGTGTGTCTTCACGCGGCTGGGAGAGCGCCACGGGCACTCCCGCTTTCCTGACAAAGTAACGGTTTGCACGTCCCACGGGAGGAACGAAAGTGCAGCACCGTTTTCTTCCCTCCCGCCGGGCACAGATCGGAGCGGCCTCGACGGCGCCCTGGGTGACTGACAGCTCACGGCTGCGGTCCCAGCGTCCGTCTCCGCGGGCCAGCCTTGCACGAGCGAGCGGTGACGGAGCCGACCTGCTCTGCGCCGGGTTAACCTCGGCACCTTCTCTTGCAGGGTCGTGGACTTCCTGCTCAAGGCCATCATGCGTACCATGTGGTTCGCCGGCGGCTTCCACTGGGTGGTGGTGAAGGGGCGGCAGGCCCCGCCCTCTGAGGCCCCCATCCTCACCCTGGCACCCCATTCCTCCTACTTCGACGCCATCGCCGTCACCATGACAATGTCCTCCATCGTGATGAAGGCAGAGAGCAGAAACATCCCAATATGGGGAAGTGAGTGTGCTCCCCTCCCCTAGTGCGTGAGTGAGTCCCCCCCCACCTGAGTGAGCCTCTCCCCCTGGTCTCACCTGAGAGTGAGTCCCCTCCCCCGGGAGTGCAGCGCCCCAACATGAGTGATTTCGAGTCCCCCTCCCCCGGGAGTGAATCCCCCTGTCCTCCCCGGCCCCACGTGATGGAGTGAGTCCCCTCCCTCGGGAGTGAGTCCCCAACATGAGTGAGTGAGTCCCCCTGTGAGTCCTCCCCTCGAGAGTCTCCCACCGCAGTGAGTCCTCTCCCCCGGGAGTGAGTCCCCCTGTGAAAATTCTCCCCCGGAGTCTCCCCCTGCAACAGTGAGTCCCCCTCCCCCGGGAGAGCGTCCCCCAACATGAGTGAGCGAGTCCCCCTGTAGCCCTCCCGGGAGAGCAGAGAGTCCCCCTGTGAGTCCCCTCCCCCGAGCGCCCCTCTACCGTGATTGAGTGAGTCCCCTCCCCGAGAGTGAGCCCCAACATGAGTGAGTGAGTCCCTCAGAGTCCCCTCCCCTGTGAGTGAGTCTCCTGTGAGTCCCTCCCCGAGTCCCCCACGGATTGAGTGAGGATCCCCCTCCCCCGAGTGAGTCCCCCCCAACATGAGTGAGTGAGAGACCCCTCTGTGAGCCCCTCCCCCGAGAGTGTCCCCCCACCGTGTGGGAGTGAGTCCCCTCCCCCGGAGTGAGTCTCAACATGAGTGAGTGAGTCCCCCTGTGAGTCCCCTCCCCCTGAGTCCCCCACCGTGAGGAAGTCCTCTCTCCGGGAGAGTCCCCCTGTGAGTCCTCCTCCCCGGGAGTCCCCCCACCGTGGATTGGAGTGAGTCCCCTCCCCGGGAGTGAGTCCCCCAACATGAGTGAGTCCCCCTGTGAGTCCCCTCCCCTCGAGAGTCCCCACCGTAAAGGAGTCCCCCCCGGGAGTGAGTCCCCCCACTGGAGGGAGCAGGTCGGGCAGGTCACACCCACAGGACTTAGGCGCTTGTCCTGGGGTCTGTCCTGTCGCGGCTCCTCTGCCGCGTCCCTTCGCCGGCACACGTGTTCTCCGATGCCGGGACGTGCCGCTGTGCCCTCGGTTCCGTACCACACAGGGCGCTCGTGTCTGGGGACAGCTCCGTAGCTGTGTCCCAGGGCACCGGGTCCCGTACCAGAGGCCCGGCCGTGCAGGTGTCCCTAGGCCTGGTGACAAATTACCCAAGTGGGGGCTTCGAAGGGCAGAAGCTCGTGCCCTGCTCTGGAGCCAGGAGTCCAAGGCCGGGGGTCCGAGGGCCGCCCTCCCTCCAAGGGCCTCCAGGAACCTCCTTCCCCCCTCTTCCGACCCCTGGTGGCCCCATGCCCTCGTCACTGGCCACCTCTGTGTGTGTCTCTTGTGAGGACGCCTGCCCTGGGTGGTCGGGGGGCCTCCTCTTCAGACCTGGAACCGATCACATCTGCAAACACCCTTTCCCGAAGAAGGTTTCGTTGGCAGGTTCCAGGGGTTCAGACGTGGACGTGGGGTGACACGTTGGCTCCAGGCTTCTCTCCTCAGAAGTGTCTTCCCACATTCAGACCCTCTTTCCAGACAACAGCCCTCCTCTTGGTGGCGGGAGTGCTGACCCCCCAACAGGGGGCCCTGTGGCGCGTGGCTGGCAGGGCTGCCTGAGTGTCCTGGAGCGCCCGTGACAGGGCCCCAGGCCGGGGGGCTAAAGACGGCAGGTGTCCACCATCCGGGGCCGGAAGTGCAGAGCGCAGATGTGGGCGGGGCAGGTCCTCAGGGGGATCTACGCAGCCCCCGCAGCCCCCGGTGGGTCCCCCCTCCTCCAGCCCTGAGGACCCTGGGCCTTGGCCAGACCCCCTCCTCCAGCCCTGAGGACCCTGGGCCTTGGCCGGGCCCCCCCTCCTCTGGTACCACCTCATCTTACCTTGAGTACATTGCAGATGCCTTGTTTCCAAATGAAGTTACAGTCATAGGTCCCTGGGGTTAGGACGACAGCCTGTGTTTTCAAGGGACACAGTCTGCCTGTAATAGGGACTGATGGGATTTAAGCCATGTGCCTGGGCCCTTCTGACCCTGGAGCCTCCCCCCACGCCCCTCCTCTGCTAGCAGGGGTGGGGTGAGCCTTGTCCTCTCACCTGATCCTGAGGCCCAGGCCTGCAGACGCTGTGCCACCGTGGACTTGGGGGGTGCGGGGCTGCATGCCATCGTGGCGGGGGGTGTGCCCGGTGATGCCCGGTGCCCT